>JAGFMF010011834.1:631785-647248 GCA_019455555.1 Galemys pyrenaicus | reverse complement strand
CTTCCGTTGATCTGCCTGTTCTGCTCCCCTCTCTGTCTGTGGTGAATTCTCTCACCCCCCACACCTCTGGCCTGTACCCCAGTGCTTGTATGCATAAATAAATCTTTAAAAAAAAAGATTTACTTATTTATGCATATAAAAGATGGGGTGCAGGCCAGAGGTGTAAAAGCTGGAGTGCAGGCCAGAGGTGTGGGGGGGGGTGTGAGAGGATTCAGCAGAGACAGAGTGGGGAGCAGAACAGGTGGATCTACTGAAATACACTGCTGAGGGGAGCAGCGGGCGAGACAGGAGAGGTCTGATGAGCCATGTGGGTCAGCTCCCCGGGCTGGGGCTCAAACTCGTGCTACAATGGCTGTGGATAGCTTCATAGTGCTGCACCACCAGGGAGGGCTTACAATAGTTTTATTGGTAAAACAGATGCCAGAGTCTCATTTTCATGAGACCCAGAGACATAGAGGAAACTGTACCCGGTCACCCAGTAAACAGAAAGGTGGGGGATTTGGTGCCTACGTCTCTTGAGTCCCATCTAAGGAGGCTCCCAAATCCTCAGCCCTCGCAGATCCCAGGAAGGAATGAGCCCAGCTCACGTCTCACCTGTCGCATGCGAATGAGGAAGGCGTCGATAAAGTCCCGGGGCTGAGCCGGATCCAGAGAGGCCTCATGCTCTTTCACCACGAGGGCCACAAACTCCTTCTGCTTCTCGAAGACCTCGAAGAGCCGGTTGTGTGGCCCGGGGAGGTGTCGCAGCAGAGCAGGGAAAAGGCTATATATCTTGGGGGCAGAAAGAGGCCCTGGAGAGGAGGTGTCTTGGCACCTGCTGTTCCCTCTGCTGAAATGCTATTCCTTATCCTTGGTGCACTTCTGTTCATCACGGGGGCCTCTGGCATTCGTCATCTTCCCCAGAAAACCTTCTTGAACCCCTAAACTCTGACAGGCCCCGGCTGGCTCTTGACCCTGACCCCACTGCTCGTGCCCCCCATCCCTCCCTGACCCCTCTGCCTGCCCCCCCACCGACCAGGTCATTGTCCCATGACTGTCGGTCTCCGTCTCTGGGGTGAGAGCCCCATGATGGCAGGGCCCCACTGTCTGGCCCACCCTGCACCCCAGCACAGGCCAGCAGGGAGGGGAGCTGCAGTGAACAGGGACTGGGCGGCTCCACTGTGTCGTGGCCCTGATCGCGCTGGTCACCCATGTGTGGGACTGGATCTGCGCACCCCTGCACGAGAGTCGCACGAGGACAGGCAGGGGCCGTGGAGGCCTGCGGCATCGCCGGCACTCGGCAGAATCGGACACAACATACAAGGACATGACAGGCATTTGGAGCGAAGGTTGGGGCCCTGGGGGAAGGGACATATGGCTGGTCGGGAAGCGCTGGCTTCCAATACCTGCACCCAAAACGTGTCCACCTGCCTCAGGTTTTCAGCCAGCAGCCACAGGAAGGTCTTGAAGTCCTCATCTTGGTAGTCAAAACGGCGGCCGAAGACCACGGAGCAGATGATGTTGGAGATGGAGCGTCAAATCGGGAAGGTGGGGTCAAAGGGCGTGCCTGCGGAGGGCCTCGAGGTTAACTGCTCTGTCTCTGCTCACCCTCCTGGCACACGTCTAACCATGCCACCCCCTGCTCTCAAACCATTGCGGCTCCTCAGTGCCCTGGAGACAGTTAAGGCCTTAGCAGGCAGCAAAGACCCTCATGTGGTCGGCGCCTAAAATCACCCCAGTCTCCCTCACTACTTCCTTCCGTGCTCAAGGCTCCCCAAAATGGAACTTTCCACAGCTTCTCCAGAGCACGGAACTCTCTGATCTCTGGATTTCTGGCTTGTCTGTTGTCTCCCAAAACGGAGTGATTTGACTCATCCAGAAGTGTCAGCTTAGCTATGTCCTCCAAGAGGCCTTCTCTGAGCCTCCCTAATAGTCCTAGCCAAGAGCCTCCTCTGGGCTTTCTCCGCCACAACCCAGCCAGAGCAGTTGGCGCCCTGATGGGAGAAGCAGAGGCCCTGGGAATCCAGGGGAGGTTCCTGACCCAGTTTTGAGTGGGGGTTGGGGGGGGGGCGGTAGCTTCCTGAAGGAATGGGTGTCTACGCTGAGCCCTGAGCAGGAATAGCAGGAGGAGTACTCAAGCTGAGAAAAAGGAAAGCACATTCCAGGCCAAGGCTTTGGCCCATGCATGAGAAGGCCCGAAGGCCCTCTGTCAGGGAGGTTGTCCAGGTTGTGCACTGCACAAAGGTGTGGTGCTTAGGGGCATCAATTACACTGTTGATAAACACATATAGACCGATTTTATGTATCTGATACGACTTTCTGGCAGATGGCAGTCAGGTGTCTGGAGAAGGAGTAACTTGTCCTAATTCACAGAGGGGCACCCTATGGCCTGGCAGTTGCCCTGTCCTCAGAGGCTCCCCAAACTTTAAATTTAGCTGCATGTGTCTGGTTTTGTCTGGTAGATGGAGACCTTTGGGTGGGGATCTTCAGCGTACATTGTGACTGCTGTATTTCTTGTGTCTGTGGGAAGAGGTGAGTTCAGACCCTGCTCGGCCAGTCCATCTTTAAGGCCAGGAGTCCCAGAGGACACTTTCTAGAGCCCCTGGGAGGCCGGAGCCACCAGTTGAAAAATGTTGATTGAGTCCAAGGGCTCTTGAGAGTGATGAGGAGCTTAAGTCTCAAGAGGGGAGGGGCTTGTCCAAGGTCAAAGGGGAGGAGAGCTGAGCTTGACACACACGCAGACACCCCCTCCCCCCAAATCCTCCCCTGGTGCCGTGGTTCTCACCGCAAGTCTTCTCCAGCTCCTCCTCCAGGTAGCCCACCTCCTCCTGGATGCGCTCCTCCAGGCTCCACCTGCCCAGGCCCAGGTCCCGGAGAGTGGTCAGGGCAAACCTCCTCAGGGTTCTCCAGCCTTGCCCTGGCTGAAGGCAATGCCTGCAGGGAGGCCGGGGTCAGAGGCTGTTAGCATGTTCCCTCGGGGCTGCCTGAGGTGAGCCCTCCTAGGAGCCATAGTTCAGGGAGGGGACAGAGAGAGAAACACGCGCCTCAGGCCCTGAGCGGGGGGGGGGGGGGGGGGGGGGGACGGACAGGAGGGCCCAGAGCAGGCAGTGTAGAGTCCTAGAGTCCTGGAGTCGGAAGGGAGGGGCCTTCGGCCAGCAGCGGCCAGACCTTGAGCGTCTGAAGAACCAGGACTGTCTTGAGGGCAGCGAGGAGGCAGGGCAGGGGGAGGCCTACATCTTTCTAATGAGCTTCTTTTGAGCATTTCAAGGTCATTTTAGCGAGTTCCTTGCATATACGTACACACTTTGTCCCACTTTCAGCGTTTCGTAGTGCCTGGAGTGGATGTGTGAAATGGGGTGCCCAGACCCCGCCTGGGATGCAGAGGCCACGTTCCCTGCTGCTCGTCTGTCCTCGGCCGTCAGCCCACGCCACGGCCGCTCTACCCAGGCAGAAGGTCCCGATATCGGGACTCGACTTAGAAGAGCGGCAAAGGGTCCTCCTGTCCCAGGCGCTCCCTCTGGAAGCCTGTATCTCCACCTGGAGACTGTGTCTCACTCTGTTTGACTTGTCCCCCTACCCACTCCTGCTCTACCTCTTCCACTCCCCGGGACTGACCCGAGACCACCTCCCAGTCCCACGGAGGCCTGCATTAATGTCGTCTCAGAGCAGTGACTGGGAGACCCAGCCCTCAGTGAGTTCACAGTCAAGTGTGGTGACATTTACCATGCCACCTTCTTCCCCACCCAAAGACCTCCGTGCCCTTCTCTTCATCACTCCTTGGCTTCGGAGGTAGAGGCCCTTGCAGGTGTGACGGAGTGAAGGACCTTGAGATGGGGGTGGTCTTGGATCACCTGGGTGGGCTAATGGCACCAGGAGGGTTCTTATGAGAGGGAGCAGAAGGATTGGCGTTAGAGAGAGATTTAAGGACAGAAGCAGAGAGAGAAGATGCTGTGTGCCAGGCTTTGACGGAGGCTGAAAATGCAGGCACTGGTCTGGGCAGGGCTGGCAGTGCCGGGGAACCAAAGCCCCCTGGAGGCTCCAAAAGGGACATGCCCTGCAGGCACACTGGAGACTCTGACCTCCAGAATGGAGAGGAGATGATGAATTCACAATGTTAGCTGAGGTCATGCTCGGTCGCGCGGACAAAGGTAACTGACCGAGGCTTTCTCTCCAGGGCCGTCCCTGTCCACATACTTGTTCCAACAACAAAGGGATGTCTCAGCGTGTTGGAGGCTGAAAGTCGAAGATCAGAGTGTTGGCGAGGCAACTTTGAGGGGTGGAAGGGAGAGTCCTCTCCGGCTCTCCCCAGCTTCTGTGCCCGGCTGAGCAGCCCCGCACACCTTGGCCTTGTTCCAGCGTCTGTCCTCTGGCCTCTCCTCAGTGGGCGTGTCTGTGTTCACGCCTCCCCCTTGTTAGACGCCAGTCACACTGGACTAACGGTCACTAGGGAGCTCGTTTTCACTTGATTAAAATGGCGCCATCTCCAAAGAGAGTCGCAGCCTGCGGCGCCGAGAGTAGGGACTCAGCCTCCTGGACGATGTTAAAGTCAGTAACCCACGTTCATTCCGCAGGACCCTTGGGCCCTGCCAGGAGCCGAACGCAGAACTGGGTGCACGGAGACACCCAGCTGCTGAGGTCCCGCCCGCGAGGGATGGAGACCGATGCACCTTAAAGATTTCTATTTCCGGACCCACACTCTTCACCCCCCACTTCTCGAGACCTTTAGTTACTGTTGGCAAGTGGTGCTCTTCGCCCTCTTGTTTAATGTTATGACAGTTTGGGGAAATTCTAGAGCTGACACCCGAGGATGACCAAAACGTGCACGTGGCCGGGCCAGCCCTGGGATCAGGGCCTACTGGACTCCACGGTGCAGGTGTGAAGCCTCGTGCTGGGGTCCAGGCACCCCTAGAATTTAGGGGGCCTGTGAAACTAAGATGAAGAACAAAATTGCATTTTTTCATGGACTCTATCTGAAGTTTAGCCTTTCCTTCAGCTACGAAGGCAGGTCACGTGACAGTGCTTGGCAGGTGCTAGGTGAGTGCTTCACATGTATCAACTCACCATCATGAAGAAAGTTCTGGGGCTGAGATTTATTCTATTTATTTACGCATACAAGCGCTGAGGTGTAGGCCACAGGTGTGGGGGGTGAGAGGATTCACCAGCGACAGTGGGGAGCAGAACAGATGGATCTGCTGAAATCCACTGCTGAGGGGAACAGCGGGGAGGCAGGAAGGGTCCACTGTGCTATGTGGGTCCGCTCCCTGGTGGGGGATTGAACTCATGCTGCAGTGGCTGGCGATAAACCCCTTACGCCTTTGAGCCCAGTCGCTCATGACAGAGATGAGGGCATCAGAGACAGGGTGGAGGACAACAAACCACCACCCCACCAGCCACAGCAGAAACGAAGGTGAAACTCCCATTCAGTCATATGTCGGCGGAGCGTGGCTGTGGATAGTGGGCTGGAACCAGATGGCCTGTTCAGGCCACTCAGCCGGGGAGCTGCAGGTCCCCACGCCTTGTGCTTGTTCAGACCGGCCTGTGCACCCTTACCGTGACCTCCACTGGAGGCACCAGAGGGCTCCCTGTGTGTTCAAAGTGTGTTTGGGGCACATTCCAGAAAACCGCCAGGGTGCGGACTCACAAGCCAGCGGCTGACCGGGAGGCAGCACGGAGGAGGAGCCCCTACAACAGCACAGGCCTCCCAGGCTTCAGCCAGACCCACGCGGGAGCCTCTTCTCGCAGGGAGAGCCCCTGAAGCACCTTCTCTTGCTCTTTAGTTCTCTTAGTGTTTCCACCGTCACTCGGTGGACACTCTGAGTGCTGGTGACATCCCAGCGGACACTCAGGGCCCACTGGCTCTCGCTGCTAACAGTCGGACGTCAGCCTCTGGCCCTGAGCACTGGGTGGTGATGCACTTTGTGGGAACTTGTTGGAGTTGAGACCCCCCCAGGCCCTGGGCCCTCCCCCCCAGGCCCTGCCCCGCCTCACCATAGCCTTTGTTGGTCCTCTCGGAAATGGCCATCTCTGCGCGCCCCCCGAAGACCTCTGCCTGCTCCACCAGGGCCTCCCGCATCGCCTCATGGCCACACAGCACGACCACCGGGGTCAGGCCCAGGCGCAGGGTGAATGTGCCGTCACGTCTCCAGCCCTTCTCGTCCCTGTGACTGTCCCTTCTAGGGCCCTCCCTGTGGGCTCTGCCTCAGGCCTCTGTGTTCCCGTTCCTGTCGCTCTCTCGGCCTCCGTGCGCGCGTGACTCTTTCTCTGCCACTGCCTGGCCCCGTGGCTCTCTCTCGCTCTCTTGCTTTCCTGTCCTCTCCTTCGTGAGGCTCTGGGCTCCATTCCTGCGTTAGCGCGCTCATCCTTGCTCCTCGCTTATCTCTGTAGCCCTCTCTCCCCCTTTCCTTTTCTTCCTTGCTGTCACTGCTGTCTCCTCATCTGTGGGATTCCCCAAGCTTCTGCCTCTGGACGTTTCAGATGAGAAAATTTCCCCAACCCCTTGCCTCGCTCTAGCCCCTCCTGCCTCTGCCCACCCCCTCCCCCACCGTTTGTGTCCTGGTCCAGGGCTGCAGAGGGGTGTGGAGGGAGGCCACGCCCTGCTCCACCCACATGCTTACCCTCAGGAGAGTCTTCAGGAAGGGCGCCCCTTGCAGCTGCAGGAGGTTTCCCAGCACCGGGAGTGGGGTGGCCCTGGGGGCAGGCCAGCTTGAGGTGCTCGAGCCCTGTTCCACAGGGTGAGGCCCACAATGAGAAGGAGGAGGAAGAAAGAGAGCAGAGCCAGGCAGGGCCATGGGACCTGGCGCTGAGAGCCGGCTAAGGCCAGGGAAAGCAGGAAGAGGAAATAACCCATGCGAGCTCCCACAAGTCTAGGGAGGAGACAGGGAGGGACGGGGAGGCTACCTTTGGTCGTTCACACTGCTGCGCCCTCTGGCCTCAAGCTCCCTCCATGCTCACATCCATCCTCTTCAGCCTCTCAGTGTGTCTTCACTTCTCCACGAGTCCGTGTCTGTCCGTGTGTCTGGGCTTCGGTGTTTCTCCTGCCATCCGCACCTCTCTCTGCCGTGCCTTTTCCATCAGTCTGAGGTGTCACAGCTCCCATCTTTGTGCCTCCTGCCCTGATAATAAAGCTGGTCGCACTCCAGTGGGAGGACTGACGGGCTCACGCTCAGCTCATGCCCAGCGTCCAGTCACCGTGGACACTGGCAGGAAAACAAGAACTTCAACAGGACGTGCTGTCTGGACAGCGAGGGCCATGAAGTGGACTGCTGCTGAGTCTGTCTCTGCTTCATGACCATCTGTTCCTCCTACTCGAATGTTCGCTCCATGAGGGCCAGAGTCCTGACCTGTTTTGTCCTCTGCTGTATCCTCGGAGCATAGAACAGGACCTGGCATACAGGAAGTGCCGACTGTTTGTTGAATATAATGAATGAATGCTTGCTGGGTCCCTTGCTCTCTCACCGTCAGATTATCTTGAGTTTTTTTTTTTTTAAGATTTATTTATTTATGCATTCAAGAACTGGGGTATAGGCCAGAGGTCCTGTGGTGAGAGGATTCACCAGAGACAGAGCGGGGAGCAGAACAGGCAGATGGACTGAAACACACTGCTGAGGAGAGCAGCAGGCGAGGCAGGAGAGGTCTCTCCGTCATGTGGGTCCCCTCCCTGGCTGGGGATCAAACTCGTGCTGCAGTGGCCGTGGATGCTTCATAGTGCAGAGCGCAACCCACTGCGCCACCAAGGAGACCCCTATCTTGGGTTTCTTGCTGTCTTAGCCACATCATAAATCAATCTTTCCCTCTCCCTCCCTCAGCCTTGGTCTCTGGGTCTCTGGGTCTGTTCCTATGGCCACTACAAACTCACTGGTCACTCACTATGTGCCAAGCCCCCATATCTGTGTGTCTGATTTCCAGCCTCACAAGGCTCCTCTAGGGGATGTACTCACCTTTTCCAGAGAAGGAAGCCTGAGGTTCAGACAGGAACAGACACTTGCCCAAGTGTCTTTGTGTGACAAATAAATGAAGTTGAAGGCTGAGTTTGTCTCTCTCTAAAGATCTGTGCTTTATTCTAACGCATGAGCACATTGCTTGGTATGGTTTCCCCCAACACCCCCATCGCCCTAGTCTTGAAGAGGGTGATGGGACTGCCAAAAAAAAAAAAAGAAAGCCAAAAGGGTAGTCTCCCTGGTGGTGCAATGGATTAGGCACAACACTATGAAGCAAATCACAGCTACTGCAGCACAAGTTCGATCCCTGCTGCCAGCCAGGGAGGGGACCCACATGGTGCAGGCAGAACTCTCCTGCCTCGCCCACTGCTCCCCTCAGCAGTGTGTTTCAGTCAGTCTGCCTATTCTGCTCCCCACTCTTTCTCTGGTGGATCCTCTCATTCCCCCACCTCTGGCCTGTACCCCAGTTCTTGTGTGCATAGATAAATAAAAATTTTTTTTAAAGAAAAGAAAGCCAAAAGGTTGGGGAGCTGCTCTCAACTTCCCTCTCCTTTTGGTGAGTTATTTAGAAGGCATGTTAGTATACTATTTTTTTAAAGATTTATTTATTTATGCAAACAAGAACTGGGGTACAGGCCAGATGTGTGTGTGTGTGTGGGGGGGTGAGAGGATTTACCAGAGACAGAGTGGGATAGTCAGGCAGATTGACTGAAGTAGACTGCTGAGGGGAGCAGCAGGTGAGGCAGGAGAGGTCTGCTCTGTGAGCGGGTCACCTCCCTGGCCGGGGATTGAACCCGTGTTGTAGTGCCTGTGGCTGCTTCATAGTGTGGTGCTTGGAGGCCTGTGTCTTAGTATTCTAAATACCCAAAGAAGTCCTGAGGAAAAAATGCAGTCTCTCCCTTGTTTACTTATCCATGTCTACATGATGGAATATTACTCAGCAATCAAAAAAGATAAACTCATGCTATTTGTGGCAACACGGATGGAGCTGGAAGGGATTATAAACCAGAAGGAGAAAGGTATTCAATGGATGGCTTCATTGAATGTGGAATATAGAGAAACTGAACAAAAGGTCAAGAAATAGACAAAACTAGCAATCTGAACATAGATCTGAGGCATGTAGCAAGGGAGGGGGAGAAAGGGAGATAAAAATAGGAGAGGGAAGAACATGAGGAAATATGGTAATGGTTCACTGGTGCTATGGTGGCGGGAGAACTATGGGGATTACACCTGAAGGGAGAAATCAATTACTGTCCAGAAATGAATAATGATGGAAGAAAATTTTAAAAATTAAAAAAAAAATCCCTTCCCTCTGAACTTACTATCTTCTCCCTTTCATACTCTTTCTTTTTCTTCCTTCTATTATTTCTCTGTGTCTCTGTATCTGTTTCAGAAAGCTAGCTGAAGAAGTGGTTGGAACAGGCTCTGGAAATAGACTGGACTTAACATCTGAGTCTCTCTCTAGTCTGCTGTGTGACATTGGGCAGGTCTTAACCTCTTTATGCTTCATTTTCCCCCATCTACAAAATGGGGCTGATGCTGACAATACCTACTACAGAGGGTAAGCAGCGCTCCACACCTACTGTTCATGCTGCCTGGGGCTGGGAGGCCCTACGTCAATCACAGATCACACAGCATAGCCAGAACTAGGACAGGAGGTCTGGAAGGTCCACGGCGATCTAGGTCCAAATTCAGGAAAGTGCAGGTTCCACCCCTGAATGCAAGAGGTCAGGCTGCTACTCCCCTCCTCCCGGGTCACCGGAGTTCAGGGTGAGGCCTGGCCCTGTAGCTTGGACTTTCAGACCCAGATAAAGCGTTGTGCTAGCCTCATGTGGGGAGGGGGGGACTCACAGACCCACTTCCTAGGTCAGGAGCTTTAGGGGTGGAGAGTGGTTCATTTGATTTCGTAATCAAGAGACAGATTTTCTATTTTAAAGAAGAAAGAGTGGCTGATAGCCAGATAACCCTAGACATATTCTTTCACATATTGGGCAATTATTGCCAATTCCGTTGCACCGCCTGAATCGAGGTGCCAGAGTGGAGAATCTCGAGTCCAAGACAGCTCGAATTCACAGGAGAGTCCAGCTAGTTGCTGCACAAACAGGGGTGTTCTGGAGGTGTATGCGGGGTCCCTTGAGAACACTCAGTTGAACGGTGGCCAGGGCATGTGTACGTAGAAACTTCCAGAGGTTATGGAAAAAGCAATCTGAAAGGAATAGAGGGAGCAGTACCAGTTGCTCATGAATAGCCAGGAATAGCGCCTGCTTGTATGAGCCAGACTGAAAAATCCAACATTCCTGGGGCATCAGGACTCAGGAAAGTCTTGCCTCAGCATGTGGAACAATTAGTCCTACAATGAACACTTGCTAGAAGTCACTGAACAAATCTTTTTTTTTTTAAGATTTATTTATTTATACATCCAAGAACTGGGGTTCAGGCCAGAGTCCAGGGTGGTGAGGGTATTCACCAGAGACAGAGTGGGGAGCAGAACAGGCAGACTGACTGAAACATGCTGCTGAGGGGAGCAGCAGGTGAGGCAGGAGAGGTCTGCAGTGCTATGTGGGTCCCCTCCCTGACTGGCGGCAGGGATCGAACTCGTGCTGCAGTGGCTGTGGTTTGCTTCATAGTGTGTTGCTTAACCCACTGCGCCACCAGGGAGGCCCACACTGAACAAATCTTAAAATCAAGACCTCAAAGGATGAAATAGATCCCATGTTTTGTGTTCCAAAACAAAGCTTAAGAATGGTTATAGGAATACAACATCCAGTATGTAACAAAGTAAAATTCACAAAAATCTTACAATGCGTGGAAAGAAACAGACAAATGGTCTGTGATGAGGAAAAATTCAGTCAAAACTGACAAAGATGTTAGAATTAGCAGACAAGGATGTTAAAAAGCTGTTATTTTTGTATTGTAGGTGTTTAAAATGTAGAGATGTGGAAGATAAGGTAAAGACCTAAATTAAAATTTTAGTGATTAAAAACTAAATTACATGAGATGAAAAAATAAACAGGGTGGGACTTCTAGCAGATTAGGCATCATAGAAGAAAAAATTAGGGGTCTCCCTAGTGGCACAATGGGTTAGGCAACGGCACTGTGGGGCAGGCCACAGTCACTGCAGCAAGAGTTCGATCCCCGGCCAGGGAGGGGACCCACAAGGCGCAGCAGACCTCTCCTGCCTCACCTGCTGCTCCCCTCAGACATGTGTTTCAGTCAGTCTGCCTGTTCTGCCTCTGGTGAATCCCCTTACCTCCCCACCTCTGGCCTGTACTCCAGTTCTTGTAGGCATAAATAAATAAATCTTTAAAAAAAAAAAGAAGAAAAGATTAGTGAGGCTGGAGTCACAGCAATAGGAAGTATTCAAAAGAGAAAAGAGAATTTTAAGAAATCAATTAACATTGGTAATTTGCAGAACAACATTAAGAGGCCTTATATATATAAAATATATAAACTATACAAATATATATAGTTTGAAGCCTTGAATGAAGAGAGGTAGGGACAGAAGAAAAAAAAACTCAAAACCTAAAAATATTGGTGAAAATTATAAAACTTTGATGTTTACTCAAGCAGAAGAAAAAAAATGACAGTAAAGCACATCATAACTGAACTGCTCAAAACTAATGTGAAAAAGAAAATTTGAAAAGCATACAGAGAAATAAAGACACATGGTATGCACAGGAATGAAGATGAAGATGGCAGCGGATTTCTCATCAGAGACAGTGCAAGTGAGAAAACAGTGGAGCAATATCTTCAAGAACTGAAATGAGGGACTCCCTGGTGGCCCAATGGGTTAAACAATGTGCTATGAAGCAAAATGCAGCAAACTGCAGCCACTGCAGCATGAGTTCAATCCCTGCCACCAGCCAAGAAGGGGACTTAATATGGTGCAGCAGACCTCTCCTGCCTCACCTACTGCTCCCCTCAGCAGTGTGTTTCAGTGAATCTGCCTGTTCCGCTCCCCACTCTGTCTCTGATGAATCCTCTCACCCCCCATATCTCTGGCCTGTAACCCAGCTCTTATATGCATAAACAAATCTTTAAAAAAGAAAAAGAACTGAAATGACAAATCTAGCCACCTAGAATTTTGTATCCAGAAAAACATCTTCTTCAAACAAAATAGAATAAGGTAGTTTTCAGATATACAAAAGTTTAAAAATTCATCATTTGAAACGTACATAAGAAATGTTAAAGGAAATTCTTTTGGGAAGAGGGAAATAATACCAGATGGAAATCTGAATCTGCACAAAGAATAAAGAATCTTTGAAAATATCTTTTAAAAGTAATTTTAAAATAAAGTAGTAAACTGTTGTGTGAGGTTATGGCAGGATTCTGTCAGGTGACCAGGCAGCACTCACAGAAGAGGGAAGATTTATTTATTTATGATGCATGGGGTACAGGCCAGAGGTGTGGGCGCTGAGAGAATTTACCAGACACAGAGTGGGGAGCAGAACTGGCAGACTGATTGAAACACACTGCTGAGGGGAGCAGTGGGTGAGGCGGAGAGGTCTGCTACTCCGTGTGGGTCACCTCCCTGGCCAGGGATCGAACTCGTGCTTCTGTGGCCGCGGATGCTTCATAGTGCAGTGCTTAACTCCTTGTGCCACCAGGGAGGCCCCAAGGGAAGCTTTTCATTTATGCCCACGGGCCCAGAGGAGATCTTTCTCCAAAGTCTGAGCAATTAGGCACCCGAGTATTTACTGCCTTAGCATGGGTATACTTGCACTCTGAGGCAAGCAGGGAGTAGAGAGGCAGGTGATTCCTAAGTGGTTATCTGGGGTGCAGGTCAGGTGTGTGGTTTTAGTTTCCCTGAAACTTTCAGTCTACACTGAGGCTTTTCTTAATATAACTTTTATGAAAAAAGATCTATTTATTTATGCATACAAGAGCTGGGGTACAGGCCAGAGGTCCTGGGGTGAGAGGATTCACCAGAGACAGAGCGGGGAGCTGAACAGGCAGATGGACTGAAACACACTGGTGAGGGGAGCAGCGGGCGAGGCAGGCGAGGTCTGCTGCGCCATGTGGGTCCCTTCCCTGGCTGGGGATCGAACTCGTGCTGCAGTGCTGCAGACGCTTCACAGTGTGGCGCTCAACCTGCTGCACCACTGGGGCAGTCCTTTTCTTAATATAACTTTTGCTAATTAACAGATCAGCTTGACTTTTCCCACTTCAAGGTTTATAGCGTATGTGAACGCAAGATGTATTAAAACAATAGCCGACTATACTACAGTAAAATTCGTACATAAAGTAGTATCATATCACTTGAAGATGGACTAGCAAGTTAAGAATTATACTGTTAACCCTAAAGCAACCACAAAACTGACAAATTAAATAGGTGTAGCTATAAGACATCATGGAATCATAAAAATGTGTGATAAGTTAAACAAGTAAACTATGAACCCTCAACCATAAAAATAGCAAATTTAAAAAGTATAGCTACTAAGTCAATACATTAGACATAACAGAATCATAAATATATGTGATAAGTTAAAGAGATCAACCATGAACCCTAAGCAATCACAATAATAACAAGAAGTTATGACTAATAATTAGTAAGAGATCTGAATATCTTTCTTTTAGTAACTTAGAGAGCAAATAGGGGAAAACTCAGCAAGGCAAGAGTAGAAATGAATACCACTCTCAATCCACATGGCCAGGGTGATACTGAGGGCAAGCTTTACAGAAAAAAACAGAAAAACAGAAAAAAATAAGTCACGACTTTCCTGACAACTCAATACCTTGCTTGGAAAAGATAAGCAGAAAGTTAGGGAAGAACAGAGATAATAAGCTTTCACCAGCAGGTGGACTACAGCTCCACAGGCCATACTTCTGGGCTTCCGTCTCCGATAACAGCACCCACACACATGCACTGGCCCCACCTTTGTACTTGTTCCAGCAAACACGAGCCCACCTGAGAATCAGGGCTGCCTTTACGGCCTGGTGTGGCCCTTCCCGGCTTCTCCCCCTTGAGTGCGAGCCATCTTCCCCAGCTCTCAAGGCTGCCACTCTGCAAGGTGGCAAATGGTGACCCTAATGTGATCCGGAAGAGGAGCAGGGACTGACTTCTTAATCCAGAGAATGGGGAAAGCGACATCTGACTTCCTTTTAAGTAGGTAAAATAACAGATGGTGGTAAATTTAGCTTCGCGTGTTGGCAGGAGGTCAAGTTAGACTTTTTCCACCTAGAGGTTTCTTTTTTCTCATCTCTGGCTCTTCCTTTCCTTATCTTTTTTTTTTCTTTTTTAAATAAGCTGTCATTTTTAAAAAAATATGTGTTTATTTATGCATACAAGAACTAGGATACAGGCTAGAGGTATGTGTGTGTGAGAGGCTTCACCAGAGACAGAGTGGGGAGCAGAACAGGTGGATCTACTGAAACACACTGCTGAGGGGAGCAGAGGGTGAGGCAGGAGAGGTCTGCTGCGCCATGTGGGCCCCCTCCCTGGTTGGGAATTGAACTTGCGTTGCAGTGGCTGCAGAAGGTTCACAGTGCTGCACCTTAACCCCTCGCGCCACCAGGGAGGCCCTCCTTGTTTTTTTTTCTTTACAAGAAGTAGGTTGAAAAGGCCAAATATCATGTTTCTTTTAAGTAGATCAAAAAGGCTCACATGGTGAATCTTTCAACTGTTAAATGTTTCCTTCATTCTGGAGTCAATTCAGAGGCCACAAAAAAGGGCACATGTCAGCTAGTTAAAAGCTGTTTAGGGCGGACACGCAAGACTCCCAAAACAGGATAATCTGGAAACCGACCTGCATTACGGATTGGCCTGGATTAGGGGTTAGCCGCCCACCAGTCACAAGAAGCCTGGCTGTTACATGAGGAGCCTCGGTTTCCCTGAAGAAAACAGACACATACACCATCTAGAAGCCCGCCTGGGGGCTGTCCCTAAAGGACGGATCTCTTAGCAACCCGGGCTGTTTTCTCTTGCTCTGGGCACGCGGGTTCAATTCCGCGCTACGAGTTTGAAAGCGCTGGCCCCAGTGTGACAGCTGGGGAAACCGTTTTCTCATGTAAGCAACCACAAAACTCCACCCTGACCTCAGATCCCCTTTCAGTTCTCTAACAGGTTCCTCTTGTCTCTTTTCTTGGAGACGAGTCTGACTTCTCGCCAAATGGGCTATGTACTAGCATATGGGGAAACGCATGACAGAAAGCGGTTGCAGGATCTTTAAAAACTTGTGGCCCCAAGGTCATGAGGTGGCAGTCAGAAAATCTCTTGGTGACCAGCAGGAGATGCTCCTGGGGTCCAGGAAGGAAGCTTGGCTATAAATGACTGGGAAAAGGTAGGACGATGTCTACTGCCAGCGACAGAATGGGTAAAGGTCTCTCATCTCATCACTTGGAATCTGCGTTTTAGTGCTCAAGCTAATTCAGGGACATAACCTCCCCACTTTGAGGACCTTACAAAAAAACCCCACTCCTCCACTTTGTCCTAAAAAATTTCCTGCTCCACAAAGAATATACAATGGAATAAAGACAGCCTGTTCAATAAGTGGTGCTGGGCAAACTGGACTGCTACATGCAAAAGAATGAAACTAGAATACTGCCTT
>JAGFMF010011834.1:608220-630700 GCA_019455555.1 Galemys pyrenaicus | reverse complement strand
GTGAGATGGTGATGGGGAATACATGGGGATTACAATTAATGGCAAGTATATGTAAATTTTAAAATATTTTAATAAAAGAAAAAAAATGAAAAAAAAATTTCCTGCTCCAACAATTGCCTCAACCTACCTTTCCTTCCCTCCTACCCCTCCTCTATTCTGCCCGAACTGCCTCAGGCACCTCTGCCTCAGCCCCCACTGTCATTTCTTTCTGGTTATGAGCCCACAATGGAGAAATGCTTCCATAAGGGACAGAAGTCAAACCTAGAACACACATGCCCCATTGTGAAAACCACAGAGACCCAACCCCTTTGCTGTAAGCACGTCTCAAAATTAAAAGCTGCTATGCCAGGTAGTGCAGGGCTGGGCTGGACTTAAAAATTTCATAGGACTCAATTTCAGATGAGGCAGATCAGTTTAAAATTGACCTCACTGAGGGCCTCCCTAGTGGCCCAGGGGTTACGTCTTAGCACTATCACCTCAATGACTTGAGTTCGATCCCTAGCCAGGAGCTGACCCACGTGGCGCAGCAGACCTCTCCTGCCTCGCCTGCTGCTCTCCTCAGCAGTGTGTTTCAGTCCATCTGCCTATTCTGCTCCTCACTCTGTCTCTGGTGTATCCCCTCAATGCCCCACCCCTGCCCCCGCACCTCTGACCTACGCCCCAAATTCTTGTATGCATAAATAAATAAAAATTTAAAACAAACACAAAAAATACTGGAGAACCAGCATGAAAGTTGCTTGCTTCTGATGGGTTTGGCAAAATATAATCTCTCCTCTGCTGTCTCAGAAGGAGCTGAGAGGCAAGGTGATCACTTTGCTTTGGTATTCTGATTGAGACCGATTCCAGATGGCCCTTCCACAAACTGTGCAATGCCAGCTGAAGAAACTGCTGACAGAATGTGCTAGGGTTTTCATTATCAACTCTATGAACCATATTACTTAAATTTTATTTCTGCTATTATAAGAAGTAAACTGGTGCTACAGCAAATGCACCATTAGCAGTGAGTGCAGCCACAGAAGTAGCTACGGTTTTTGATCAGTAGCTCAAATTTACTACTTTGGAGAAAGAAGTGCTTGCTATATGAGAACAAAATAAAGAGTGTTTTTTTTTTTTAAAGATTTACCTATCCATGCATGTAAGAGCTGGAGTACAGGCCAGAGGTGTGGGCGGTGAGAGAATCCACCAGAGACAGAGTGGGGAGCTGAACAAGCAGACTGACTGAAACACACTGCTGAGGGGAGCAGCGGGCAAGGCAGGAGAGGTCTGCTGTGCCATGTGGGTTCCCTTCCTGGCCGGAGACAGGGACTGAACTTGTGCTGCAGTGGCTGCGGTTTGCTTCATAGTGTGTTGCTTAACCCACTGTGCCACCAGGGAGGCCCAAGAGTTTTCTTTTGTGCCACTAACAGGCCAGGCATTGCAGTCACAGAAATGAAAACTACCAGAGGCATTGTTGTTCATAGCTTTCTCTGCATTTTTTCATTGTACTGGGTGCTATTTTTTTTAAGATTTTATTTATTTATGCATACAAGAGCTGGGGTGCAGACCAGAGGCAGGGGGTGAGAGGATTCACCGGAGACAGTGGGGAGCAGAACAGGCAGATCAACTGAAACACACTGCTGAGGGGAGCAGCGGGTAAGGCAGGAGAGGTCTGCTGTGCCATGTGAGTCCCCTTCCTGACCGGGATTGAATTCACTCTGTAGCTGCTGCAGGAGCTCCACAGAGCGGTGCTCAACCCCTTGCGCCACCAGGGAGGCTCTGGGTGCTATTTTTAAAATAGTAAAAAAAAGAAGAGAGAATGAATCCAGAAGCAAGTAAAATAAATGAAAATCGGTAGAGAAACCAAGAAACAAAAAACAATAAAGCAAATTTCTGGAAACAAAAATCTGGTTGAGAATATCAATAAAATTGATAAACTCAGGCCTTCCTGGTGGTGCAGTGGGTTGAGCACTGCTCTGTGAAGCATCCGCAGTACAGTAGCATATGAGTTCAATCCCCGGCCAGGGAGGGGACCCACATGGCGCAGCAGACCTCTCCTGCTTCACCCGCTGCTCCCCTCAGCAGTGTATTTCAATGGATCTGCCTGTTCTGCTCCCCACTCTGTCTCTGGTGATTATCGCACCTCCAATGACTCTGTACCCCAGCTATGACATACATAAATAAAATCTTTTAAAAAATAAAATTGATAAACTCCTAGTCAGACTGATCACAAAAAAGGAAACAAGTTACTAATATCAGGAAAGAAATTCTATAAAAATCAAAAAGCTAAGTTATTGAATTTGCAATGAAAGACTCCCCTGCAGATATGACACCAAACATAGGCAAAAAGTAAGAAATAAGTGACACTAAGTCAAACATTTATTTATGGAATACCATATGGAGGTTTCTCAAATAGAAGCCAGCAGTTCTAGCCTGAGGTGTTCACGAAAGAATGCAAGAACACCAATTACAAAGAAGGCATATATGCATGGCTATTCCACTGCCAACAACAGATAAATCATGGTAACAATCCAAGTGCCCAAGGACAGATGAATGGACTAAGAGGATGCAGGCTACACACACAATGGAGTAGTATGCAATAACAAAAAATATGAAATCTTGCCATTTGCAAACCGATGGGTGGAACGGGAACCCTTGGAATTGGAACTGCATGGGAGGAAATAATGCCAAGCAAAATAAGTCAGAAGGAGAAAGTCAAACACTGGATAATGTCACTTATATGTGGAATACGGGGAAAACAAATACCTTCTCTCATTCAATAGGGCGTTCAGTACACTTTGGCTATGGTCTTTTTTGCTGTACAGAAGCTTTTTATTTTGATGGAGTCCCATTTGTTTCTATTCGCCTTTCCCTGGCTGCTGTGAGGAGTCCTCAAAGTTGTTTCTGAAGTTTATGTCATGGAGTGTTCTTATGTGTTTTTCCTATATACTCTATGGTTTTAGGTCTGACAGCCAAGTCTTTTCTCCATTTTGAGGTGATTTTACTGTATGGTGTGAGGTAGTAGTAGTCTAGTCGTGGTTACGCTGCACTTACCTGGGAAATTCAGGCTGATATGGTTGTCTTACATGAGTGACCTTCATTACATCTGACTGTGAGCCCTCCTTTGTCATGCCACCTAAAATAGTCATAGGTTCTGGGGGCTGGGTTGTGAACAGTTTGGTTTGTGAGGCATCATTCTGCCGATCACAAAGAGCTAAATCAGGGGGTCTCCCTGATGGCATAATGGGTTAAGCAACACACTATGAAGCAAAATGCAGCCACTGCAGCATGAGTTTGATCCCTGCCCCTGGCCAGGGGGGTGATCCACATGGTGCAGCAGACCTCTCCTGCCTCGCCCGCTGCTGCCCTCGGCAGTGTGTTTCGGTCGATCTGCCTGTTCTACTCCCTGCTCTGTCTCTGGTGGATCCTCTCATCTCCCTCACCTCTGGCCTGTTGCCCAGTTCTTGTATATGCATAAATAAGTAAATCTTTAAAAACAAAGAACAAAGAGCTAAATCAAAGGAGACAAATACTGTCTTCGCAGGTCGGAAGACACAGGAGGTTAAGATGCCAGCTGTGCATGGCTCGGTGCAGTTCCAGTCAGAATCTATGTCTGCCTCTACCTACCGCCATATCAATTTTTTCTTATTGTAAGTTTTTGCAATCTGGCGTCTATTTTGTACTTACAAGGCATTTTAATAGGGACCTTAACTTTTCTTTGTGTGTAGATTTGTGAAAGTTAGAATTGGAAAAGTAGACTCATGTACCTAAGGTGCTCTAAAATACTTAGTTTTCCAATTACTATTCGGCATCAATTTTCTAATTGAAATTCAATGTCCTTGCCACACTTCGGTGCTTAATTACCACTCAGAGCAAGTGCCTGCCTACCGGACAATGCTGTGTGCCTGGGTAAAGCCCTCAGCCTCTCTGTGCCCTCCTCTCCCCATCTACACTTGGGAGTCAGAGCAGCACCCATGTCAGGGGGTGAAGACTCAGTGAGCGCCTCTGTGCGAAGCACTTCCAGGGCCCCACCAGTGAGCAGCCTGGAGCTGGCATTTGGCCAGATCCCAGGGGCAGAGCACACCACACAGCAGCAGCCAGCCAGAAGATCAGGAAAGTCCATGCTGGCGCCCCTCCAAGGTGAGGAAAGTGCAGACCCCACCTCTTCAGGGTGTCAGGGGTGCTCTAAGGTCCGTATCACTGGTTCCATCCTCCAGGGTCAGAGAAGCATGACTCACCCCCCCCCCAATCCTGCCCCCAGCAAGGGCTCTGTGCATCAAAGCGCCTGCCTCATTTTCCCCAGACCCCTTTGGAAGAGGGAGGGAGGGCGAGGCGGAATCCCGGCCCGGTCACAACAGGCGGATACAGACAGCTTCACTCACAGGTCTGGCGCACGGACAAGCCTGGGAGGGCTGGGTGGGGCGGGCTCAGAGCATTGCTGCACGCTGCTGGGAGCCCAGGGCTGGGGGGTGGGGGGGCTGACCTAACTGGACCCCGCCTCTGTGCTCCAGGGGCTGAGTGTCCCCAGGAGGGCTCACAGACACTGAGACAGACGGGAAGAGGCTCAGCACACACGCTGACGGCGGCAGAAGAGCGTGCTGTGCCGCACCGTGAGACAAAGCGAGGGGCGGGAGGCCATCCCAAGAGGTCCAGCGCAACACAAAAGCCACAGCCCCAACCACCCTCCGGGTCAGGCTCCATCCACCTCTGAGCCTCACCAGTTCTGCCCAGCCTCCATTTGCCTGCCCTCCAGGCTCCATCACTCCACCTGTGGCTGTCACACGAGGGTGAGGAGGGGAACCGGGGGGACGTAACTGCTAGGAAGACAGGGACAGGGGCATGCACAAACACACAAGTACACACATTCACACACAGGGACACGCATGCAAACACACCTTCATCCAAGAAACCATCGAATACACACAGGCCTGCACACATGCAAAAGTATACATGTAAGCACACACATATTCGGACACACGAACACACAGGCTCACTGCCACCCCATCCCATTTCAAATTCACCATTGGGCCTCCTTGGTGGCACAGCAGGTTGAGCGCTGCACCGTGAAACATCCACGGCACAGCAGCCTAAGTTCAATCCCCGGTCAGGAAGGGGGCCCACGTGGTGCAGTAGACCTCTCCTGCCTCGCCCGCTGCTCCCCTCAGCCGTGTGTTTCAGTCCATCTGCGTGTTCTGCTCCCCACTCTGGCTCTGGTGAATCCTCTCACCTCCCGCAACTCTGGCCTGCACCCAGCTTTTGTATGCATAAATGAATAAATCTTTAAAAACACACACACAAAGAAACCCACCTCACACATACACTCACGCAGGCAGAAGCATGCGTGGACAAACGTGCATGCACGAGCACATGAACACGTTAGGAACAGGTAAACACACATGCTGTGTACACTGGCCTGCAGCCTAACAGCTACGTGCACACGTGCTCTTGGACTTTGGCTTCCCTGCCTCAGTGTCGGCACACATGGAGGGAGGGCGCTGGGCAGCGAGCGAGCAGCCGCTGGGCTGTCTGAGGAATTCCCACTCTGGGCAGTGATGAGAGGGGAGGAGAATGGGTGAAGTTACACAACTGGGTGGGGCTTCAGGCTCAAGATAAAAGGCTCCACCTCTGGCTGCAGCCTTTGGAAGGCAGGCTACGGGCACCATGGAGCTCAGCGTCCTCCTCCTCCTGGCTGTCCTCATGGGACTCCTGCTTCTCCTGACCAGGGGCCAGCCTCAGTCCCATGGATGCCTCCCTCCGGGCCCCCGGCCTCTGCCGTTGCTGGGGAACCTTCTGCAGATGGACAGAAAAGGCCTGCTCAAATCTTTCCTGAAGGTGAGACACGCTGGACAGAGCCTCAGGGGGCTTTGGTGCGTGGGGGTCACTCAGCAGAAGGAGGGAGGTGCCCTCCAAGCTCAGGGTGGGGTGCAAGGGTGGGGAGCAGGCACTTGGGGATGAAGATGGCTGGGTGGTAGGCAGAGGACCAGAGCGCCCTGCCCAGCTGGGAGTGAGCAGGTGCTGAATCTGGAGCGGAGGAGTGGGCTTGGAGAGAGGCTGGGTGTGCACCTCGGTGTAGAGTTTCATACCTCTGCCCCTCTGTGGAGTCCCTGGGTGCCTGCCAGCCACTGGAGAGAAGAGGGGGCGGTGGCACCAATCAAATAGGACTGTCCCCTGCTAACAAAGGAGAGCAAATCTGGCCAGGTCAGTGCCATTACCGGGGAGGGGGAGGGCCGCAGAACAGGAGGCCAGGCATGGGCATTGTTCAAGAGAACAGGGGCTGGTGCTCGCGGGCACTGCGGGCTCTGTACCACGACTTTGTAGGCAGAATTTCACTCTTGATGATCTATTTGTTCACAAACAATGAAATCCACATCATGCAGCCAGCACCCAGCGGGAGAGCAGAAACTGACAGTAACTCCCAGGCACCTGTGCTCCGCAGTCCGCCGCTGCCTGCCACGGCCACCACGCTCCTGTACCTTGAACTTGTCATCTCTCTGCTTAAGTAGGGTTTTCTCCATAGGCGGAGGCCACTGGGGCATATTATTGAGTTCCTGTTGTCTTCACTCTACCACAAGGCGCTGCACTCATGTCACTCTGGACCTAGGGTTTTTACTCAGAATTGTGGCTAGGATTTACCTCCATCGTCAGGACAACACCTCGGGTCTCCTTTACAATCACCGGCCGCTGCCTGATGCGCTCTGCAGTCTTGCAGGTGGGACAGGGAGGCTCAGTCCAGGGCCAGCATCTGTGCTCACACAGTCAGGGCGGCAGAGAACGAAGCAGAACCCACACAAAGATACTTTCATCTCCAGTGCTCGCATGTGGAACTGCCTGTCAAATGGGACATCCCTTTGAGAATCTGATTAACCCCCTCCAAACACCCAAGCACACTTTCAAAATATCCAGAGTTCTTAGAGCTCTTCTGTGGACATTCAAAGATCCTCTGGGGCTCCACCAGCCCCCAGTATCACTGCATCTCTATGCAGAACTGTAGGGAGAGGGACGGGAGAAGGGGAAGGAAAGAGGCAGAGAGAGGGGTAGGAGGAGAGAGAGAGAGAAGGAGAAGAGAAGGAAGAAGAAGGAAGAGGAGGAGAAGGAGAAGGAGAAGAAGAGAGGAGGGGAGAGAGACTTGGGAGTGTGACGACATGACGGAAAGGGTTGCGGAGAGGCATTTCTCCTACATGCTCCCAAATATTTTCGGATGCAGGCAGACACAGGTTAATGTTCTAGATTCCACTCTTACTCATCCAGTCTCAATTTCCTTTTCTGTAAAATGAGATGGTGCTAAGAATGTGTGCCTGCTAAGGCTCTAGAAGGATTAATCGGGGTTGAGCAGAGAGCCTGGTATATAGTAAGTGCTCATCAAATGCAGTTCCTCTGATCCACTCTTATGCAATCATTCAATAATAAAACAGCAGGTTCTGTTTTGGGGGCATTTCTAGCTGTTGGACAGGGTTTACAAATTAAAAGGAAGGAAATATTAGGTACATAAGAGCTGTGATGAAAGCAGGATGCTAACTTCAGAGAGTGGTGGGAGTTCCTTTTTTTTTTTTTTAAAAGATTTATTTATTTATGCATACAAGAACTGGGGTACAGGCCAGAGGTGCAGGAGGTTCGCCAGAGACAGAGTGGGGAGCAGAACAGGCAGATAGACTGAAACACACTGCTGAGGGCAGCAGTGGGTGAGGCAGGAGAGGTCTGCTGCGCCATGTGGGTCCCCTCCCTGGCTGGCAGCAGGGATCGAACTCGTGCTACAGTGGCTGTGGTTTGCTTCACAGTGCGTTGCTTAACCCACTACACCACCAGGGAGGGCTCGGGAGTTCCTTTTGATTGAGTAGGGAAATGGAAGCTCAGTCTTGCTTGGATGGTGAGAGAGAGCCTGAGAGATACAGGTGGAAGGCAACAGAGAGGCAGGGATGGTGCAAAGAATCTGAAGTGGGAGAAACTCACGTTTGGGGGAGACCACGGAGACTGGGTCTGAGTGAGAGGAGAAGCAGAGGTGACTGAGCCACAGTGGAGACAGTCTGATTATTGGTGTGGAGGAAGACTCCGAGAACGGAGCAAGTTAGGGATAGTAATGAATTTGCATCAACGGGCTTACTCTGGCTTCAGAATGGAGTGGTCTGGGTGGTGAGAAGATTATAGGGGACAGAGGAATGGAAGTAGGAAGTAGGAAGACTAGTGGTATTTCCAGGGAGCAATAAAAAAGATTTTTAAGTAAACTTAACATTTTCATGATTATAAGTCAACTGTTTATTGCGATTAACATCACCCTCAAAAGCACAGACTCATGTGTGCCAAGCTCAGTGAATTTCTCAAATGAGCATATTCATGTAATTGCCACACAGAGAAATAGCAACAGGGTCCATGCCTAAAATACTCCTCATGCTCTATTCAAGTCACTCCCCTCCCACTATCCTCATACTCTCAAGTTATCCGCTTTTAAGCTTCTTATAAATAGGATTAAGACGTATGGACAGTTTTGTGTCATTGCTTTTACTCAACAATTACAATTGTAAATTTCAGCCATGTCATTGTGTGGAACAGCGGGTTTTCTTTTTCATTGCTATGTAATAGTCCACAACACAGATATAACACTACTTATTCTACATAATATCACTAAACATATCATTAATAACATTTACATGACTCTCCTTGTTTATTTTTCTGTTGGTTGTGTGTACAAGTTTTTGTTGGGCAAGTATCTGGGTGTTGAATTTGCTGAGTCACTGAGTATACTTACGTTTGGCTTAAGTAAATGCAGCCAGGCATCGATTAACAATGGGATGCATCCTGAGATTGTGTTTTTAGGAGATCTTCATTGTTGTGACAGTTCCATAGCATGTAAGTAAGAAATCTAAGTGTACAGGTTACTATGCACATAAGTTCAATGGCAACATGTATTGGGGCCACCGTCATATATGCTGCCATATATGATATTGACCCCAAATTCATTATGTGATGAATGACTATACTGCTGAGCAGTCTCCCAAATGGTTGTGCTGATGTCATCATTTTCCAGCCTTCTTTGCCACCCAGAAGTTCATCACTCTCCCTTCATATCTACCAAGTGGCGCAGGGAAGTTCTCCAGGGAATTTGCCAAGAGGTTGCGATTGGGCCATAAAAGGACGAGTCTTCACTTCCAATGGCAGAGAAATATGACCAGACTCAAGCGTTTGGGCAGGGGTATTAGCAGAAATTAGTAGGACTGCTGAGGGTGCTGATCACGCAGACTGGCCTTGATTATTGTTCGTCCTTCAGTGTCTGGATCCTCGGGCAGGGAAATGAAACTGAGGTGGAGAGTCTTGGGGTGGTGATTGATTCCCATCTGCATGTACGTGTTCTCATGGTTTAGCAGCTGGGATGGCCACAGAGCTGCACGCTAAGGAATACCAACCCTGGGTGTCATGTGCTTGCAGCTCCGAGACAAATACGGGGATGTCTTCACGGTGTACCTGGGGCCAAGGCCGGTGGTCATGCTGTGTGGGACAGAGGCCATACGGGAGGCGCTGGTGGACCATGCTGATGCCTTCTCTGGCCGAGGGAAAATTGCTGTGATGGATCCAGTCTTCCAGGGATATGGTAAGAAACTCAAAGGGACCAGGAAGGGATGGCAGGGAAGAAGGGGGCTAGGAGGCCTCCCTGGTGGCGCAGGGGTTAAGGCACAGCATTATGAAGTATCCGCAGCCACTGCAGCATGAGTTTGATTTCCAACTAGGGAGGGGACCCACATAGCGCAGCAGACCTCTCCTGCTTCGCCCGCTGCTCCCCTCAGCAGTGTGTTTCAGTCAGTTCCCCTGTTCTGGTCCCTGCTCTGTCTCTGGTGGATCCTCTCACACACACACACACACCCCACCCTGAACCTCTGGCCTGTACCCCAGTTCTTGTATGCATAATAAATCTTTTTTAAAAAGTTAAAAAAAAAAGAAGGGGGTTAGGGACAGTGGGTCTGGAAAAGGGAGGAGCAGCGGTGGAGTGGGACACAGAGCTGCCTCCTTCTTCCTCTGTAAGCCATATCTCCTCACCACCCCTCCTCCCAGGTGTGGTCTTTGCTAACGGGGAGCGTTGGAAGACCCTTCGGCGATTCTCTCTGGCCACCATGAGGGACTTTGGGATGGGAAAGCGGAGTGTGGAGGAGCGGATCCAGGAGGAGGCTCAGTGTCTGGTGAAGGAGCTCCAGAGGACGAAGGGTGAGGCCGAGGCTGGGGGCACCAGGTCAGAGAGAAAGAGAGTAACACCAAAGACAAGCAGAGTGACAGCAACGGAAATCAGAGAGGTCTGCTGGGCAGAGAAAGAGAGGTAGACAGGGAGGAGACAGTCCTAGAGACATCGGACAGAAGGATGGGACACAGAAAGCAGGGGCTGGAGGAGAGAGCGAGGGGTAGGAGGAAGCCATGACTGATACCGGCTTATCTTGGCAAGAATAACCCTGACTGAACTTAGATGTTAAGACACCATGTATGTGGTTCATGGAAACTAAGTCATGGATTGACTATATCTGTCAAAGGTACAAATGAGACTTACATAAAGGAAAGGAGGAGAAAATTATAGACAGATGGGGCAAGAAAGCCCATAGCAAACAGAGGGACGGACAGGTAAGACCCACCACAGCCACCTGACAGCCAGACCTCCTGGGCTCACAGCCCCCTCCCTCCAGGCCAGGTGTGCACCTGGGGTCTACAGACTAACAGGTACAGGATATTCAGACAACCCTCAAGGCAGAAAAATGACATGAAGGAGAGTGACAGAATGAGGGGTAAGGGTAGCGAGTCTTAAAATATGCAGCTGTGATGAAGCTTGCCTGGCACATGCCTGCTCTGTTCCCAGAGTCCAGGAGGGGTCTGGGGCAGGGGTGCCCAAGGCTCAGCCTCTGTAGATGGGCCACCTGGTCTGACCCTGTCTCCAGAGATGAGAGCTGAGTAACCCTGTTCAAATCACTTAACCTCTCTGCCCATCTGTGAACCGGCAGAACTACACATTCTACACTGGCTTGTGGTGAGAATGAAATAAAACGATATGTGTTGTTAGACTCGGAACTGGCACATGACCCAGGCTGGTGAGTGCCAGTGGCCATTGCTCCTGATCCCCTAAAGAGCACTGAACAAGGGAGGCCGGCCACCCAGACTCGACGGCATCCACAGGCCCCTGGGTCTTTGTCCCTTGACCTGACCTCTTCCTCCTAGGAACCCTCCAGGACCCGATCTTCTTCTTCCACTCCATCACGGCCAACATCATCTGCTCCATTGTCTTTGGACAACGCTTTGAATACACAGACCCCGAGTTCCTGCGGCTGCTGGACTTGTTCTACAAATCCTTCGCGCTCATCAGCTCCTTGTCCAGCCAGGTCAGGGACAGGCTGAGCGAGGGTGGCATGAGGTGCACAGTCAAGGCGGGGGGAAGGGTGGTCTACTCTGAGACCCCAGAAATAGAGTGTAGGGGTGACACAGATGGAGAAGAGAGCGCTGGATGCAGAAATCTGTGGGAGAGGAGAGCCAGTGAGGGGGAGACTAGGAGAAGGAAAGGAGAGTGACTGGTTAGGTGGATAGAGTCAAAGGGTCAGAGAAACTGACGTGAGGGACTAATAGAGAAGAGAGAAAGGAAGAGGGAAGAAGGAAAGATAAGACACAGCAAAGACAATAAAGGACAGAGATCAAGGAATTCTGAGGGATACAATTGAGAAAAGAGAGTACGGGTGTGAGAGGGCGCCCCCTATGGGATCTCCGTGGAGTGCAGCGTTAAGCACCAGAAGGCGGCTCCTCCTGGGGACCTGCTACTTCAGCCCCCGCCTCACAGCGCGGGTCCTCCACAGGTGTATGAGCTCTTTTCCAGTGTCATGAAGCACTTACCCGGCACACACAGGACAGTGTGGAGTCACCTGGAGGAAATCAACGCTTTCATTCACCGGAGCGTGGAGAAGCACCGTGAAACCCTGGACCCCAGCGCTCCCCGGGACTTCATAGACACCTACTTGCTCCGCATGGAAAATGTGGGGGTTGGGGGAGAAATATGGGAAGGGGAGGGAGACAAAGAGGAAGGAAAAGAGGGGGCGTGAGAAGGGTGGGAGAGGGTAGCAGAGGGAAGGAAAGAGGGTGGCAGAAGAGAACAGGAAAAGGGAGGGGAGATGCACAGGGAACTGAGTGGGAGAGTCAGCCTGAGGTGGAGAGCCCACTGGGGCAGCAGAGAGGTAAGTACAGAGACTGAGGCCACGTCAGACAGAGTGGGGAGAGGCTGACAGAGACAGGGAGACTGGAAGGCTGCACACCCAGACAGA
The DNA here is from genome assembly GCA_019455555.1 of Galemys pyrenaicus. Taxonomy (NCBI): domain Eukaryota; kingdom Metazoa; phylum Chordata; class Mammalia; order Eulipotyphla; family Talpidae; genus Galemys; species Galemys pyrenaicus. The sequence goes on along the minus strand of JAGFMF010011834.1, from coordinate 618,455 downwards.
GAACAGCCAAGTGTGTGAGACGGTGCGGGGCCTTAGGACAGACGAGGGCGCCCAGGGAGGTGAGTGTGGTCAGGCTCCAGGGTCCCCTCACACAAGCCCCACCTCTCTTCTCCCAGGAGAAGTCTGACTCCAACAGCGAGTTCAACCAGAAGAACCTCATCATCACCACACTGTCCCTGTTCTTCGCGGGCACCGAGACCACCAGCACCACCCTGCGTTATGGATTCCTGCTCATGCTCAAATATCCCCACATCAGAGGTGGGGGTTAGGGACAACTGAGTGAAGGGGTCCTTAGACCCCTTTTTGGGTGGTGGAAGTGGGGCCAGGGATTTCACACAAACCAGAGAATCAGGGTCCCCCTCTGAGGTCAGCACTACAGAACGAGCTCCCGACTCAGTCAAATGTGTTGGTAGATGCACGAATGAGGATTCCCTTGACGAGTCCCCCACTCTTTTCTCCCGCCACTTTAAGCCAACTCATCCATCCTTCCATCCACTCACCTCTCCCTCCCTCCATCCAACCACCTATCTATCCACCCATCCACCCATCCACCCACCCATCCATCCATCCATCCATCCATCCATCCATCCATCCATCCATCCATCCATCCATCCATCCATCCATCCATCCATCCATCCATCCAACCACCCACCCATCCATGTGTCTCTCCGTCCTTTCATTTATCAATATATCTGTATATGTGCCGATTCTTTCACCTGTGAGTCTCCCAGTCATATACTGTCAATCATTAATTTGGATTAACAAACTGATCTGATGATCCACTGAAAGAGTGACTCGCTGAATAGTCAATGGGTCACAGATCTAGTGGCTCCTTCGTTAATTAATTCAGGAGTACATTTGTCCTTCGAGGTATGAGCTGGGTCCTTCCAGCCATTTTTTCACTTATACTTTCATCCATCTGTTCTTTCATTAAGCCACTTAACAATTCCCTCATTTATTTATCCCTGATTTACTGTACTTCATTTATTCAGTCATTCCTCTACTTACTCATTCCTTCACTAGTTGTACACTCAACTCTGTTTATGTGCTTGATCGATCAAGTTCATTCATTTATTTGTCTCTGGACCATTAGTTAGTTAATTAATGATTCATTCATTTATTTGGATTAGTGATTCATCTGGATAAGTAAATGTGTATATCTGTTTGCTGGCTGTTCTTCATTTCCTCCACCTTTCTTTTCATCAATTGGTCCAATGATTTACTGATTGATATATTCATAATTTATCCAGTTCTTGGGTTTACACATTGTATATTTTTAAAGATTTAAAAATATATATAAATATTTATATATTAAAGATATTTTATATTTTTTTTAAAATAAATTTTTAAATATTTTCTTTTTTAAAAAGATTTTATTTTTTATGTATACAAGAACTGAAGTGTAGGCTAGAGGTGTGGGGGGTTGAGAGGACTCACCAGAGACAGAGTGGGAAGCAGAACTGGCAGATCAAAGGAAATACACTGCTGAGGGGAGCAGCGGGGAGGCAGGAGAGGTCTGCTGCACCATGTAGGTCCCCTCCCTGGCCGGCAGCAGGGATCAAACTCATGCTGCAGTGGCTGCTGATATCTTATAGCACTGAGTCTTTCACCCCTGTGCCACCAGGGAGGCCCAATCACTGTTATATTAATACTTCATTTTCTATGCATCAAGTTCATAGCCTCAGTCCTTCATCTGAAATTTCACGTGTGTGTGTATGGCTGTTCCTATGGGAAGAAAAATCCATCCCATTCATTATATTTCTTTTTGTTTTTGATTTCTATTCATTATATTTCGAAGGGTAAAATTTCTTGTTGCTGCTCTCTTCGTTCCCCGCCCTGGCTGCTCTGAAGGGTGTCGGTGATCGAACCTTTTACCATAGGTTTTTCAAGGCTTGAGGGCGCGTAGAATGCAGTGTTCTTGCTGAAATGTTTCTTTGAAATGAGGTCCGCTGGTCTTGTCCTTATGTGCAGAGAAGGTCCAAAAGGAGATAGATCGGGTGATCGGCTCAAATCGCTGTCCGGTCTTCAACGACCGAATCAACATGCCTTACACGGATGCAGTGATCCACGAGATTCAGAGGTTCGGAGATCTCCTCCCCATCGGTGTGCCCCACATCGTCACCCAAGACACTCACTTCCGAGGGTACATCATCCCCAAGGTGAGGCCGAGTGTGCTGTGAAATCCCTCCGATGTGGGCATCCCGGGCTCTCTTCATCTGCAAAGTGACTTGTTGGCTACTATTACTAGGGTTTGATTTTTCAGGGGCAGAGTGTGGGAGGAAATGGCAGTATGTTTTGCTCTTGCAACATTCCCCCAGGGCACTGAAGTATTTCCCATCCTGAACTCTGCTCTCAACGACCCACTGTACTTTGAGAAACCAGAAACCTTCAACCCTGACCACTTTCTGGATGCCAATGGGGCACTGAGGAAGAGTGACGCTTTCATGCCCTTCTCCACAGGTGAGACGACACACCTGGCCTTTCCCGGCACTAGTGTGCAGGTGCCAGTCCCCTGTGACAGTCAAGAGGGGTCTGCACCTCCTGAGCAGTGTTTGGGGGTGAAGACAGCATGGGGCAGGAGACAGCTCAGCCCCACACTGACAGCCCCCCGAGGTGGCGTTCCTCAGGCTCACGAAACAATGATGGAAGGTGCCGAGACTCCAAGCACCTGGCCAGAAGCTACGACTGTTATCATTATAAAGTTGTATTGCAATGAGTGTTCCACAGGGGCCTGGGAGCAAACAGGAAGCTCTCGTTAGGGACAGTTTAACTGAGCAGAAGCATTGGCTGCTCGGTTAAAGACCTCCCGGTGACCTCAGTCAGCTGCCGGACAGACCGTTCCCTGCAGGACAGCAGGCCCACGTCCAAGGACAGACAGAGCACAGCCCCGAGACAGCCTCTGGAAGTACAGGCCCTGGCGTGGGGTACAGGGAGCAACAGGGTGAAGGCAGGATCTTTGAGGTAGTCGGGTGTGAGTCTCAGTTACAAATGTTAAGTTTATGTTAACCTCAAGCAGCCTGTGAGACAGGCACAGCATTCCCTTGTGAGGAAAGGCCACGGAGGATGCTAGGTCAGAAGCAGCACAGCCTTGCATGTGAGCTGGCCCCCGCGCACGTGCAAGCAGAAGCAGGTGCTTCTGCTCTGAGCGGCCTTGACCCTTGGGGGTCCTCACTGAGGCCACAAACCCCTGGAAACTCGTGCATGGCACACCTGACAGGTTTCAGAGGGTTTGGGGAACCCCTTCAGGTCCCCCAGGAATAGCAGCTTTAAGGCCAACCCCTTGTAAATGTGCAGTGGGCTGGGGTCTGGCCTTTGCGCTGAGACGGGGTACGGGATGGGCAGCTGCCTCCTGCCCACGCTGGGTCCTCTGTGCCCACAGGGAAGCGCATTTGTCTTGGTGAAGGCATCGCACGCACAGAATTATTCATCTTCTTCACCACCATCCTCCAGAACTTCACCGTGGATGGCCCTGTGGCCCCTGAGGACATCGACCTCACACCCATGGAGTGTGGTGTGGGCAAAGTGCCCCCGGCCTATCAGATCCGCTTCCTGCCCCGCTGAGGAGCCTGGGGCGAGGGGGGTCTAGGATTCTGGGTTCATTACGTGTCCCCACCTCTGCAGAAAATGTCTCTGCCTCTCTCCATGTCTTCCTTCCTTGGAGAGACCTGCAGGAAGCCAGAGTCCTTCTCCCCCTGGTTGCCTCCTCCGTGGGGCAGTCCTTTCTCTAGTCTCCCCTCTTCTGTCATGCTGCAGCTCCCTAGAGGCTCAAGGAAATGTCGCTGCGGTTCTGCCTCCCAGGCCATGGTGTGTCTTGAGCGACCTCTCCTTCCTTAGAACAATCACAGCTTCCATTTATCACCTGCAGGTACTCCAGAACTGCTCGGGGATGACCCCTCTTCAGTCATCGTCCTAATAGCCCTTCGTGTGTGCGCGCACACGCGTGCATGTGCAATGGTCATGCCCATTTTGCAGATATGTGAACAGAGGTTGGGTGGGGGCATCAGTTGTCAGAGGAGCAAGATTCACTGGTTGGCTGGCTCCAGAACTCAGTTTCTTCACAGCTCCTCACTGCTCCCTGCCCCACAGAAATTTCTGAATTAAGGTGGAATGCACATAAATGCCATAAAACTTTAGCACGTACGGTGCATAGATTTGTGGCATTTACTTCTTGCTGCTGTGCCATCACCACCATCTAGGCTCCCCAGGAGCAAGCCCCGCTCCCTTCTAGTCACTCCCTGGTCCCTCTTCCCCTCATTCCTGGCAAACACCACCTGTGTTCCATCTCGATGGACAGCCTCTTCGGGGTATTTCTTATAAATGGAATCTCTTACCACATGTGGTCCTTTGTGTGTGGTTCTTTTAGTAGTCAGAATGTTGAAAAATCCTCTCACGTTTCATCCGGGTTCTAGAGCACAGTCGTCAGCCCTGGTCGTCCTCACTGTGGTCATTCTTGCTCCTGGCACCTTCTTCAGCTCTCAGAAAGCGTCTCCTCAGCCCAGGGCCTCCTGAGGTGTGTGAATCACAACCTGCGCCTCAGGGTCCCAGCTACTTCCCTTAAAATCCCTTGAGACTCCACAACCTCCACAGCCCTGACATCCCGGTCAGGGGGTGTGCAGCTTCTGAGACCTGCGAACTGTCAGGTGACTTAGTGACATCCAGAAAAGGCGAGAACTTCTCTTCCCCTCAGCCAGCTCCAGGAAGGTGCCACTGTCTCCCTGACCCCCTCATCTCAGCATGCGAGCCGCGTGGCTCATGACAGTGATCACACATTTACTGAGGAGCAATGAAGGAATGAGCGAGAGATTCAACCAGCCAATGCTCCTTGGGGCTAAGTTATCCTCCTTCAGACATGTCTCCTCCTGAGAGGCATTTTTCTGACGCCCAGAAAAACCTTTCTCCGTTGGGCACATGTGACGTCCCTGTTCTGCTTGCCAGTGACTCTCGGTTTCTCGTGCAGTGAAGCCACCTTGAAACGCCACTGGCTGAGAACCAGCCTCACGTGCCACCTTCCAGCCCTGCCTCTTCTGTTCCCTCAACTGGCGGTCGTTCCCTTGGGTCCTGCTCTCCATCTTTGGAGAGCTTCTTGGCCCCTTCATGGAGGTAATGAAGAAGGGGTTCTTTGGTCTCTACCTTCTGACCTGGGTCTCTTGAAGGGGGGCCGGACCCTCCTCAGACACTTTCACACACTGCTCTGCAGATTAAATGAGTGGGTAATCACAGATTCCCAAGAAGAGTGCTCGGCACTATGTAAACCCTGTGGATGTGACAGTAAGTATATAAATCCTCACTTGAGGTCAGAGAGGTGAAGTCGCTGTTCAGTGGCCAGACTGAGTCACAGTGCAGCCAGGTGGCTCCCCAGGCTGGGTTTTGCAAAGGGTTCACTGAGAACGATAAAGGGGATGGCTGTGGTAGACTGTGACAGATTCTTCAAAGCAGTCACTGTCCCTCCTTTAGAGCCTGTCCAACAGATGGATTATAGTTCCCCTCCCTGAGACATCCAACTTGGCCCCAACATTTGCTTTGGCCAGTGACAGAAGAAGGTGGGGTTGGCCCTGTTCCCCTCGGAGGAGACTGGATTCTTGTTACTCTCGGTTTCTGCTCTCACTCTCACCGATTTTCTCTGTTTTCATTTCTCTGTGAATGTCAAGCTCTGTGGCTGTCTCTAAAACTCCGAAACCATCTTGCAGGTCTGAGTTTTCCCCCATTTCTCTCTTTTAATAACAACAACATCAGCAGCAATAACAGTATAATAATAACTGTTTCAAGAATAAGACCATATTAACTTATGTTCAGATGGCCAAAAAAGCCACGTGGCCATGTCTACTTTTAAATGTGCAGAGAAATACAATTTCTGCCAGCTTCTGGGGAGGGGACTTGGGGGGACTGGCTGCATCTGAGAATCTTGGAAGGTGCGTGACTCCCAAGGTGAGGTCACGAGAGGCAGGAAGGTTTCCACTTAGCTCCCTCTCAGGAAGCTTCGCTCCACCCTGCACTCACAGGATCCCCAGAAGACAGGTTTAAGCCACCCGATCTCTCCTACTGGACAATCTTGACCATTCCATCAGCTTCTTCATGCAACCTTCTCATCATCAACCCTGACTACACAGACCTGCATCATTAGAAGTTTAGTTCAGTAAACACAGGTGGGTAGTAGAACCTGCTCACTTCTCTTTCCTCACCCTTTGTCAGCACAGGTCATCAAGGTGACTCTCCTTTCTTAATCACTCTCATGGCACAGGTGAGGGAGGTTCTAGAGAAACAGAATTTTTTTTTGTATAGTCAAAGTCACCTTGTCAGGACTTGGGACAAGCAAGGAAGAAAATGTTTTGCCACATGCCAAACGCCTGCCAGCTGACACAGGTATTAAAAAGAATGGAAAAGGAAAATGAGCAGAGAGCGTCCCAAGTCAAGGTAACAACCAAACAGAGTAGGAGGGTTTTGGGCCAAAGAACACATCGCTGCCCAGGCATGTTGGGGCATGCACAGCTACCCTAGCAGAGGCCACAGCAAACCACAAGGCATGCTTGTCACCCAGGACTGAAACTGGATCAATCACTGCTAGGCAGGCTTCCCACCAACCAGAACTGCGCTGAAAGCCTCCTTTGCATAAAAGTAGACTTATTCCCGCCCCTTTTGTCTATGGCAACACCTGCCCCACCCAGCAGCATGGGCTATCTGGGCATTACTCATGGACCATCTGAAGATTTAGTCCTGAAACCCTGAATAAACACTGCTGTAATAGTGGAGGTGTAAGGCTGTTGTCACAGCGGGAGAGCTGTAATGCTGCTGTAATTCTGGAGCTGTCACATGGCAGACGCACACTTTAGTGTTTCCAAGTCACTTTACAACTTACAAGATACATAATGGGTTTAGTGGTTTTGCGCTTTCAAATTTTTTTTTTTTTATGTACAGGATGCTTCCATAATTTAGGACATTTGTTTCTTTCTTTTTTTAGCAAGATTCTTTCACCTTCCCAAACATTTTTCCAGGGTGCTCAGTATTTTAAAACTTAAGCCCCTTATCTTGTAAAATTAATTAGAAAATATGCAAGGTTGCTGATCGTTAGTGATTTGCAAATCACATTACCAATGTGTTGATCTAATTATTCACCGTTGTGTTTTACCCTCCACCAAGTATTTATTTTACACTTCACTTAGTATTTGGCCATTTTAAAGTACCTCAGTATGTCCTAGGAATTTAGAAAATGAAATGTTTGGCAATTTCAAGGAGCTTGGCTATTTCTCAAACAACCAACAAAGCACTGCCTTGTAGATGTCCAGTGAATTAAAAATCACAAAATACTTTATAATCTGCTATCAACTTGATTACCAAAATTTCATACTTCGCACTCTACAGTATACTTCATGTAATGTATGTGTTACTATTTAAAGCCATGCTGGAATTTATGACATACTTCAGCACTTACAAGGTATTTACTCACTTTATACTTACTGAGCCTCTGGTATGTGCCAAGCATGCAACAGGGTCCTCATTTCTGGGTGGTTATGACCTTCAAAGGCTATACCTTTTAGAATGATTTAAAAATGAACAAATCATATACTTACAGCTAGTATGCTTATAGTGGTAATGTGTCTTCCATCGTGAAAATTCATTTTGTCATTGTATGCACATGACTTCGGGGGTCACTGAAACCTTTGCACTGTGTGAAAAAAAATTGGCTTAGTTAGCAAGTATCCTACTTAAATATCTTGGTTTTTCACATTATAAGTTTATTTTTTTATGATTTACTTATATATGCATACAAGAGCTGGGGTACAGGCCAGAGGTGTGGGCAGCTGGTGAGAAGATTCACCAGCGACAGAGTGGAAAACAGAACAAGCAGATGGACTGAAATACACTGCAAGGGGAACAGTGGGCGAGGCAGGAGAGGTCTGCTGCACCATGTGGGTCCCCTCCCTGGCAGGGGATCTGAACACATCTTATGTGGTCAACGTTACCATGATATAGAAACCAGGCAAAGACAGCACACACTAAAAGAAAATTACAGATGCAAAAATTTCCAACAAATTTTAGCAAACCAAATTCAACAACACATTCAAAAGGATCATACACCATGATTAGGTGGAATTTATCCTAGGAACACACAAAAAAAATCAATCAATGTAATAACCATATCAATAAAAGTGAAGATAAATATCATATCAACAAATGCAGTGAAACACTTGATATGATTCAACATCCATTTAGAAGAAAACCCATGAAAAACTGGACATTAATTGACTATCCCCCAGCATAATAACATAATAAAAACCATATATGACAAACCCACCATTAACAGCATTCTCAACAGGAAAAAGTGAAAACTTTTCCACTAAGGTCTGGTAAAAGACAAGGATGTCCACTCTTACTAACTATTCAACATTGTAATAGAAGTCCTACCTAAAGCCATTAGACAAGAGAAGATATGAAAGAAATCCAAATTGAGAAAGAAGTAAAGCTTTTGTTATTTGCAATCGACATGAAAATATACATAGAGAACTCTAAAGACTCCACTAAAAAAGTAATTGAAACAATAAGTCAGTTCAGCAAAGTTGCAGGCTACGAAATTCATACACAAAATTCTGCTGATTTCCTATATGCAAACAGTGAGCTAGAAGAGGAAAAAATTAAAAAGAATTAAATACCCAGGAGTAAACTTAACAAAAGAGGTAAAGGACCTGATTACAAGAGATGCTGATCATTTTTTTTCATATGCCTGTTGGCCATTTGCATTTTCTCTTTGGAGAAATGTCTTTTTAGCTCTTCTGCTTATTTTTTGACTGTTTACTTTGTTTTTATTTAGTCTGGACAGCTCTTTGTAGATCTTTGTGATAAGTCCCTTGTGAGTAGTGGTGTGCGCAAAGATTTTCTCCCAGTTGGTGGGGTGTCACTTTGTTTTTTAAAAAATTTTTAATTAATTAATTACATTTGACATCATTTGTATTCCCCAGGGAGTACCCACCACCATTCCACCCATGCACCATCACCTCAGTCCCTTGTGCTCTTTCTTGCCTCATCCCCATCTTTGCTCTCCCCTCCTTCCCCTCCCCCCCCATGGTCCCTTTGGTTTATTTTGACTTTTTGGTCTTGTTGAGTTTGTTGTTTGCTTTTGGTTATAATTGCCCATTTCCTTGAGCTTATTCTTTGTTGTTGTTGTTTCATATTCCTCTTAATAGTGAAGTCATCCAATATTTTTCTCTTGCCTTCTGACTTGTTTCACTGAGTATATAATTCCTTCTAGTTCCATCCATGTTTCTATAAATGTCCCTAGTTTCTCATTTTTGATTGCTGAATAATATTCCATTGTGTGTATGTACCACATCTTCTTGATCCAGTCATCTACTTTTGGGCTTTTGGGTGTTTCCAGGTCTTACCAATTACAAATAGTGCTGCGATAAACATAGGCGTACAGGTGCTCTTTTGGATCGGTGTTTTTGTGTCCTTTGGGTAGATCCCTAGGAGTGGGATTGCTGGATCATATGGTAGTTCCATTTCTAGTAGACNGAGGAACCTCCATACGGCCTTCCATAATGGTTGTATTAGCTTGCATTCCTACCAGCAGTGTACTAGGGTTCCTTTTTCTCCACATCCTTGCCAGCATTTGTTGTTGTTGGTTTTTTTTGATGTATGACATTCTTACCGGTGTAAAGTGGTAGGTACCTCATTGTGGTCTTAATTTGCATTTCCATAATTATGGAATTATGCATTTCCATGATTATACACATGTGCCTGTTGGCTATGTGTATGTCCTCTTTGGAGAAGTGTCTTTTAAGTTCTTCTGCCCATTTTTTGATTGGATTTCTTACTTTATTTTTCTTGAGTCTTATGAGTTCTTTGTATATCCTATCTTGTCTGTTGTGTGGAGCGTAAAGATTTTTTTTCCCATTCAGTGGGGTTTCTTTTTGTTCTGTTTAATGTTTCCTTTGCTGTACAGAAGCTTTTTATCTTGATATAGTCCCATCTGTTTATCTTTTCTCTCATTTTTATTGCTTTGGGGACTGCTACCTCGAAAGTGCTATTGAGGTGTAAATCTTGCTGCATTTTACCTATGTTTTCCTCTATATATTTTATAGTTTTGGGTCTTACATTTAGGTCTTTTATCCATTTTGAATTGATTTTTGTACATGGTGTGAGACAGTGGTCCAGTTTCATTTTTTTACATATGGTGGACCAGTTTTGCCAGCACCATTTATTGAATAAGCTATCTTTGTCCCATTGCAGATTCTTTGCTCCTT
>JAGFMF010011834.1:526632-606861 GCA_019455555.1 Galemys pyrenaicus | reverse complement strand
TGTCATTCAGTTCAAAGTATTTTTTAATTTCCTCTGTGATCTCCTCTATAATCCATTGTTTTTCCAGTAGTGCAGGTTTCAATCTCCATGATGTGGGTGAGTTTCTAATTTTCTTTTCGTGATTTACTTTTAATTTGATACCTTTGTGATTGGTGAATATAGTTGGGATGATTCTGATCTTGCTGTATCTGTTTATGTTGGTCCTGTGGCCCAGTATATGATTGATTCTGGAATATGATCCATGTGCATTTGAGAAAAACATGTACTCTGACTTTTTTGGGTGGAGAGTTCTATAGATGTCGGTTAGACTCATGGCTTCTACGTCTTTATTGAGGGCTCTGGTCTCTTTGTTTATTTTTTGACTTGTTGATCTGTCCATTGATGAGAGTGGGGTGTTGAAGTCTCCTACTATATAAGTGTTTTCTTTAATGCTTTCTTTCATGGTTGATAGTAATTGTCTGATATATTTTGGTGCTCCTTCATTTGGAGCATATATGTTGATGAGTGTTATATCTTCTTGAAATACTGTACCTTTGACCGTTATATAGTGCCCTTCTTTGTCTTTTTTTACCTTTTTTATTTTGAAGTTTATCTTGTCTGATATAAGTATGGCTGTTCCTGCTTTCTTTTTTGGCCTGTTAGCGTGTACGACTGTTTTCCAACCTTTTACTTTCAGTCTATGCCTATCTTTTGTGTTTAAATGTGTTTCCTGAAGACAGCAGAAGGCTGGATTGTGTTTTTTAATCCAGTCTGCTACTCTGTGTCACTTTATTGCTGAGTTTAGTCCATTTACATTTAGAGTTAAAATTGTTATGATGGCATCTGTGTTCACCATTTTGTCTTTTTGTGTTATGTTTTCCCTTGTCTTATACTGTTCCTCTGTTTCATTCTTCTAATGGTTTTGGCTTTAGAGCTTGTAGAATTTTTTGGAGAGGAGTTTGGTCATGCTGAATTTCTGGAGTTTCTGTTTGTCTGGGAAAGTCCATATTTTTTCTTCATATATGAAAGAAAGCTTTGCTGGATACAAAATTCGTGGTTGGCATTTGTTGTCTTGCAGTTTTTTTAATATATTCTTCCACTCCCTCCTTTGCCATAGTGTATCTTCTGAGAAGTCTGATGTTACCCTGATGGGTTTTCCTTTGTATATTATTTGTTTCTTTGCCCTTGACAGCTTCATTATTTTTTCCTTGACTTGTATTGTTGGTAGTTTTACTATTATGTGTCTAGTTGTATTTCTTTTTCTATCATAGAAATCTGAGGTACACCTTGCTTGCTTTTTGTATTTCTAGCTTCATTTCATCTTTAAGCTTGGGAAATTCTCTTCTATTATCTCCTTGAATATATTATCATTTCCCTTATTGTTTTCAATTTCTGGGACTCCTATAACTCTTATATTACTTGATTGTGTCCGAGAGTTCTCGAAGTGTGGTCTCATTTTTTTTCCTTTGGCTTTCTCTGTCCTTTTCTGCTTTGATTCTTTTTATTTCTGAGTCTTCTATAGAACTAATTCGCTCTTCCATCTCATCCAATATGTTTCCCATAATTTTTTTTAATCTTCCTGCAAGTCTTCCACTTTTTTTTTAATGCCTCATTCTCCTTCTCCAGATCATTGATTCTTTTTAACATACCGGTCATTTTTTCAATCACACTGGTTCTGAAATCCTCTTTTGTTAGGCTGGACATTCTTCCTAGGTCGGTGTTACGTTCTTGTATTTGACTTTCTTTTTGTGTTTTCCAGTGGGGTGTCACTTTGTTTTGGCTAGTGTGTCTTTTGTTGTACAAAAGCTTTTAAGTTTGATGTAGTTCCAGCTGTTTATCTTTTCCTTTTCTATCTTTACTTTGGGTGCTGTGTCTTTAAAGGTGTTACTGAGGTATATATCATGTAGAGTTTTGCCTACCTTTTCTTCTATGTATTTTATGGCTTCAGGCCTTATGTCTAATTCTTAATCCATTTTGAGTTGGTTTTTGTGCATGGTGAAAGGCAGTATTCTAGTTTTATTCTTTTGCATGTAGTAATTCAGTTTGCCCAGCACCATTTATGGAACAAACTATCTTTATTCCATTGGATATTCTTTGCTCCTTTGTTGAAGATTAGTTGTCCATAAGTTTGTGGGTTGTTTCTGGGTTTTCTATTCGATTTCATTGGTCTGTGTGTCTGTTTTTGTTCCAGTACCATGCAGTTTTTATTACTGTGGCTTTGTAGTATAGTTTGAAGTCTGGAAGTGTGATACCTCTATTCCCTTTCTTTTTAGTCAGAAGAGCTTTGGCTATTTGAGTTTTTTTTTTGTGTCTCTATATGAATTTCATCGATATTTGTTCTATTTCTTTGAAGAATGTCATTGAAATTTTTATTGGCATAGCATTGAATCTGTAGATTGCTTTTTGTAGGATGGCCATTTTGATGATGTTAATTCTTCCAATCCATGAGCAAGGGAGGTCTTTTCATTTCTTTGTGTCTTCTTCTATTTCTTTTAGCAATGTTTTATAATTTTCTTTGTAGATGCCCTTCGCCTCTTTTGTTAGGTTTATTCCCAAGTATTGCTTTTTTTTGGTTTCAATTATAAAAGGAATGGTTTTCTTCTTGAGATTGGTGGTTTGTATATAGGAAGGCTACTGATTTTTGTATGTTGATTTTGCATCCTGCTACTTTGCTAAACTGGCTGATTTGCTTGATTAGATTTTCTGTAGAGTTTTTGGGATTCCCTATGTATATTATCATATGGTCTGAAAATAGTGATAGTTTTACTTCTTTTCCTATTTGGATTCATTGTATGGCTTTTTCTTGTCTTACTGCTGTGGCTAGAATTTCCAGTATTATATTGAAGAGCAGTGGTGAGAGAGGGCATCCTTTCTTGTTCCAGATCTTAAGGGAACAGTTTTTAGCGTTTCACCACTGAGAATGATATTGGCTATGGGCTTGTCATATATAGCCTTTATTATGTTAAGATATGGTCCTTCTATCCCGAGAATTTCGAGGGCCTTCATCATAAATGGATGCTGAACTTTGTCAAAGGTTTTCTCAGCATCTATTGATATGATCATATGGTTTTTATTCTTTTTTTGTTGTTGTTGATGTAATGGATTACATTTATTGATTTTTTGGGATGTTGAACCATCCTTATGTTCCTGGAATAAATCCTACTTGGTCATGGTGCATTATCTTGTTGATGCATTGTTGGATTCTGTTAGCTAAGATTTTATTGAGGATTTTTGCATTGGTGTCCATTAGATAGATTGGTCTATAGTTTTCTTTTTTGGGTTGTCCTTGTTTGGTTTTGGTATTGGGGTAATGTTAGCTTCATAAACCATGTTTGGTAGTATCCCTTTTTAAAAATTTTTTTGAAAAAGTCTGTGTAAGATGGGTACTAGTTCATTTCTAAATGTTTGGTAGAATTCACTTGTAAAGCCATCTGGTCCTGGACTTTTATTTTTGGGGAGGGTTTTGATTACTATTTCAATTTCACTACTTGTAGTTGGACTGTTTAGGTGTTCTATATCTTCTTTATCTAACTTTGGGTGATTGTAAAGTTGTAGAAATTTGTTCATATCCTGTAGGTTGTTGAATTTGTTTGCATATAGCTTTTCACAGTAGTCTCTGATTATTCTTTTGATTTCTGATATGTCTGTTGTGATTTGTCCTCTTTCATTTGTTATCCTATTTATTTGTGTTTTCTCCCGTTTATTCTTTGTCAGCCTGGCTAGGGATTTATCTATTTTGTTTACTTTTTCGAAGAACCAGCTTTTGGTTTCATTGAACTTTGGATCATTTTCTTAACTTCTATTTCATTTATTTCTGCTCTGATTTTTATTATTTCCTTTCTTCTACTGACTTTTGGATTTTTGTTATTGTTCTTTCTCCAGTTCTTTAAGGTGTGAGATTAGGTTGTTTCTTTGCATTCTTTCTTATTTCTTGATGTATTCTTGTATTGCTATATATTTTCCTCCTTAAAACTGCTTTTGCTGTATCCCAGATATTCTGGAGAGTTGTGTCCTCATTATCATTCATCTCAAGGTATTTTTAAATGTATTCTTTGATATCCTCATTGATCTAATAGTCTTCCAATAGTGTAGGTTTCAATCTCCATGTATTTGGAGGATTCCTTGTTTTCTTTTCATGGTTTATTTCTAGCTTGATGCCTCCATGGCCAGAGAAGATAGTTGGTATGATTTCGATCTTAGTGTATCTGCTGATGTTTGTCTTGTGTCCCAGTATGTGACCAATCCTGGAGAATGATCCATGTGCACTTGAGAAAAAAATGTATACTTGGATTTTTTGGGGTGTAGTGTTCTATAGATGTCCATTAAGCCCATGAGGTCTACATCCTTGTTTAGAGCTCTAGTGTCTTTGCTTATTTTTTATCTCATTGATCTATCAATTGGTAAGAGTGGTGTGTTGAAGTCTCCTACTACGTATGTATTTTCTCTAATGTCTGTTTTCAAAGATGTTAGTAAGTTGTCTGATATATTTTGATGCTCCTTCATTTGGTGAGTATATGTTGATGAGTATTATGTCTTTTTGATTTATTGTTCCCTTAATCATGATATAATGACTGTCTGTGTCTCTTCTAACCTTTTTTAGTTTGAAGTCTATTTTATGTGATATAAGTATAGCTGTTCCTGTCTTCTATTTTGGTCCATTTGATGGCAGAATTGTTTTCCAGCCTTTTACTATCAGTCTGTGTTTGTCTTTTGTAGTTAAATGTGTTTCCTGTAGACAGCAAAAGGTTGGGTTTTGTTTTTTAATCCAGCCTACTACCCTGTATCTTTTTATTGATAAATTTAGTCCATTTACATTTACAGTTAAAATTGATACTCTGGCATTCATCTTTGCCATTTTGTTGGCCTTTCAGTGATTCTATTCCTTACCTTCTTTTATTCATTCTTCTGTTGGTTTTAGCTCTAAAGTTTCTTGTAATATTTTTTTGGAGTGGGGCTTTTGTAGTAGTGAATTTCTGTAGACTTTGTTTGTCTGAGAAGGTTCTTATTTTTCCCTCATAAAGGAAAGAAAGCTTTGCAGGGTAGAGTATTCTTGGTTGGAATTTGTTGACTTGGAGTTTGTTAAATGTGTCCCTCCATTCTCTTCTTGCTTTAGTGTTTCTTCAGAGAAATCTGATGTCAGCCTGATTAGTTTTCCTTTGTAGGTTATCTGTTTCTTTGTCCTTGTCAGTTTCATTATTTTTTCTTTGTCCTGGACCTTTGGAAATGTTACTATTATGTGTCTTGCTGTAGTTTTCCTTTCATTGTGGTAATATGGCATTCTTCTATCTTTTTGTATATCTATTTTCATGGTTAGGAAGTTCTCTTCAATTATCTCCTTGAATAGGTTCTTGGAGCCTTTTTCCCTCTCTTCACCTTCTGGTATACCTATGACTCTTATAGTTGCTTTCTTCATGGTGTCAGATAGTATTCGAAGTGTTTCTTCATTCATTTTCGCTTTTATTTCTCTTTCCTTGTCTTTTTTGGTTCTTTGTATGTCTGTGTCTTCGAGAGTACTGATTCATTCTTTCATTTCTTCTATTCTGTTTCCCTGGCTTTTCCCAGAGTTCTTGAGCTCCTGCTCTACTCATCATGGCCTTTAGGAGGTCTTTGTCTATTAGGGATGGATATTCTTCTGTGCCCATATTATCAGGTTCTGGATGTTGACTTTCTTTCTGTGGCGTATTGTTTCCAGGTGGGCCTGCTTCATCATTGGTATTTTTCTTTCTTCCCATTGCTAACCTTTGGCCTTGAGTCTGTTATGCCCCAGTAGTGCTGGTGCTGGTGGGCATGATTTCTGATTTCCTTTCCTGAGGTTTGGGTATGTCTGCCTGATATCTGTTCCTTTGTGGCTAGGTACAGGTTGGTATTTTACCTCTTGTTTAAACTTATTGACAGGTAGTTTATCCTTTTTCATGTGATTGTCATTGGGGTTGCTTTCATAATTTTTCTTTCTGTTAGTGCATTATAAGTGTTAGGACTGCAACATCCTTTGACTAATTTTTTTGTAAGCTGTAAATTCACTAAGTTGATTAGTTCTAATAGTCTTTTTGGTTTTCTTTGCAAACAGGGTCAATTTTACTCTTCCTGCTTTACATATTTTCCTGTCTGAGTGAACACTTATTGAAAAGATGAGAATTATAGAGGAAAGAAAAAGCAAGACATCTACAGAGAAAAGTAATTTGAGAAGATGGAAAGACAGGAGGTGTAGGGGTATAAGGTGGAGACAAAGTTGATGACATAGATCAAGTGTTTTTCACAGACAAGGGTCTGATCACAAAGATATACAAAGAACTCACAAGACTCAAGAAAAATAAAGTTAAAAAACCCAATCAAAAAATGGGCAGAAGAACTTAAAAGACACTTCTCCAAAGAGGACATACACATAGCCAACAGGCACATGAGAAAATGCTCAACATCCCTCATAATCAGGGAAATGCAATGAGGTACCACACACCTCACACCGGTAAGAATGGCACACATTGAAAAAACCAACAATAACAAATGCTGGCAAGGATGTGGAGAAAAAGGAACCCTAGTACACTGCTGGTAGGAATGCAAGCTAATACAACCATTATGGAAGGCCGTATGGAGGTTCCTCNGTCTACTAGAAATGGAACTACCATATGATCCAGCAATCCCACTCCTAGGGATCTACCCAAAGGACACAAAAACACCGATCCAAAAGAGCACCTGTACGCCTATGTTTATCGCAGCACTATTTGTAATTGGTAAGACCTGGAAACACCCAAAAGCCCAAAAGTAGATGACTGGATCAAGAAGATGTGGTACATACACACAATGGAATATTATTCAGCAATCAAAAATGAGAAACTAGGGACATTTATAGAAACATGGATGGAACTAGAAGGAATTATACTCAGTGAAACAAGTCAGAAGGCAAGAGAAAAATATCGGATGGCTTCACTATTAGGAGGAATATGAAAGAACAACAACAATAAAGAATAAGCTCAAGGAATTGTGCAATTATAACCAAAAGTAAACAAAAAAACTCAATAAGACCAAAAAGACAGGATAAACCAAAGGGACCATGGGGGGGGGAGGGCAAGGGAGGAGGGCAAAGACGGGGAAGAGGCCAGAGTGTGCACAAGGGACTGAGGTGATGGTGCACGGGTGAAATGGTGGTGGGTACTCCCTGGGGAATACAAATGATGTCAAATATAATTAATAAAAAAATAGATCAAGTATTTTTCAGAGAAATCAGATGTAAGCATGATAGGGGTAGCTCTATAGGTTATTGCTTCTTCCTCCTAGTTAGTGTCAATATTCTTTCTTCATCTTGAACTCTTGGAAGTTTCACTAATATGTATATAGATCTCATTACATCAGATAACCAGGCATTCTTTTTGTTTCATGGAGTTGTATATTTAGTTCCTTCTCCAAGTTTGGGAAGTTTTCCTCTATACTCTCTTTGAATAAGAGTTCTCTTCCCTGAATTCTCTCTTCCCCTTCTGGAATACCTGCTATTCTTAATTGTCTTTTCTCGTGGAGATAGAAAATTCTCAGTGTTTCTTTATTTTTTTTCATATTTCTCTTTCGTCTTCCATCTGGATTCTTTGTACATTATCATCTTTGAGGTCACTGACTCAAACTTCCATTTGGGCTGTTCAACAGCCATAGCTTTCTCCAGAGTTTCAATTTCCCCTATGGATCTTTTTACATCCTGCAGCTACATTTTTTCTAATTTAAAGATTCAATTTCTATCTTCTGTTCTATAGTTTTATTTCTCAAAGTACTCATTTGTTTTTCTGAGCTTTCTTGTATATCACTGATTAGCTTTTCTGTGTTTTCTTCCATTTCTTTGAATTTTCTTATCATGGCAATTTTTTTAAACGATTTATTTTTATTTATATATACAAGAGCTGGGGTACAGGCTAGAGTCCAGGGAGGTGAGAGGATTCACCAGAGACAGAGCGGGGAGCAGAACAGGCAGATGGACTGAAACACATTGCTGAGGGGAGCAGTGGGCAAGGCAGGAGAGGTCTGCCTCGCCATGTGGGTCCCCTCCCTGGCTGCCAGCAGGGATTGGACTCATGCTGCAGTGGCTGTAGTTTGCTTCATAGTGTGTTGCTTAACCCACTGTGCCACCAGGGAGGCCCTCATGGCAATTTTGAACTCTGTATTTTATAGGAAGAAGAAAAGATCTTCAGTGTCTTTGTAGTTGGCTTCTTGGAGATTTGTTTTTCCTTTGTGGTGAAATAATCCCTTGAGCACGCAGGAGACCAAGTGTTATATTTTTCTGTCTCCCCCTTTTCAGTGTTTTAGGTCCCAGTCATGTCCATTGGGTGCAGAACTTCTACTTTTACAGTAGATGGTGCTGTAGATCAGTGAAAACTATTCTGTCGCTGCTGTGTCTGGGGTAAGGTAGGAACCTGGAGGAGTCTGGTCAGTGGTAAAAGTGGTGTGCAGGGGCAGCTCGTGCCTGTGTTACCACTGATAGCTGTCCTTTCTGGGTGTCCAGAGTATGTACTGTCTCCACAGTATGCAGCCCAGGCTCTCAGTGCCTCTTCACCATTTCAGCTCAAGTCTTGAGTAGGGTAGGGAGGGTCAGCCTTTCTGAACAATGTATTCTTCACTGGGGATCTTGTCCACCTGGCTCACTCCAGTATCTTCACGTGTATCCCCACAGTTAAAAGTGCATTTCCACATAACGATTAAGGAATAGTTAAACCATGGAAAATCTGTAGGCACAGACCCAGAGATAGGGACATGGAGAATTGTTGGTCATTACAAAGAAATACCAGTTCCTGCAGATGAACCAAACCAGACCTTAGACAGGACAGATTCCACAGTAGGCAAAATTCCACAGAGGAATGAATCCTCCCTGCAAAATTCCTCTGCTCTGGCAAAACACAGGTCTTCTCCACCTATGTCCATGAAGGCACCTCTTTTAATAAACCTGTTGAAACAGGGGACGGAGGAGTGGGCTCTGAGACAGAGACAGAGGTCAGAGGAGGGCCTGAGGTCAGAGAGCCCCCAAAAAGCCCCTAAAGGCCAAAAGGTCACAAACCAGAATCAAGGGCTATAGCAACAGAGGCTATATAGCCTAACAGAGGACATTGCTGGATACAGGTCACTGTCTATGGGTTCTCACCCGCGCGCACAATTGCAAGGGACCTCAGGCTACAGAAACATCAGTCATGGGGTTTATTTACAAGCGGGGGAAACAAGAGGCTGGCTGCTTCATCCGGACAGCATCAGTGTTGGCAGTCACCAGTCACCAGTTCTAGGCAGCACTGTCCAGTAGCAATGACCAGTATGGGCTGGTGGTGTTCCAGTGTTACAGCTTTTGTGAGTTGTAGGTTTATACCACCAACAAACAGCTCTTTGAGACACCAGGTCCAGGGCCTTTGGTGCGCCTTCCAGTCAGTGTCACAGACAGGACTGAGTCCCAGTCCCTACAAAGTCCTTCAGTCTCTCTGGAGGGAAGCCTCCTCAGAGGGCGGCTGCTGGAGGCTTCCCTCCCTTCTCCAAAGGCTGGAATCATCTTCTCCTCTTCCTCTGCAGGGACTCTTCTTCCTCTGCTGCTTCTTCGGACCCCTTCTTCCTCTGGGCTGCTGCTTCTTTGTCTGCTTCTCCAGGTCGCTCCAAATCCTAATCAGGTCCCCATCCCAATGTTCCTTTTGACCCTGCCTTATATTCACTTTCAAGGTGCCTCCCCCACAGTCTGATTGGTCCATTTTCCAATCCTGAACCTGATTGGTCCATTTTGGCCTGTTCCAGAATTCAGGAAGTGTAATTTACAAGAGGGGCTCTGCTACCACTAACTTGTGGTGAGAGGCGGAGTCCTGGTATTAATCAACCATAGCTCACACCCCATTGGTCCATTCCACGATCCAGGCAGCACACAGCTACATAAAAGGTTTCTGAGGAAGGACTGCCACACTAACTTGCAGGGGAGCCAGAAACCACTCCTCCTGCCAGCTGCAGCCCAGTAACACTGTCACAGCTTTCTGCTCAGGGTCTACGCAGGTGCCTCTTCTCCCTTCTCTTTCCTGCCCTTTTAAATACATCCACTGGGCCTCCCTGGTGGCGTAGCAGGTTGAGCTCCACACTGTGAAGCATCCATAGCACAGCACTGCAAGTTTGATCCCCTGCCAGGGAGGGGACCCACATGGTGCAGCAGACTCTCCTGCCTTGGCCGCAGCTCCCCTCAGCAGTGTATTTCAGTCGATCTGCCTGTTCTGCTCCTCACTCTGTCTCTGGTGAATCCTCTCACCCCCCACAACTCTAGCCTGTACCACAGCTCTCCTATGCATAAATAAATAAATCTAAAATAAATAAATTAACATATCTACTAAATGTATCAATTCACCATAAATGCTGTGACTTAAAGAACTCATTCTCTTATAGTTTGGAGGTTAAGGCAAAATCAGTCCATGCAGTCAAAGTCAAGGCACTGGCAGGCTGCATTTCCTATGGAAGCTCAGAGTAGACAGTGCGTTCCTTGCCTTCCCCATCTTCTGGTGCTCACTTACATCCTTGGTTTGTGGCCCCTTCTTCCCAGCCCCCAAGATCTTCCTTCCCATCCTCCCATCTCCTACTACTCACTATGACCCTCATGCCTCTTTCTTATAAGGATCCTTGAGAGCATGTCATTGGCCCACTTAGATAATAATAGTCCCATTAGGGGACTATTCTGACTTGATGATCCTTCATTCAATCACATCTGAAAAATCCTTTTTAACATGAACACGTGTGCACATGTGCACACACACACACAGAACATACCCAACCAGAAGTGGGTACCTTTCTCTGAAGACCACTGAACCATGTGGAATCTAACAGAAGCCACAAATGCTCTCCTGCCCTGTCTGTGGCACCTCAACCTGAAGACTTGCACGTTTTCAGAGGGCTTGAGAAGCTCTTAAAAGTTCACCTGGAGTTGCAGCTTAAAGGTCAACCCCAGGCAAATCTGTTGCAATGGACACAGGTGTCTGGGCTTTAGGAAAGACAGGGCAAAGGAAGTACATGTCCTTCCTGCCCACACTGGATTCTCTGTGCCCACAGAGAAGTGGATCTGTTTTGGCAAAGGCATGGCACAAACCCAATATTCCTCTTCTTTACCACCACCTATTGGGGTGCACTTGAATCCTCACAATTGTTTCATGTGTGTGTAGGGTGCAATGATCAGGCCCATTTTGCAGATGCATAAACAGAGGCTGGGTTGGGGTATCAGCTGTTGGAAATCCCATGGCTACTGAGGGAGGAGCAAGACACACTGTCTGTCTGCCTGGCCCCAGAACTCAATTTCTTCACCAAAGCATTTCATTGGCCTTCTTAAAATTATAGTGAAAGTCACAGAACACAAAATTTACTATTTTAGTGTCTAAATTAGTGAAGGTTCAATTTACACATTGCTGGGCAGCCATCACCACTCTCTGCCTCTATACATTTTTATCTCCCCAGAAGAATACACATCCCCATTAGTCATCCCTCCAGTCCCTCCTTCCTGGGCCTGTGACAATCCACAACCTACCTTTGCCTCTACAGACAGCATCACCTGGATATTTCATAAAAAGGAATCATATGATCTTTGGTATCTGTCTTCTCTCACTCAGCAGAAGACATTCAAGGTTCATCCAAGTTACAAAGCACAGTTTCTGCCATTGTAGTCCTCCATCACCCTCATCTCTCTGCTTCCTCTGCTCCATGAAAGGGTCTTATCAACACAGGCCCCTGACGTGTGATCCCAAACCTGTGCTTTGGGCTTCCTGATATTCCCCTTCTAATCCCTTGAGATTTAAATAACCACACAGGACATGCCATCTCTGGGTCAGGGAGTGATGATGCCATTTCACCTGTGACCCATTTCTTGTCAGGTCACAAGGGACCTTTGTGGAAAGTAAGAGCTTCTTTACCTCAATGCCAGATCCATTAAGGTCAGCCCACTGTTTTGTTCATTACTGACCTCTCAGCACCTGGAGCAGCATATGACACAAACAGGTGTTCAAGATACTTGCTGAGGGATGGGTAAATGAATGGCTAAATCAGCTCATCTCCAAACAACCCCACTTTGAGCTAAGCTCCCCCACAAGACCCTGTCTCCATATCTCATGTCTCTTCGCCCTATTCCAAACATACACAGAATGCCCCCACTCGCCACTCAGTGACCCTCAACCCCACGTGGAATGCCACTGCTCAACAACACTGACTAAGAACCAGCTCTGTGGTGAAAGCACCCCAAAGCCAGCCTCCTCACACTCTCCCAGGTGGTACCGCTACCCCTACTGAGGAAGGGGCTCTGTATTCAAGGGTGTCACTCACCGAGACCTCCTCTGGGACCCACACCTGAAATGTTCAACTTCCTGGCATCTGTGGCACCTGTCACCTTTATCCCTTGTTGTCTCTGGAGAGTGACTAGTGTTTCTGCCAAGGTACAACCCTCTACCACTCATCACAGCAATAAATAAACAAGAGTAGAGCCTGACATTTAAGCAGGACAGCAGAACACAGGCAGGGACAGTGAAACCATAATGCTCTCGGCCGTCTTCCTCCTCATCGTTCTCCTTGGTCTCTTGCTACTCTGGGGCCAACCCAAATCCAGGAGCCACCTTCCTCCTGGACCCTGGCCTCTGCCATTCCTGGGAAACATCTTTCAAATAGACTACACAGGTTTACTCAAGTCCTTCCAGGTGGTAAGATGGGTGGGGCAAGGGGTGGAAAGTTGGGGTGGGGGGCTGGAGGGGAGGGGCGTGTGTGCTGGGAAATAGCTCCTAGCCAGCAATGCATTTGGAAATCAACTTGTATGGGTTCTACGTATCTTTTGGCAATTGACTCTGTCTATGTTAGATTTGATTATCTCTTAATCCATCAGTATGCTTTTCATTTTGTGGATAGCTGCCTTCACAGGGATTAGAAGACATTTAGTTTGGTGCGGTCCCATTTGTTTATTGTCGTTTGTGTTTGTCTTGCCAAAAAGGAATGCCTCTCCACTTGCCTCCCCCACCCTCCGCCCCAAGACCAATGCCAAGGAATTAAGTATTGATGATTTCTTCTAGGCGTTTTATGGTTGCAAGTCTTACATTTAAGATTTTAACCCGGTTCGAGTTAATTCTGGTGTGTGATGGAAAGGAATGGTCCAGTTTCACTCCTGTGTATGTGGCATTTCAGTTTCAGATGCCATTTATTGAAGAGACTGTCCTTTCCCCATGGTGTATCCTTGATTCCTTTGTCCTAAATTAATTGATCATTTCTGTGTGCATTTATTTCTGAACTCTGTGTTCCACATACCTACATCTTTGTTTTCATACCAATGTCAATTATACTAATGACTGTAACTGACATAATTTGAAATCAAGGAGCATTATGCTTTCAGTCTTGTCTTCTCTCAATATTGCTTGGACTTTGGGATCTCTTGTGTTTCCATCCAAGTATTAGATCTGTTTATTCTATTTCTGTGAAGGGAAAAAAAAAGCCATAGACTTTTGATAGGAATTGATTCTATATTCCCTTGGGTGATATGAACAGGTACACAACATGAATTCTTCCAAATCACAAGCACAGATCATCTTTCCATTAATTTAAGTCTACTTTTCTTTCAAAATGTCTCATAACCTTACTGTGTGGGTCATTTAACTCTTGGTTACATTTGTTACCATGTAGTTTTTATATCATCAGGATTGCATCCTTAATTTCTTTCTGTTAGTTCATTAAAAATATATAGCATTCCCAACAATTTTTTGTAATGATTTTGTAATCTTCAACTTTACTAAGTTTATCAGTTCTAATAGTTTTATGATGGGGTATTTCAAGTTTTCTACATATAAATGATGTCATCTGCAAATCGGGGCAGTTTTAAGTCTACCTCTCCTATTTGGGTGATTTTACTATCTTTTTCTTATCGTATTGCATTGGTGAGATTTCAGTATTGATTGTATGAAAGTAAGGTATACTGGGCATCCCTGGTATTGTTCCTGATCTTAGAGGAATAATTTTCAGCTTTTCACCACTGAGTATGACATTAGCCGAGTATGATACCATTGAGGATGGCCTTGTCAGCCACGGCCTTAACTACACTGATGTACATTCTGTCCATATCACTTTATGAGAACTTTTATTACAAATGCATCTTGATTTTGTCAAATGTTTTTACTGTGCTGCTGAGATGATCATGTGAGTTTTTATTCTTCACCTGTTAGGTGGTAGATGTGTTGACTGAGTTACATGTTGAATTGTTCTCGTATTGATGAAATAAATCCCACACATTCATGACATATGACCCTTTTAATACATTCTTGCATTTGTTTTGCTAATATTGTATTAAAGCTTTTTGCATCCATGGTAATTTATTTTTCGTCTATAATACAGACCTCTAACATAGTTTTTTTGTGTGTGATTCCCTAATTGGTTTTGAATCATGGTGATCTGACCTTGCAGAACATAGTTGGAAGTTTTCCTCCTTCTTCCTATTGCTTGAAGAGTTAAAGAGAGATAAGTTTTATTGAAGTTTGCAAAGATGAAGACGAGCCAAGAAGCAGTCTCGCCCCGGACTTTTGTCTTTGGGGAAGTTTTTATTACTGTTTCAACCTCCGCATTAGTAACTATTCCATTCAGGGTTTCTATGTCTTCACATTTCATCTGTCTGCACATCTTAAAAACTAAAGCAAGGAGGGTTTTCAGAAAGGCCCAGACAGGCTGACACTGGGGACAGGGCACAGCGAGAAGCCGGAGGGGTCACGGAGCCCGAGTCTCTACGGCTCCCTGAGGCGCTGCGTCAGAAGGAGGCAGTCTGCCCCAGAAGGTGCAATCCAGGGGCAAGTGTGAAGACACTCTTCATGAACCTGAGAATAAAGTCTGGATCTGTATCCACAGCTTCGAGAGAAATACGGGGACATCTTCACACTCTACCTGGGGTCCCAACCTGCTGTCATCCTGTGTGGGTACAAGGCAGTGCGGGAGGCCCTGGTGGACCAGGCTGAGGCTTTCTCAGGCCGAGGACCCATCGCCATTGTTGACCCCATCTTCGAGGGAACTGGTGAGTAGGGGGTGAGGGTGTGTGGATTTTAGGAAGATCCCATGCAACCTTCAAAATTTTCCTCTGTGCCCCACCGATCAGGTATCCTCTTTGCTAATGGGAAGTCCTGCAAGGAGCTTCGACGGTTCACTCTGACGACCATGAAGGACTTTGGCATGGGGAAGAGGAGCATTGAGGAACGAATCAGGAAGGAGGCTCAGTGTCTGGTGGAGGAGCTGCGGAAGTCTCAGGGTGAGCCCCAGGTTGAAGGTCCAGGTGCAGATGGGCAAACGGGCGGGAAAACCCAAGGAATTCATTGATTGTTACAGTGCAGGGCTGGATAGGAAAGACAGTGCTGGCACTCTGTGGATATTGCGGGAGTAATTTTGAGTATAATGTATGTGCTGCTGATTATTGAAACCTTCCCTGTGTTGGTAAGGAAGCCAACTGAGATGAGGACAGAGAGAGAAACAAACAGATATAATGGAAGTAGAGAGATACAGAAACAGAGTATCAAGGAAAGAGTGGGAAAAGAGTCAGAGAAAAGTGAAGGCAAATGCAAAACACAGAAACAAACTGGGAAGCAGATGTAAAGAGACTGAATAAGCAGACAGTAAAAGAGAGAAACTGAGGACACTGACAAAGATGCAAGGAAGACCAGAGAGTTTAGGTAACAGGCTTCAAGAAAAGAAGGAATATAAAATAGGATGAGGAGAGAAACCATCTGTGAAGCCAAGGAGAGGGCCATAAAGACAGATGGGGACATGAAAAGAGGCGGCATGAAGGGGATGTGTCTCAGAGTCAGAGACAGATGAAAAGGGGAACCCAGGTACACTGAGAACAGTAAACTGGAGCCCAGTAAAACCAGCAGTACAGAGATGGGCACAGAGCTCCAGGGAAAGAGCAGTGGCCAAACGTCAGAGAGAAAGCAGTCAACAAGCTAAACAGCACCAGCAAGGTCAGAGCTGCCCAGAAGGACGGTGCAGGGAACCCTACACCCCATGACACACCTCTCATCCTCAGGGGCCTATCTGGACCCCACCTTCCTTTTTCATTCCATCATGGCCAACGTCATCTGCTCCATTGTCTTTGGTGAGCGTTTCAGTTACCAGGACCCCAGATTCCTAATGCTGCTGCATTTACTGAGTGAGGCCTTCACCATCACTAGCTCTTTCTACAGTCAGGTGAGACTGTGGAGGGTGGATGTGTACACAGCATGGGGGTGTGCCCCCTGGGAAGGGATCAGGAACTTTCTGTCCTGAATAGAAAAGCAAGAAAGTATCATTGTTGCTATGCACATCACCTCCAGTTGAGGTGATACAGCAAACTGGGAATTCCATCAGGCCTCCAAAAGGGTGACAAGAGATAAGTCAGCAGTTGCAAGAGTGATTGGAATAGGATACAGTTATGCTCTGTGTGTGTGTGTGTGTGTGTGTGAGAGAGAGAGAGAGAGAGAGAAAGAGAGAGAGAGAGAGAAGAAATCCGGAGGCACATTCCAAGTCCATGGGGGAGTGGGACCTTCTCATGTTTCTGTGCGGGGCACTGGGGAAAGCATGGGGCCTCAGCACAGACTCACAGAGTACACCAGGTTCCCAGGCCCTCCCTGCTTCCCTGTAGGTGTTTGAACTCCTCTCTGGCATCTTGAAATACTTCCCTGGGCCCCACGTTCGCATGAGGAGAATAGTTGAAGAATTAAACAGTTTTGTCATTGAGAATATCGAGACGCACAGGAGAACCCTGGACACTTGCAATCCCAAGGACTTCATTGACTGCTACCTGCTCTGCATGGAAAAGGCAAGGGCAGTGTGTGTGTGTGGGGGGGTGAAAGTGCTGGCATGCTACTGACACTGAGGGAGTAAGTTTGAGTACACTCTATGCACTGCCGAACCCTGAAACATTTCTCCACTTTGGTTAGAAAGCCATTGGCTCATGCCGCCACTTGCATGGCTTACTTGGCCTCCCGATACCCTCCTCCTGGAGTCCCTGTAAAGAGCTGACATAGGCCCAGGAGGGAGCTGAAGAGATGCTAGTCCCTCCTTCCATTGAAGGGCAGAAGCCCATGTCTGTTCTGATTGGTCAGAGACCAAGTCTGTTCTGATTGGTCAGAGACCAAGTCTGTTCTGATTGGCTGCAGGCTGATATCTCTTCGGATTGGTTTGAGAAGTGCTTTACAGATTGTTAAATATCTTCAGTATCACCTCTGGATAGACAGTTGCAAGATCCAAAAAAAGGAGAGCAAGACCCCCATGGGCAGAGAGATAACAACTGAAACAAATTAATCTCTAGTGTTTATCAATCATATCTACAGGTAACATTAAAACACTCCTGATGAAAGAAATCTTGTCCAAAGACACACAGCTATTCACAATAATGCCTGAATTTAAGCCCGGGCAGCTGGGGTCCAGAGCTGACACTTTTGATACATTATTGGCCTTGAAAAGACAAAAAAAAAAAAAGGGAAAAAGGAACTAAGGAAAAGAGAAGACTGTCACAGAGGACATGGGGGAGAAATGAGGGGAAAACAGTCTTGGCATCCTTGTAAGAGGGGATCTTAGGGGTTGTGCTTTGCCATCCCCAGGAGCACTTGAATCCTGAGACTGTCTTCCATGAAAAAAATTTCGTTCACACCGTCCTCCTGCTATTCTTCGCGGGCACGGAGACCTCCAGCACCACTCTCCGCTACGGGCTGCTCATCCTCATGAAGCACCCGGATATCTTAGGTAAGAGGATCTATGCTGGGTGGGGCCAGGAGGGCTGAGGGTCGATCAACCAGGCTGGAAGGACTTTGATGGGTGAGACGGACGACCTCTGTCCCATTCAGTCTGAAAAGTAACTTCACCCTGCACCATCTGCCAGTTAGCTCCCTGGCCAGGACTCAAACTCTGGCCACTGTTGATAGTGCTGAGACTCAATCCCTTCACCACCAGGGAGGCCTCTAACAACTCATTTTTTGTTAAAAATAAAAAGAAAGGTGTTGAATGGATTTCCACCCCGCCCCCATCCCTACCCAGTCCTCCCCTCTCATAGCCAGACTGAAGGTCAGACAGCACTTCCGCACAAAGGAGACACTGACTTTCTGTCCCGATTCTATAGTTGAGAAGGAACCACGTGCAACATCTCTGGGACAAGCCCACAAGACCTTCCTCCAGTCTGCAGGGCATTTCTGGGTGACTGGGCTGGACCCAGTGTGCCGGGCACGCAATGATATTCCCCCCCCCCCCTTGATCAGAAAAGGTCCAGGAGGAGATTGACAGAGTGATCGGCCCCCACCGGCTCCCAGCCCTTGAAGATCGGGCCAAAATGCCTTACACGGATGCTGTCATCCATGAGATTCAGAGGTTCAGCAGCATCACCCCTCTGGGGATCCCCCACTGTGTCACAAAGGACACTTACTTTCGGGGATACCATCTCCCTAAGGTGAGACCGCAGGGCCACTGAGCTTTGTTTGGGGGTGCTGCCGGTTGTATTTTAGGATTCACGTCTCTGCTGCTGCAACTACAGGAGAACATTCACTTCCAGACTTTATGGGAGGAAGGGAGATTTTAGAAATAAGGGGAAGTCCTCTTCTTTCTGTTCTATTTATTTTACCTGCATTAATGTTAGATTTTCTGGGAAAGTATGATACTCATTGAAACATTTTAAGTCACAGAACTGCTTTTTTAAAGAAAAGCTATTTTATGATTTCCTCCCGCTTGCCCTTCATGAGGAGGTATCCACAGTGTGATGTTTCTCCTCCACACTTTCTTAAAGGTCATCAGGTCATGTGCCAAGAGTATCCACATGGACACAAGTTTGGCTCACATTATATCCCCTACTCAGCCACAGTGTCCACTGTGCCATGTCCACCTCCCCAGCTGGCTTTATGTTCACGCCCACAATCTGAATATTGTTTTATAGTGTGTGTTTTCCCTTTTCTAATGGAACAGTGTGCTCGCTGTGGGTATATTTATAGGTTAAGGGTTGTGGCTCGAACTCAATTTTCCCTACTTGCACACATGCCACAGTACAGATGTACCTAGGTGGGCAGTCGGGTGGGTAATGATAGTATCTAGTTCCTCACTGAACCTCAAGCCGTGACACTTCTTTCTCGCTCTCCTGCTGGAATTGGGTCTTTGGATGACTCTAGTGAGGCATATGTGAAACTTTTAGTCAGTGGACCTGCAGGAGTGCAAAGGATCTTGGGAATAGGTTTCTGGGGACACCTGGATGGTTAGGAACACAACCACTGTCCCCAAATGGGACAGAATTATTTCACTATTTAAGACATCAACTTCAGAGTACACAGCAGGTGAAGCTCATCAACAACAGGGTGTGTCCTATAATTATTCAACCACTTTCTCTTGATGACAATTCTCTTGACTTTGACACTGTCCTAGGGCACTACCGTGTATACAGTCATGGACTCCATCCTCCGTGACCCACACCACTTTGAGAAGCCAGATGTCTTCTACCCTGGCCACTTCCTGGATGCCAACGGTAATCTCAGAAAGCGAGAAGCCTTCATCCCATTCTCCATGGGTAAGCTGTCCCCCATCTCCCACCTAGGTGAATACCTGCTCATCCCTCTTCTGTATGTGACTTGTTCCCTTTGTTCAACTCCAAATGTTGGGGTGGACATTTTTGGAAAAGCTAAGACTTACAGAGGGAATAAAAAGCAAGTCCTCTAGGAGAAAAATAATGTGATGGGGATGGAAGGATAGGAGGTAGGTGGGAAAAAGGTAGAGACGAAGTTGAAGTGGAGATACAGTAAAGATAAGCATACACACAGGCACACACACAAATAGACACACAAGTGATCCATATTTGTAACTACTCTGTGTGCCACTGTTTGGAAAAGGCAATTTTAATAGCTTCTGAATTGAAATACCTTCATTGTTTTTTCCTAAGGCATATACAAACAATAAAATAAGTTAGAATGTGAAAATCTCCTGCAATTCTCAAAAAACAAACTGCTTATATTATAGAGGGTGTCTTTCCAAAATTTTTATTAAAAATGTACGCAAAGAGGGCCCCCTCTGGCAGTGCAGCGGGTTGAGTACCGCACTGTGAAGCAACCGTGGTGGTGCAGCAGTGCAAGTTCGATCCCCGGCCAGGGAGGGGACCCACATGGCGCAGCAGACCTCTCCTGCCTCGACAGCTGCTCCCCTCAGCAGTGTGTTTCAGTCTGCCTGTTCTGCTCCCCACTCTGTCTCTAGTGAATCCCCTCACCTCCCTGGACTCTGGACTGTACCCCAGCTCTTGTGTGTATAAATAAATAAATTTTAAAAAAATGTACGCAAAGGTGGGTGGTAGATAGTATTCAATAAATAGTTATATGACAGAAGATAGATAAATGGTAGATGACAGTCAGACAGACACAGAGATAGATAGGTAGGCAGATAGATAATCGATGACTGATAGGTAGACAAGAAGCAAACACAATAGAAAAGAAGGGAAACTTATGGTTATTTTGTGTTAGTTGCTTAAATCCACACTCTGAAATACAGGGAGACCCAGGAGAGTCTCATCTGAAACATTTTCCCCCCTTAGGGCACAAAAATTTAAGGAACCTTTATACAAGTGCCAGATTTCACCTCAACGTTTAGTCTCTGACTTGAATATTATCACATGCTAAAAATTTAAATCTCCTCAGCTCTATTTTGGTTTATTTATTCAGGTCCAATCCACACTGGTTCATTAATCTGTCTTTTCCTTTTCCAGTTATGCCATACTGGTTGAATTATTATGCCTGTGTAATATGTTTTAATATTTCACAGATTTCATCTTCCATTGCTCTTCTTTTTCTTTTTTTTTTTAAAGATTTATTTATTTATGCATACAAGCACTGGGGTACAGGCCAGAGGTGGGGGGGCGTGAGAGGATTCACCACAGAGAGCGGGGAGCAGAACAGGCAGATCAACGGAAGTACACTGCTGAGGGGAGCAGCGGGCGCAGCAGGAGAGGTCTGCTGCACCATGTGGGTCCCCTCCCTGGCCGGCAGCAGGGATCGAACTCGTGCTGCAGTGGCTGCGGTTTGCTTCATAGTGTGTTGCTTAACCCACTGCGCCACCAGGGAGGCCCTGCTCTTCTTTTTCACATAGTCTGATGGTTCTGATAACATTCTTTCCCCCTTCCAGATGGTGCTTACATTTCTTTTGTTATATCTGAAAAAACTCTGAATAATTTTTTTAGGATTAGTTTAAGTTTATAAATTAATTTGGAAAGTTTTGACAGGTGTACTAATTAGAAGTATTCCACAAAAGATAATTATTTATGGAAACAATTCTGCATCACTTAATGACATCTTGGAGTTTAATTTTCTAACATTTAATTTTTCATAACATTTAGTTTTCTGTAGCATATTTTTTACTAATTATTCCTAAGAAACATGAGAAGAGATTGTCACTATTGTTCATAGAATCTCTTTGGATCAGTCAAAATACTATAGACAAGACAACAGAAATTTCTTCCCCAGTTCTGGGATTTGTCATGTCTGGTCAGAGATCAGGCCAGAGTGGGTTCTCCTGAGCTTGGTCTTCCCTTTCCTGCTCTTTCCTCACATGGCAAAGTTAGCTGCTGACCTTGGGCGGAGTTTGGGGACAAGGCCAGGGGCCATGTTGGCCAGATCAGTGGGGCCTCTAAGAAGCTGAAACAGTAGCTAGGCATCAACCTGTTCAGACGATGCAGTGTTTTCACAGTCAGTACAGAACTGGCGGCTACCTAGTACAGGTGAGTCCAGAATGGTCCAAAGAGCAGAAAGTGTGCTGAGATTCACACTCTGTCGCCAAGTGACTTAAGTGAAAACATATTTAAGTAGAGACATACAGAGAAAGAGAGACAACAACAAATAGGCATAGATTAGGGACCTAGAGAGAGAGGAGGAATAGTAAGAGATAGGCAGAGAGAGGGGGCATGGACTCACAGGTATTGCTGTTGTTGGTACAGAGGGCAACAGGAGCAGAAACACCTCATATGTAAAGCTATGTAAATAAGCATGCAAATATTCCCACACAGTGGGTGGAGCTGCCTGGGATCCCCACAATGACACCCAGCCTTATGCCCTCAGGAAAACGCCTCTGTGTGGGGGAGAGCTTGGCCCGTGCAGAACTCTTCCTCTTCTTGACCATGATTCTACAGAACTTCTCCCTGAGATCTCCCAAGACCCCAGAAGAGATTGACCTCACGCCAAAGGAGTGCGGGCTGGGGAAACTGCCCCCTGCCTTCCAGCTGTGCTTCCTGCCCCGCCAGGGAGGGGGCGACAGGAGGCCTAAGCCCTCAGAGTCCTTGCAGAGGGAATGTGGGAAGGCCTCCTGAGTGCCTTCTCCTTCTGTGCAGAGTCCCTTCTGTGGTGCCCCCTTCTCCTGACTGCTGTAGGCGCCATCCCCAGAAGGTCTTCCCTGTTGACTGAGGGGCAATTAAGACCTTCCAGAACATAGCGTTACCTTCACACTGTTAGGGAAACTGAGGCCAGAGGAGGGAAAGATTTAGACCCAAGTGTGGCCAGGACAGCAGCAGCAGGACCTACCTCTGACCCTCCCCCGTCACACACACAGCCCCACCTTCCTGGAGTTGAAATGGCCTATTCATTTCTTCACCTGTGCTGTTTGACGCCCTTACTTTGACTTTACCCCTCAGAAGTGAGGGGTAACCATTGAAATAAAAATAAAGTTTTTTTCTGTTTTGGACTAAATGGCTGTCTGTGCCACCTTGTGTCTGTGTCTTGTTTTTTGAAGAAGAAGTCACAGAAGTAACCATGAACCACTTTCACGTGTACGGCTCCATGGCCGTCGTGCAACCATCATGGCTACCTGGTCCCAAAGCATTTCCATCTCCCCAAAAGGCAGCCCCTTCCCTATCAGCAGCCAGTCCCCATTCACCCCTCCCTCTAGTCCCTGGCAACTCCCTCTGTCCCCAGAAATTGACCTGTTCTGCAGGTTTCACGAAAAGGGAGTTTTCTTTTCCTTAGCATGGTTTTCAAGGTTCTTGCCGCTGCACCATGCATCAAGGCTCCCTTCCTTCCTATGGCTGAATGATGTCCGCTGGTCGGAGAACCCGCTCTGCTTATCCCAAGCAGCTCACTGATGGGGCGTTGCCTCCTGCCTTTGGCTGTTAGCATAGCGCAGCCACTGAGGCCTTTGTGTGCAGGAGCCCCTGCAATGGAGGTAATGAAGGGAGGGGTTCTTTGGTCTCCACTTTCTGACCTGGTCTCTGAAAGGGGGTGCTGGACCCTCCTCAGAACTTTCACAGACTGCTCTACAGATGAAACGAGATGATAACCACAAAGTTGCTAGAAACGTACTTGGCCCTATGTAAGTATTATTCTTGAGACAGATAAGTCAATGAGTCCTCACCTTGAGTTGAGGTCACGAGGGGAAGTCCCAGTCTTGCGGTCAGAGCCGAGTCCCAACCCATTGCACAATTTCCAAGGTGAGGTCCTACGAGCAAGACAACTTGCACCTACTCATGGATTCTCCTTGAGACAAACGCTATCTCTGCCTTACTGGAAGTCTTTTGATTGTTCCATCACCTTCAAAATTTAAATGGGCAATGGTATGACAGTTTTACAATCACTTGCAATTTAAAATTAAATATTGAAGGTTTTAAGGGTTCAGAGTGGTAATGAATATATAAAATTAAAAGCGAATAAAATAGTTTTGCATATTAAAAAAATAAAATATATATTGTTAACCAAAAAATAAATAAAAAGCGAGAATCTCTCTGTTGAGAAAAATTTGAGTCTCAGGCTGAAAATTGTTTTTAAAATAGAAAAGTAAAAAATATATAAAAGGCTTATTTTTATACTCTTAGAAAAATAACTTTTGGTCAGACAAAATCATTTGCTATAAGGACTTATAATTGTTTTAATTTTAATAATGGCATATAACACCAAATTTTCACTTATTTCTTCTGCTAAGGAAAAGTATACTTAAATTGTAGTCAGATTTTGGTAATAGCTTGTAAACTGTTAAGGTAAACTAACGGTCTGGGACTGCAAGTAAGTTTTCTTTGTCAGCCACAAAAGCTAAAATTTGTTAAGAATATAGATTTGCTTTTAAAGTAAGTTGTCACTTTATCGGAATAAGGAACAAACTTTGAACCCATGATGATGTCCTGAATGAACTCCAAACCTTAAAATTTTTAGGGTGACACACTTCCAGCTGAAGAGTGAGTGCTGAGAACTGAGTCCTCAGCACCTGAGGACTACAACTCCCAGCATGCTATGAGTCTGGCTTCCTGACTGGGGGATGCTGGGAACTAGGGGTAGAGTTAAAGAGCCTCACTTGGTTCAGGAGCTCTTGCTTCAATCTTTAGCCTTTGTTTTTCTTTTGCTTCCATGAAAAACCTTATCATTTGTATAATATAAAATTAACTTTGGGACCACCTAATTACTAACTCCAAAAATTAAACACAACTGTTTAATTGATTTGATGTAATAATCAAGACTAAAAAAAATTAATGTTATTTACTCAAATTCTAAATTGTAAAATGTCTTCAAAATCTTTCCAACCCAGGACCCATGAGAACTGACATTTAAATACTAAACAGTTACATCCTTCAAGTCCTGATTTATGGTCCTATTCAGCCTGAAGTAGCCAGAGAGACCACCGGCCCCAAACTCCTCAAGTTGAGAAATGTTCAAAACTCAAAGGGGTAACCTAAGTGACGCAAAACCGTTCAGTTGTTCTCAGGCCCTAAGTGCACCAAAAAAGAAACAAAGGAGGGAAAGTTACCTCATTTTTTTCTGTAACTTGCTTTTGTTTTTTTGGTTGTTGTTGTTTTTTTTTTGTAACTTGCTTTTGTAAACAGAAGAGAGCCTGGAGACAGATGAACTTACTTTGAACTGATCTTCTGCGCCATGTGGAATTGGGAAACAGGAATGCACAAGACAGGGTCTCCACAGAGGCAAGCCCCACCCCCGAATTTCAAAACTCCATATGAAGGAAAACCTCTTCGTATCTCTCTAGAAGAGCTGTCTTGTAACCAAACAGTGAACTTCAGCCAAGTTCACGTTTCTTTGCATTTATCCTGCTTGCTAGCCAATAAAATTTAACTGCTTTGTTCTCAACCCCAAGCCTCCGAAATCTGTATACTTGCATTCCATCTTGAGGGGGAAGATACCTTCGAGTTTATCTCCTGGCTTTTGCCAATCAATTCACAATAAAGTTTCTTTTCTCGAAAGCCTGGTGTCACATTAATCTGTTCTACAAGCACATCAGGTCATGGGATCCACCGCTCAGGGACATGTGCTTTCCTCCCTTTGATCTATTTATGTTATCAATTCCCTAACACTGAAACATCTCCTTTTCAGATTCTGTAGAACGAGACCTTTCCCCAAATCACATAGTAAGTGTGTTCTGGGTTTCTGGTTCCCTTCCTATCCCACAGGATTGCGGTGATATTTAGAACCAGGAAGAGCTTGTCAGCTGAACTTGTATGCAGGGAGAAACAGCTGTAGAAGAAGGTACCAACTTCATCATGAAGAGCAAGTGATACTGCGGATCCCTCTAATTTGTTTGTCCACCCCGTGGGGCTTTGGGATGGCTGAGCAGAGCACTGAGTGGATCAGCTGAAGAAATTCTGCCATGGTGTCGAGAAAGACTGAGGGCGTCAGAGTCAGAAATAGGGAGGGAGATAGGAAGGAGGGTGGAGAGGGGGAAAGGGAGAGAAAAAAAGGGGGGAATATGGGTCAGAAACAGATGTACAGAGAAATGCACAGGCTCAGGACCTTCATCCCCGTGAATTGCTCCTTTCACCGCGGGGAACACAGAGTCAATAAAAAGAGAGAAAGAGGACAGAGAGCGAGAAAGAAACAGGGTGATTTAAAGTGCCATGGAGTGCTCTAGGCAGAGAGCACAGAGATGGAGAAAGAGTGATGGAGAGAGGGATGTGGATAGATGGAAGAGACCCAGTGGCAGATGAGGAAAGCGGAGGGTAGAGTTTCCTGGGCTGAAGAGGGGGAAGGAATGAGACACACAGGGAAGGAGTGTGGGAGAGAAGGGAGAAATAACCATGAGGGTGCATGCAGTAGAGACGGGGAGAGCAGAGGGGAGGGAGGGAGGAGGGAGGAATCAGAGGGCTAGGAGTCTCAGGTCAGGTGTAGAACATAAGGAACAGAAAAGAGGGTGGTCCCTGCTCAGCTCCAATCCTGTCAGTCTGGAGGCCCCAACGCAGTGGCCATCTGCACCCCTAACTGGCCTGCAGTTGCCGCTCTTCTCCTGCAGGGGACGCGCAAGGCCCAGCACCCACCTCCCACGCCCCTGCTGTGAGCTCTGGGCAGACCTTTCCTCTGGGTCTTGCAAGGTCCTTGGCCACGGCTGGCGCGCCCGCCCACACGGGTCCCACAGCTCTCCTCCTGCCAGGACCAGATCTGTGTGTGGGTGGGGAACAAGCCAGTCTTGGCCAAGGCTGGTGACTGTTTTGTTTCGAAAGGAAACAAAAATCAACACTAGGAGACAGAACTAAAGTTATGATATCAGAGATCAGGCCAGGTCAGGAATGGGGGAAGCTAGGATCAGGGACATAGGGACAGGAGGAGAGGGAGATGGACAGGTAGAAAGAGGAGGAGGGGAGGAGAGCAAACCATTGGCCCTCAGCCCTGCCCACCTCTCCTGCCCCAGCTCAGCCTCACACCTCCGGGAGCCTCAAAGCCTCTGTCTCCATCACTGTATCACTATACCGCCCTCTAGTGTCCCCCGAGGGAGCGGCGCTCCAGAGGCCCCGTGTCCCTGCACTCACAGGGCATCGGGCTCAGGGGGAGGGACAAACCTGCCCAGGACAGTGACAGCGCTGGAGACAGGGTAGAGATGGGGGAGCCAGGCAGAGGGCTTAGGGCTGGGATGGGGGTCGCAGTTGTATCTTCTGAGCCTACTGCCCTGTCCCCTCCTGCCCCTTTCCTTCCATCTCGACCCCATCCCCACTGCCCACTTTCCTTGTTTGCCGGTGTCTACTGAGCTGGGGAAATTCCACTCCCTTCTCCCCAACTTGCCTCCCTGAGCCCTGAAATGTGAGTGTGTGGGGGTGGGGCTGGGGTATGTGTCCACAAGGTAGATGTGAGCAGGAGTAGGAGGGGAACAGCACGGCCTGCTTGAGTACAAAGGGCTGGGGGATGAGGGGTGGGAACAGGACACAAGGGAACAGCTAGGACTGTCCAGGTCTCTGCTGTGTCCCCTGCACAGTGACATTTCTCATCAAATCTAAGCAAGGGACAGTCCCACCCTCCCTGCCAAGGATTTCCAGGCTGGCAATCTTTACTCTGATCATTCACCCCAACTCAGGATCTCGTTGTCAACCCAAATTCTGTGCAGATTACTGTCTGTCTGCATCCAGTCATAACTAGGTCAACTGCATTGACTGTTTTGTTATCTTCTGTATTCTCTGGCATGGAGGCCTTGCTGGCTAGGGAGACACCACCCCTCCCGGGGCCAGCTGACTCCCAGAGATGGTAAACAACTTGTGGGTGAGCCTGCTCTACACATCCAACCAACACCCCCCCTTCCTCCAAAGCTCACCCCCATCTTCCCTGCCCCCTCCCTTTGCCTGTTCCAAGGCTTTCCACGTGT
Source organism: Galemys pyrenaicus (assembly GCA_019455555.1). NCBI lineage: Eukaryota > Metazoa > Chordata > Mammalia > Eulipotyphla > Talpidae > Galemys > Galemys pyrenaicus. The sequence continues at coordinate 579,369 of JAGFMF010011834.1, read as the reverse complement.
TCCAGCATTGCAGTGTGCACCCCAGAGCCAGGAATGGAATCATGGGGGGCAGCCCCCGGGCCCCAAAGCCCACCAAATTACTCCAATGAGTCAGTCCCATGCTGGTCACCCTGCTGCCATACCCTTGGGGACCTTCATCCACGGTGGCCTTCACCCCACTTCATGCTGTGCCTCTCATTCCTGGGGGAATGTTAAGATTTTCTTCCAACAGCCAGGACTCTCCCCCATAAATCAGGACCCGCTGGGGACCAGTGAGATAAGCCCGGAGGCTGGGCACCGCATGGTCGTTGGCGCCAGGGCTGGGGTGACAGCCCAGTGCCTGACAGGGCCAAGCAGGGACGAGCAGTTTCTCCCCTGAGCCCAGTTTCAGTCATGTCCTTGCCATGACAAGTTTGAGCCAGTTTCTTAAACTCCATCTCTCTGTCCCGCCTCTAATCCCCTTCCTTCACGGGTAGTTGGGAGATTAGCCACGTGCACACCTTTGAGTGCCGGGGAGCCTGTACCCAAGTTCTTGTCTCTGCTGATCAGCCATTATGGAGAGCAGTATGGAAAGGCCTCCAGATACTAGTAATAGATACCGCCAGCCCCAGCTAACCCACTTCAGGGTATTATCTGGAGAACCCAAAAATACTCATTTGAAGAGATCCCTGCACCCCCATGTCCACGGCAACATCGTTCACAAAAGCCAGGAGATGGAAACGACCTAAATGCCCAGTGACCCGTGACTGGACAGAGAAGGTGTGGTGTCTGCTCGGGGCAATGGGACTCATTTATCCAGAGAGAGGAAAGTCTGCCTGCCGCTTGCAAGGTCGTAGGCGGACGCAGGGATCGCGCTACGTGCACTCAGAGAAATACAAACACTGACTTCACTCACGTGTGTGGGGTAAAGGAGCAACACACATGAGAAAAACAAAATACAACAAACAAAGCCAAACCTTTAGACAAGAACAGAACAGCGGGTGCCAGAGGGAAGGGGGGAGGGGTGGGCAAAGCGGAAAGACGGGGCAACAGCAGGAATGATAGAAGGAAGCCAGAATTCAGGTGAGAGTGAGAGACGCCCTCTAGTGCACACAGGTGTGGATTTAAAAGGCTGTGTAAACTTGAGCTGGGGCACCCCGCTCCCCACCCCGGGAGAGGAGGAGGGAGAAGGAACAAAATGGGTGGGAAGAGCACAGGGGATTTTAGTGATGGTGCATGGGTGAATTAGCGATGTGAATTTCACAGGGATGAGATATATACACTGTACAAAAATGAAAAATAATGTAAAATAAATATTAAAAAATAATGGGAATGATAAATAAAGAAACCAAACAAATAAATAAATAAATAAATGGCTGTGTACCTTGCCATAACCCAATGTTCTTTCCATAGAAGAAACTTGCACAAAAAAGGCTTTGTGAGCACACACTACATAATAATGTAGGCCTGGGGACTGAAGCAACGGAAAGAAAATCAAAGACTCAGCCCACTGCCCCGAGGCACTTCTAGCAGGAGCTAGACTACAGGCAAGGCTGGCCCTGAGGAAAAGAGACAGGCTCAGCTAGCAATAAACACGAAGAGGAAAACTAAACTAGAAAAATGCAATGGATGTGACTGATGGAGCTGCTTTAGAAAGGGTGGTCAGGGAGGGCCACCTTCCTTGAGGAGGTGACTTCTGAAAGCCACAGGAAGGTGTGAGGATAAGCATTCCTGTCAGAGGGAACAGCAAGGGCAAAGGCCTATGGGGAGAGTGCGCTGGACAGGCTCCAGGAGCAAGTGCGCACGGTGCTGACAACATCTCCTCTTCCAGTGACAGCTCTGAGGGCAGGGAGTGTGCCAGCTTATTCGCTGCTGCCGCCTTTGTTTGCTTTGGTCACTGTGAATGCCCGCACCCCCAGGACAGTGCCCATGAGCCAGCAGGGTTCATAACTGTGTGTGGCATGAATAACTGTGTGTGCCCCTTCCAAGCATCCAAAATACCTGAAGCAGTTTCTCCAGGTGGGCACGAAGGACCTCTGTGTTGTAGATAACGCCCGTATTTACAAGCTCTTCCTACCGATCCTTGGACTCTGGGCTGGGGACCCTCATGTGTCTAAATTAGGGGACCACCTCCCTGAAGTCTCCCAGCAACTCTTCCGAAGGAGAGAAAAGGCGTGTTGTGGGGAACGAGGCAAAATGCGCTTGGAGCACGCTGCTCACACCTGATGCGCGGTCGTGGCACTAGAATTTTCGCCGTGATCATCATCAATGAGATGTTGGCATCAAGAAGGGTCAGGTGTGTCAGGGCCTGGCACACGGACATACCTAGAAATTAATGAGCGCTGGCTTCTTTCGAGGCTTCGCGAGCCAAGTTGGCAAGTGGAGGCCAGATACTGCCTCTTGGGTGGGGTCGGCGCTGTCCTCTCCTCCCCCTCTGCCCCGGGCCTGTCTGTGTCCAGCAGTTGGGCTGCTTTCCTCTGACCTTTGGTCTCAGTGTCTCTGTGCTTTGCTGGCTCTGCTCTGAAGCTCAGGTTCTCGTTTCTCTAGTCAGAGCCCCCGGCCTCCATCTCCGCCCACACATCTGCGTGTCTCTGTCTAGTTCTCCCGCTCCCTTTCCTGCGTGAGTCTCTGTCTCCGGCCCTGACTCTCCCTCTGCATCATAGGTGTGTCTCTGACTCCTTCTCCCTGATTCTCTGGGCCCCTGTTCACCCCGCCCTCCCTCCTCTCCCCCCACCTTCCTCCTGCCCCTTCTCCACTTGTCTCTTTTTGTGGCTCCCCAACATTCTCTCTGTGTCTCTGCCTGGCTCTTTCACTCTGTCTGCGCCCCCCTCTACTTTTACTCTCTGTCACCCCGAAGTCAATTTCTCTCGCTCTTGGTAGTTACATATGCTCTTTGTCCAGACACCTCCCTTTCTGGTTCACTGCCCAGACTAGAAGATGGAGCTGATTATATAATTGTTTGTTATGAATACGAAGGGTGACGAATGAGGAGGCCAGGCAGGAACATTTTCTTCTTTTTCACCCTTCTTATCTTCCCTTTTTTTTTACTTCAATCCACTGGCCTGACCTCACAGACCTCCCCCCTTGCTGCTCTTCCCAGGTTGCTTGAGATCAGATAACTGCCTGCCCCACCTGCACCCACTGCAGTCAGAGAAGAAACAGTGTGGGGCCAGAGGGAGTGGGGGCGTACCCGAGGAGACAGACAGACAGCGAGGGTCTCCTCAACTCCTCCAAAAGATGCAAAGCAGGGGCCTCCGTAGTGACACAAGGGGTTAGGCACTGCACTATGAAGCATCTGCAGCCACTGCAGCACGAGTTCGATCCCCAGCCAGGGAGAGGACCCACATGGCACAGCAGACCTCTCCTGCCTCGCCCGCTGCTGCCCTCAGCAGTGTGTTTCAGTCAGTCTGCCTGTTCTGCTCCCCGCTCTGTCTCTGGTGAATCCTGTCACCCCGCACACCTCTGGCCTGTACCCCAGTTCTTGTGTGCATAAACAAATCAATCATAAACAAAGACAAAACAAAAGGTGTGAAGCAGGAGACTGAAGACACGCTCAGAACAATGTGTAGCCATCTGCTTCAGCGGCTTGAGGCCAAGGACACCCCACCCCTGAAAGCTGAGCCTCCCACCACCCTGCACCCCAACCCACTGATTTGGGGCTTCAGGGAGGGAGAAAGCACCTTACTAGCTACCTCCTTGCTAGGGACACCTGGCCACCATGATACCCTTGAAAATTCTGCAGTCACCGCCCCTGCACCAAATAGACAAAGCTAGGAAGCAACTTACCTTATGAACCCCTACACTTGGGCCAGGGCTCACCTTCCCGGCTCACAAGTCTCTGCCTGTTACCCCTTCCCTGACAGACACCAGCCAGTCCCATCCATGAGCCTCCCTACACACACACACACAACACTGCCCAGGAGGGGAGGCAAACAGACAGTTAGGTCTAACTCTGCACCCTTGAAAGCCCTGTGATTTCTGGCGTTTCTCCATCTAGGCACATGAAAAGGAGAAGGTTAGATGAGCGTGTCAGCTGACTCGGGGGGCAGCCCCCTTCTCCTCTGTGCCCCCGCGCTGGTGCAGCACCCTGCTGGCAGTGCGCACACTGCAGTCTGCTCCCCACCCGCCATCAGCCTTAGTCTGCACCTCTCTGTGCCAGTCGCTGGCCCCACTTAGAGGGAACTCCTCCCTAGGGTCCCAGGCTAGACCACAAGCTGTGGGTGCTACTGATCCCACCATACTGGAGCTGAAACACATCCAGCCCATACAGCAAGCTGCCGGGGGCAGCGCGTGCCATCCTTGTATTGTCTTTTACAGAAATGGAAACTAGGCTTCAAAGAAATTAGGCGTCTTGTTCAAGGTCATACACACCAAGAAAGTAGCAGAAGCAACACTCGAACCTGGTTCTCTGGGACCGCAGAGGGTTCCATGATCTTAGATGTGCCTGCCAAGGGAAAAAGTGGAAGGTGTGGACGTGAGTGGAGAGGGGGCTGATGGGGCGAAGATGAGAGAAGAGCCTTGAGAGCACCTACTCGACGGTGAACTCAGAGGAAGAGCAGAAATTACGTAAACCCCCTGACAAGCAGCCATGGGGAACTCAACCCCCACGGATTTAATCCAAGGGGATTCAGTTTACTGAAGAAGCTGAAACCCAGGATCTTTGTGGCCAGCATCCATGGCAAAGAGTTGTTCCTGCTTCCTGGTTCAGGGGGCTCTGAGAAGTCTTTACCCTCCTTCTGTCGGCCACAGGTCCATCCTGGAGATCTTTGCCATACAGGAGCACGTGGACAAAAGCAGCAAGATGTGCCAAGTGTGTCTGCTCTGCCCAGGACATGCTCCATGTCCCCGGCTCTCCTAAAGACGACTCATCTGCTGCCTCAAGCCCGTTCTTTGCAGGCTGCTTTTCTCTAGTCCCCCTCAGCCCGGAGCAGCCCCTATCCAGACACGGCTCGTTGCTCCCCCTCCACTCATGGCAACGGGAGCCCTAAATCTGAGCTGAAACAAGACCCCCCCACCCCTCCCAGAATTATTCTGCATTTCCCAGCCCCTCTTGCATCACGGCTTGATGTGGGATTGTGAACAAAGAGATCTGAGGGGCAATTTCCACCTCTGCACTCCCCTTAACTATTTTTTGAGTTTTTTTTTGGGGGGAGCAGGTTAGCATCTGGTCTCCTTGTCCAACTTGAGAGGTAAAAAGGAAAGGAGGGAAGGAGACTGAGTTTGGTCCCCAAGGGAAGGAGGCTCAGAAATGGCTTCCATGCAATTCCAGATGACCTAGACCATACTCTCCATCATCACCCACTCGCCAGTCTTAGTCCACCACATATGCACCCTTCCCACTCCCCACCCCAACTACCACCCCCACACTCTCTTCTGGGTGCCCTCCCTTATCTCCAGGTGTCCTCCCTTGTAGAAGAACATAAGGATGGGGGCTTAGGAAGGTCTGACACGGGGGACTGGTGCTGCCCCACCCCTCTTCCCTACAGCACTCTCTCCATGAGGCTGAGCACAGGAGGGCGGGAGGGATGGAGGGGGTGCTGGAGGGGCACCTGAAAAGGAAGACTCAGGACAAGTCCTTGCGTGTCCCCAGCCCTGACTTGTGAGACTAAAGAGGAAAAACCAGGCCACAAGGTGCTGGTAGGTGGGACTGGTCAACAGGGAGCACTGAGCCATCCTTTGCTGCTTCTGGGATTTTCTGCAAGACTTGAGGTTAGGGAGAAGGAGCAGGTTCAGAAGGAGGCTAGCTTCCTGTGATAGGTGTCCCAGGGGACTAAATGTACAGGGTGCGCTAAAGGATGAGAAGAGAGACATGGTAGTATACTGGGCTGCACAGTACTGCTCCCCAAGTCCTCGGCCACCCAGAGTCTCAAAGCATGACTTTAGTCGGAAACAGGGCCCTTGCAGGTGTAATTACTTAGGATGAGGTCCTACTGCTAGGATGGGCCTTCACCTAAAACTGAATGCTCTTCTAAGAGGGGAGGACAAAGTGAAGCAGTGCAGACACAGGGAGAGCACCGGTGATGGAGCAGACTGTGACGCGTTCTGAGTCGAGGGATGCCAAGGAGGGCCAGTCCTTGGACAAGAGCAGAAGGCTGGATGAGTGAGGCAATCACCCTCTTCCCCAGGGCCTTTGGGCAAGAGTGGCCTTGCTAACCCTTTGATGTTGGAGTTCTTGCTTCCAGAACTGAGGCATATATTTCCTTAGTTTTCAGCCACCCAGTTTGTGGAGTTTCATCAAGGCAGCTCTAGGAACTAAAATGGGGAGAAGCTTCAAATCCCATGGTAGGAGTCCCATCGAGTTAGGGATGTGTTGGGCTCTTCTGGAAGGTCCCAAGCTGAGTGTGCCTACCTCTTCGCAGCTTGGCTGGCCCTTCATAGGCAAGGTAATTAAGATCCCTCTTAATCATAGGAAATCTGAACCCAGACCATGGTGAGGATTACAGAGGTCTGTGAACCCCCTGAAGATAGTTGCAAAATCCACTGAACAGAATATCCATGCAGCTTGGAAGAAGCATCCCATTCAGTAAAACACAGCCTGGCCTCCAAAATGAATTCAAAATAACTTGAAGTTGTTATCTGTCTTTCTATCAGAATAGTAAAAAGAGATCGTGGAAAAAGGGAGGTGGGGCCATGGCAGAGACTGGCTGAGTTCACCAAGCCTGTGTCTTCCTCCTGGACACACAAGAGAACTGCATTTCCCAGTGTCCCTAAAGCTAGGTTAGGACCAGGAACATTAGCATGTGTTTCATCTAAGCGAGAAATACCAGCAACAACAAGTGTTGGCGAGAGTATGGAGAAAAGGACCCCTTACACTGCTGGAAACAAGTATGGAGGGTCCTCAAAATAGTAAAATAGTTCTACCATCAATTCCATTCCTTGGTATTTATCCAAAGAGTGCAAAACACTAATTTAAAGGGATCATCTACTCCTATGTTCACTGAAACGTTATTTACTTAGCCAAGTAAGGAAAAAATCTAAGTGCCCAGGGACAGATGAGCAGACTAAGAAGAGGTGGTACATATACACACAGTGGAATACTACTCAGCTATAAAAATGGCACTGTTGCCATTTTTTGTGACAACATGGATGGAACTGGAGGGGGTGGTATTAAGTGAAATAAATCAGAAGGAGAAATAACAGATACAAAGAAAAAGAGAGCAGTGTCTCTAAAGGAGAAGTCAGGAGTGCGTTTGATGGGTGGTCTTAAAATGTTCTGAAATTGTAGGCAAAATTATATGCATATATGGAATTTTCTACTGAAGCAGATCTAACACTTGCATCAGATTTACACAGGGTTTATCATCCCTCAACAATGGATAAGAGCCACCAATCTAGTCCTAACTTTTCACTTAAATAATGGGAAAGCTAAGGCTCTGGGAGAGAGGAACTTGCTCTTTGTCACTGAGTAAATCAGTGGCAGAGCTGGTGCCAGAACTGAGGCATTACCTGCATCTGTATGTATGTATCTTTTACCATCAGACATTCACAAATATAACAGCTGATCTCACTTGTTGAATGCATAGGTGCTTAGTATGTTTAACTTATTTAGTTCTCGCATAACCCCAATAACCCCAAGGCGGTATTATAATCTTCACTTGACATCAGAAGTAATTGAGGCTGAGTTAAGTGAAATCATGAATTAGTAAATCACCACATTCCTAACCACAGCTGTGCGCTAAACCACTGGTATAGTGCTCAATACTTGGGAGCCATATTCAACATTTTTGATTTTCACACAACTAAAACTCAATCTGCAATGGAGAAGGCAGAAGAATTGGAGAGACAGGATCCTTATGTGAACAACTGGCAGTAGAAGTAGAGTTCTGGGGCCTCCCTGGTAGCACAACGGATTGAGCTCGGCACTGTGAAGCGTCCAAGGTACAGCAGCACACGAGTTCAATCCCCAACCAGGGAGGGGACCCACAGGGCGCATCAGACCTCTCCTGCCTCGCCCGCTGCTCCCCTCAGCAGTGTGTCTCAGTTCATCTGCCTGTTTTGCTCCCCACTCTGTCTCTGGTCAGTCCTCTCACCTCCCTTGCCTCTGGCTTGTACCCCAGCTCTTGTATGCATAAATTACTACTAATAATAATATAGAGTTCCAGAGCCACACAAACTAGGACCTCCTATGCTGAGATAGGAACTGAGCAAGAAATGTCTGCATCTTTTCACCATAAAAAACAAAAAACTTATACAAAAATGTTCACAGCAACTTTACTCATAACAACTCAAAACTAGAAGTGTCTAATGATAGGAGAATGAATAAACTAATTGTGGCATATTTATACATTGGAATACTATTCAGCACAGAAAATAAATAAATACAATGAATCTCAAATAATCAAACCAAAACTATACATACCTTGAGTGGAAAAAGATTTCAGAACTTGCTACTCTTATCAGAGATTTCATTTTTATATGTTATCAATAACCAGTAGAGTTACTGTTATTGCTTTACTTATTTTTAAAGTGATGAAAAACAAAAGAAGAAAAATTGAAATATTATTTTGAAGCTTTATATATTTCACTTTTAACTCTCTTCATTTCTTTATGCAAATCTTAGGTTTAACCCAAACTGTGTTCTTTCTAATAGAAGAACTTACCTTAGAGTTCTTACAGGAGAGCTATGCTGGCAACAGTTTACCCCCTCACCAACTCACCCCTTTTTTTTTGTTCAAGAGAATCATTATTTGGCCTTCATTTAAAACATACACAACATAAAATTTGTCATCTTAACCACACTTAAGCATACAGATAAGTGGCATAAAGTATGCCCATGTCAGGTAACCATCCTCACCAGCTCAGATGGTTTTCATCACCCAGAGTGAAACTAACTCTGTACACAGTAACTCCCCATTTCTCTCCTAGGAATCTACCCAAAGGACACAAAAACACCGATCCAAAAAACACCTGTACGCCTATGTTTATTGCAGCACTATTTGTAATTGGTAAGACCTGGAAACACCCAAAATCCCAAAAGTAGATGACTGGATCAAGAAGATGTGGTACATATACACAATGGAATATTATTCAGCAATCAAAAATGAGAAACTAGGGACATTTATAGAAACATGAATGGAGCTAGAAGGAATTATACTCAGTGAAACAAGTCAAAAGGCAAGAGAAAAATATCGGATGGCTTCACTATTAAGAGGAATATGAAAGAACAACAACAACAAAAAAAAAGAATAAGCTCAAGGAAATGGGCAATTATAACCAAAAGCAAACAAAAAACTCAACAAGACCAAAAAGCCAAGATAAACCAAAGGGACCATGGGGGGAGGAGGGAAAGGAGGGGAGAGCAAAGATGGGGATGAGGGCAGAAAGAGCACCAGGGACTGAGGTGATGGTGCATAGGTGGAATGGTGGTGGGTACTCCCTGGGGAATACAAATGATGTCAAATATAATTAATTAAACAAAAACCCTCCCCATTTCTCCATATATATATATTTTAAATCATCCTTCCTTTTTGTACAATGTTTGCTTTCTTGGACCTCCCTTGTGGCTCAAGGGGTTATGTCTCAGCACTATGAAGTGAAGCTATCCGCAGCCACTGCAGCACGAGTTCGATCCCCGGCCAGGGAGGTGACCCACACGGAGTAGCAGACCTCTCCTGCCTCGCCCGCTGCTCCCCTCAGCGGTGTACTTCAGTTCATCTGCCTGTTCTGTTCTGGCTCTGTCTCACCCACCCCACACACCTCTGGTCTGCACCCCAGCTTTTATATGCATAAATAATAAAATAAATCTTAAAAAACAAATAATGTTAGCTTTCTCCTCTCAGGTGTAGTCCCGTAAAATCCCCACCACCAATTCACTGTGCATCATCACCACAGTCCCTTGTGCTCTTTCTTCCTCCCCTGTTTTGACCCCTCACCCCTTCCTGTTTCTCCTTTCTATTTGAGTAATGTTTTAGTTATTTTCTTTGTTAATAGTTTTTTTTTTTTTGTACTTTAAAGCCACCACTTCACTGTCTTCTTGCTTATATGATTTTTCCATGAGAAGTCTGCTACCATGCTTACCCTGGTTCCTTGTAAACACAGTGAGATTACCTTTAAAAGTGTCAGCTAGAAAACATGCATTTTCTATGATACCACAAAATGCCCCATAGTTAGCTTTCTCTTGTATTCATGTCTAGGAAAATTGCTCTGAGCACGAAGGAAAGACATTCAGAAGCCCCGGTTAGGAACCTTCCCACTCTCCAATAAAAAAGGGACACTGTGGGGCCTCCCTGGTGGCACAAAGGGGTAAGAACCACACTATGAAGCTACTGCAGCACAACTTCAATGCCCGGCCAGGGAGGGACGCACATGGCACAGCAGACCTCTCCTGCCTCACCCGCTCCTCCTCTCAGCAGTGTACTTCAGTAGATCTGCCTGTTCTGCTCCCTGTTCTGTCTCTGGTGAATCCTTTCATCCCCTCCCGCTGCACCTCGGGCCTGTACCACAGTTCTTTATGCACAATAAATAAATCTTAAAAAAAAAAAAAAAAGCACGCACACCAACCTCATGACAGATCCATCAAGACCAAACTTGGAAGAAAAAGGGGCCTCCATATAGCCCTGGTAACCCCCACCTACTTCCCTGAAATCCTGCTGAGGCAGACCCTTTAGATCTCCCCGTCCTTACTACTCCCCATATCAGTCCATGCTTCTCCCCACTTTGGGAAGCTGGTCTTTGGGACACTTGTCACATTGATGTCCCTGTCTCTGGTGGCTAAAGAGCTGGCTGGAAAGTGCTGAGTAGCCAGACCCTGGCTCCTGTGACAGCAGCACAGCCGAGATCCGGAAGGCGGCGCTGTGTCAGCTGCTCCATTTCCTCAGAATTCCCAGCACTTCTAGACATCTCAGTCCAACCAGCCAAAACCTGCCAGTTCCCTAAGAGAGTCAATTCCCAAGTGTGAAAATCTGGCTATGTGAGAAGGACACTGGATTCTCATGATATGAACAACTGGGATATAATGCGGTCCCTAAGAATTCTGTTCCAGGACAGTAAAAAGAAGATTTACAAGTATTTGGAATGAATAGGACTGCAACCCATTATGTAGATTATTGCAGAGAGAACAATAGCTACGTCTGTGTCTAGAAGTGGTCTTCAAGACCTCTCAAGGGTTCAGGGACCTCCCTGGTGGCACAAGGGGATGAGCACCGCACTGTGGGGCTTCCATAGCCACGACAGTGCAAGTTCAATGCCAGGCCAGGGAGGGGACCCACATGGCACAGCAGACCTCTCCGGTCTCGCCCTCTGCTCCCCTCAGCAATGTATTTCAGTTGATCTGCCTGTTCTGCTCCCTAATCTGTGTCTGGGGACTCCTCTCACCCCTCATGCCTCTGGCCTGTACCCCAGCTCTTTGTATGCATAAATAAATAAAATCTTTAAAGAAACAAAAGATTTGGACTCAAAGGCGGTCTCTCCAGCTCTGATTTGAAAATGAATATACCCATACATGTATGCACACATACAAACACACATCAACAAGGTCCTAATAAATCAATACAAATTAGTATTTTGGTTTTTTATTTCACTGAATAAAGCCCTTTCAATTGAGGCATTTCTTGAGCTATTCTGAATCTTTGTCTTATTGTCTTCATTTTAATAAAACTAATTAGGGGCTGGCAATGAAAAAAGAATCAACCCAGTTCCCTATCAAGACTTAAAAACAATATGGTTGTCTTATTTGACAGATGGGCCAAAAGAGGCCAAGAGGGTAGGAGACTTGTCCAGTAAAGAAAAGATGGAGTTGAAATTTGAGCCCAGATCATCTGCTTCCTAAACGCAACACCTAAAAACGATGTTCGACTGACCCCCGCACCTTACCAGACACACTGAACGAGGATTCAAGCTGAGAGAGAAGAAGGAAATATGAAGAAAGGGCAATGGGTGACCCCATGGATTTCCCTGAATTCAATCCACCTTTATTCAGATGGGGGATTACAAGTTACATAACCACCACCTCCACATAAAGCAATCACTTCCCTGATTGCATCTGTACCCGGAAAACTCGAATCCCAGGGCGTTCCAATTTCAGCACAGCCGATTTCTCAGAACCTATTTAGGCAGGGCCTGGCACAACCTCTCTACCTGAAATCATGGAGCTAGGAGGGGCCTTCACCATCTTTCTGGCTCTCTGCTTGTCTTGCCTGTTCATCCTCATTGCCTGGAAACGGACCCAGAATGGGGGAAAGCTGCCCCCCGGGCCCACCCCAATACCATTCCTGGGGAACCTGCTGCAAGTCAGCACCGAAGCCACCTTTCAGTCGTTCATGAAGGTGAGTCTGACGACGCCTCCCAGAGAGCTGGGAGAGCTAACTCCACAGACACGTCTAGCCTTTTTGCTTCTGACATGCACTCTTGAGGCACAGACTTCACCGAGCTTAGCACTCTGAAATTTCAGAATCTCAAAGTCTGGGAAAACAATTCCGAGCACAAGGGAACTTAAGACTCTCGCACCCTCCCAGACTTCAGAATCATAATACCTTGAATTCTTAAACACACACATTCTTGCTGTGGGTTGTCTTAGAATTTTGAGGCTGGGTATCATGAAAACTCAGGAGCCTAGAAATTCAGCCTTTCATAGCAAGATGAATCCCAGTGTTCATCTCACGTGGGCCCATCACTTCACAGGTGAAGAAACTAAAGCTTGTGGGGGTGTTGGGGGTCTCACCCAGAGCTCCAGGACCCAGGAGTCCTTCCAAGCCCAAGAACCACCATTATTTGAGACCCCCATATTGCACTGCCTTGAAATCCTCACCCCCAAAATTTTCACCCAACAATTACAATAGATATTTACTTAAAGTAATATATTTGCAGCTCAAATAAGGCCTAAATTGTGCATTTCGGGTTTTAACCAACTTCATAAAAATGTTTCAAGGACAAGTGAGCCTACATGATTATTTCTTGGCCCATTCTTCTCCCTCTTCTCTCCCAAGTAACCGCTTTCAGATATGGTTCAAGGTAGAATGCCTCCTCCTCGTCTTCTCCCACTGCTCTTTAGGCAAGAGCTACAGCCGGTGGGCAGGTCCAGTGCTCTCCCAACGCGAAACACCCTTCCTTATAAAGGTTCTCGGGAAGTCTTTTGCTAATGGCTCCTCTCATAGCCTCATCCTCTTCTACTGTATCATCTCACACGGACCCCGCATACTGAATCCCGCAGCACTGCAATACCGTTTCCTAACACCTTCCACCCACCTGGTGCCACAACTGCCAGGTTGCTCACCTTTTTGACCTGAGACCCTCCCTAAAATTCTTGATGTCCAATCAAGCCCTCCTGTATGTCTTCCTTTGCTTCCAGCTCCAGGAGAAGTATGGCCCAGTCTTCACAGTTTACATGGGACCCCGGCCAGTAGTTATTTTGTGTGGACATGAAGCAGTGAAGGAGGCCCTGGTAGACCAAGCAGAGGACTTCAGTGGCCGTGGAGAACTGGCTTCAATAGATAGAAACTTCCTAGGTTATGGTAGGTACCAATATTACGAGCAACATGATTATGATGTGCGTCCTACGTGCCGGGTTCTTTGAAAAGTACTTGGCATGAATTATTGCATTGACTCATTTAAAGAGCTATGGATGCCTTGCCAACTTTACAAATGACCAAACTGAAGATGCGAAAGACTAGGTAACACCACACAGTAGGTGGTAGAACATTCTATTTTGAGCCAAATGGCCCCAGTGTATTTGCTATGTTACTTCTGTTCTTATTATTATTGTTGTTGTTGTTATGATTGTTATTGTTATAGATACCATTACTTGACACCCTTGCTAGTGTTTTGACACTGTAGATTATCCCCTCAAGATACAGTCACCTCAGCCCTCCCTCCATGGAAACACACACATAGTATTTTGTATTTTCCCCCAACCACGCTTTTTCATTCTCGTCTTACGTTATTGGGTTAGTCTTACATTAACGGGTTACTGACACTCTCTGTATACCTACAGAAGCCTTCGTAGCCAACCTTACTTCTTATTTTCCTGTACACACTATACCCAATCCATCCGTCTCTGCCTCTTCCATTAGGTAGGTATCCTTCTCTATACATCCTATATCCAACCACCCATGTCTTTCAATTCCAAAGAGCTTCACACCATTCTTTCCATAGTTCCACTCACTCATCCATTTCTGTACTTTTCCTTCCAACCATACATTTTCCCATTGGTTCATACGTGCACCGAAAATAGCCATCATTAATTAACTTTTCCAGACAAATATCTTTCTATTCAATTTACCTATACGTCTATCAATTAACTTTCCATGTACCCATCAGGCAAGCCATCTATTCAGTAACCCATCCATCATTCATCCATCTATTAATCTTTCCATCATCCATCCACCCTTCCAAGCATTTATTCCTTCATCTCAAGCCACCCACCTACTAACCCTTCACCCATTCATTGAATCTTTCATCCATCCATCATCAGTTGTTGCAGTCATAAACGACTTCCATTCATCAATCCACCAAACATCACTACTTTTCCAAATACTGATTCACCAATTCATGTATGTCTGGTAATTTCTAAATGTTTCTCACAATATGGTAACTTCTTTTGTGGCAATACGTGGATATACAGGGATGAGCTTCTGTGGGCACGTATGATATGTCTAGAGAATCCAGCTGCTCTACAGAAAAGTCTCCTCACTTCAGGAAATGCTACATGGCATCTATATAGCCCTCCCTCCACACTTCCATGCTTCCATCGTCTTGGAATTTATCCATTCCAAGTCTCTATCCCCTAAGAAACTCTCCTCAGTATCCCCATGTCATTGCTAGCTTGACACGAACATTTCTCCCACCTGTGTCCTGGACTGTTTTGAGGGTTCTATAAAAAGGGAACCTTAGTCTCCCCATTAAGTCTGCAGTATCAGAGAGGACTCCCTGAAAGCAGTCTCTAGAGTTTTCACGATCCATCCCCACCCTTGTCTAAAACAGAGTTGGGCCCAGGACGGGGGAGGCAAGAGCTTGACACTGTGATCCCACAGGTGTAGCTATGGCTAACGGGGATCGATGGCGAATTCTCCGACGCTTCTCCCTGACTATTCTCCGGGACTTCGGGATGGGAAAGAGGAGCATTGAGGAGCGGATCCAGGAGGAAGCTGGCTTCCTGCTAGAGGCATTACGGAACACCAAGGGTATGGGGGCCACAGGGGGGGGAGGGAGCTTCAAGGTGACTGGGTGGCTGTAGAGAGCTCACTCATGACAAGATGGGCCTTCTCCTGGGAGAAAGTTCTGGAATTGAGAGGATGAAAAATGCTAAAAGGTTCCAACTAGTTTCATGTTACTAGCTAACATGAAAGCCCCTTGGAGACCACTTGTCCAGAGACATTGCCAGGGGATCTCAGGGAGTCTGAGTGTTCCTGACATCACATGCAGACTTAGGCAATATGTGAGTCCACTTGCCTCTGGGGCCAGGACCAAACTTTATTACACACACACAACTGTGGTACAAACCACGACATCACATTTCACCATCTTAGCACTTCATGATACCATTCAGCAGGGTTACGTATATTCACATTGTCAAGAAACAAATCTTTGGAACTTTCTCATCTTGAAAATCAGACACTTAATACCTTTGTCACCTATATTTTTAAAGGAATGCTGCCAAAAGAGAAGCTGCCAAAACTAAGGTGTGAAACCGCTGGAGTCTTGAGGGGAAAAGACAGAGGTTGGGAAATACAGATA
This sequence comes from Galemys pyrenaicus, assembly GCA_019455555.1. Lineage (NCBI taxonomy): Eukaryota > Metazoa > Chordata > Mammalia > Eulipotyphla > Talpidae > Galemys > Galemys pyrenaicus. The sequence continues at coordinate 563,742 of JAGFMF010011834.1, read as the reverse complement.
GGAACAGAATAAAAGATAGAGATGGAGCTCAATTTCTCTGTATCAGAAATCCTCACCAGGGCTCCGTGAGTGCAAAACAATCCACGTAAAGACTCTGAAAGGCTGTGTGCCTCAGCTATTGACTGTGGCATTGTATGCTGGCACATATGCGCACTATCCTCGGAGCATCCTGTTTTGCAGGTGGCACCGTTTAAATGCTTTTTAACAGCTCAAATGGAGTCATTGGTAGAGACAGACCGACTCCAGCCCCGCCCTGAAAAGGGACCTGGTATAGGTCCCTTAACACCTCTTCCTTCCCAAATTTGTGGCTCTCCTCCAAATAGTTTTATGCTAAGGACAGAAAGAGATGATTAAGCTCCTCTAGCACTTCTGAGCAAGGACTGTGCTAAGTATATTATACAAACCATTACACTGCACCCTCGTGAGTCAACAAAGTTCTCACTAAATCAATTTGTAGACTGGGAAATTTAGATACCAGATGCAAAAGTGACATAACTCACGGCCTCCCCGGTGGCACAAGGGTTAAGTCTCAGCACTATCAAGCTACTGTCAGCCACTGCAGCATGAGTTCAATCCCTGGCCAGGGAGCTGACCCATATGGCGCAGCAGACCTCTGCTACCTCGCTCCCTGCTCCCCTCAGCAGTGTGTTTCAGTAGAGCCACCTGTTCTGCTCTGCTGTCTCTGGTGAATCCTCTCACCCAGCACCTCTGGTCTACTCCCCGGTTATCGTATGCATAAGTAATACATTTAGCTTTTTAAAAAATGACTTTGGGACCTCCTTGGTGGCACAAGGGGTTGAGTGCCACATTGTGGGGCTTCCATAGCCACTGCAGTGCAAGTTCAATCCCTAGCCAGGGAGGTGACCCAGATGGCACTGCAGACCTCTCCTGCCTCGCCTGCTGCTCCCCTCAGCAGTGTATTTCACTCCATCTGCCTGTTCTGCTCCCTGCTCTGTCTCTGGTGAATCCTCCATGTCTCTGGTCTGTATCTCAGCTCTTGTACGCATAAGTTAATCAAATCTTTAGAAAATAATAAAACATTTAAAATTACATAACTCACAAGCACTATTAAGCCATGGGGTCAGGACTCGACTCGCTGACTGAATGGCTGTCCGTCCCATGCTCCCAGTCCTGGCTTCCAACATAGATGATTTCCATCAACCAGGTGCTCCCATCGAACCCACTTTCTTCCTGAGCCGCACCGTCTCCAATGTCATCAGTTCCGTGGTCTTTGGAAGTCGCTTTGACTACGAGGACGAGCAGTTCCTGAAGCTGCTGCGGATGATCAATGAGAGTTTCATTGAGATGAGCACACCCTGGGCACAGGTGCCACAAGCCACCCCCCAGGCCCGCCCCCCTCCCCTTCTACCCGCCAACTCAGTTAATTAATGCTTAGTGCCTATACCCAGCTAAACTGTCCCCCTAAGCCTGGGAGGCAAGCATCTAAGGAAGCTAAGGGACTCACCCGATTCTTGCACCCCAAACTGGTGCTGAGCCCAGCTGCGTGACAGACTCGGCCCGTCCTGGCACGAAGCCCATCCTGACACCACCTTGCCTGTTTGCCCACAGCTCTATGACATGTATTCTGGCATCATGCAGTATTTGCCAGGAAGACACAACCGCATCTACTATTTGATAGAGGAGCTCAAGGACTTCATTGCCACCAGAGTCAAGGTCAATGAAGCATCCCTCGACCCACAGAACCCTCGAGACTTCATTGACTGTTTCCTGGTCAAGATGCACCAGGTACCTCTTCCTCTTCTCCATCCCTTCCTCTCATCAGCTCAATTCCTAGCACCTGAAACCATACTTATTTGTTTAAACGCTACCATTTTTTTATTGGCGTAACACTGGTTTATGATAGTGTATTTGACCTGGGGGTATAGGTTCACACTTTCAGATGTATGTTACCTTACCACACCCACCACCCTAGCACCCACAGTCCTCCACCAGCTTCTTTGGGCCCCTCCCCATTGTTCACCATGCCCCACCCTCCCCCATCTGGTAGCCTCAACTCTGCCTTCAGAATTCTAGGGTTTGTTTGGATTTATTCTTGCCTGTTTGTTTGGATTGCTTCACAGTCCACATAAGAGTCAATCCTCTGGCACTCGTCTTTCTCATCTGGCTTACTTCACTTAGGGCCCTAAAATCTGGCCATCTGCAAAAACAAGGGTTGAACAGGAAGGAGTGCCATTAAGTGAAATAAGTCAGAAGGAGAAAGATTTCCATGTTGCTGCAAATGGCAAGACTTCCTCTTTTTAAAATATAGCTAAACAGTGTCCACATTATGCACTCATTTAAGGCACTCATCTGTCACTGGACACTTAGGTCTTTCTACAACTTGTGCCCACACCTTCAAACTCAGCTATAAACACATTGGAGAAAAATAGCAAACACTGCTTTCCATGATTTACTTTTCTTTATGATAGATATAGAAACTGTAAAGGCATACATTTTAAAAAATTCTTTGACTAAAAATTTGAGGAACGTGGAGATGTAAAACCATACACCTTTCTAATCATATATGCCAGAGAGGTAGATCCTTAGAATCTAGAATTTGAGCTCAGTATTGAAAGTCTTTAAAACTGAATTTAAACTTTGAAGTTAAAAGTTTAAAAGTTGATACAGCCTGGTGTTCTAGAACTTTCAAGTCAGACAAGGCAATCTCTACTTCCTTCTCCCATTCTCCCCACTGCTCACTCCACTTCAACAGCACTGGCTTCCTCCAAGACACCAGGTGAGGTCCTGCCTCAGGACCTTTGCACTGACTGCTCCCACCTCCCCCAGGCGCACCTACTGCTCACCTACCTACTGTGTTCTGCAAAGACCTGCCCTACACACAAAGATGAAATCAGAAGATAAAGGCAGAAGAGGGTGATTCTGTCTCCTGTCCCTCTCATTTTCAGGACAAGAATAATCCCCAGACAGAATTCAATCTCAGGAATTTGGTCCTCACCACTCTCAACCTCTTCTTCGCTGGCACAGAGACCGTGAGCTCTACTCTACGCTACGGGTTGCTGCTGATGATGAAGTATCCGGAGGTAGAAGGTGAGCCTGACAGCGCCCACCTGAGCTACTCACCTGGGGACTCCTTTTCCCAACAGGAAAAAATGCATGATCTTGTAACCCTAGCAGCCATGGCCTTACACGCTTCACACATTTTTTTTTTAAGTTTTTATGCACACAAGAGTTGGGGTGCAGGCCAGAGTCACGGGAGGTGAAAGGATTCATCAGAGACAGAGGGGGAAAAGAACAGGAAGACAAAATGAAATACACTGCTGAGGGGAGCAGCGGGTCAGTCACGAGAGGTTTGCTGCGCCATGTGGGTCCAATCTCGACTGGCCGGGGAGCAAACTCATGTTGTAGTCGCTGTCAATACCTCCTAGTGCTGAGCCTTAATCCCTTGTGCCACCAGGAAGGCCCCATGTTTTTGCTAACTTAAATGAGGCCTATGCAAAGCGCCAAAAGCCCTGACCCCATCTCTAAGCTCATGTAGGGGATTGCTTCTCAGCCTTTTGGATAATATCAAGTGTCTAAGTCTAGGGAGTTGGGGTTCTCATGTTGCAATAGGAGCTCAGTGACCACCACTGTGGAATAATCATATTCCTTAGACACTTCATTTTTTAGAAATTCTTGTTTTAAAAAAAATCCTAGTGCTGGGGGAAAGTAAATTTTGAAAAAAAAAGGATAAAGGTCAAACATCCGCTGACTTGGAGGCTTGGGGCTAAGTGTCTCCCAGTGCCCTTGGGTAGTTATCAGCCCCCATCAGTGTCACGTCTCACTAGAGAGAACCCACACACCCGCGGCCTGCTCCCTCACATCCACAGGCGCTGGGGTCCACGGCGTGGCTCAGCTCCCCACCCAGGGACACCTCCGTGTCTTTGCCAATTATGATGTCTGGCCCCTTCTAGCCAAGATCCACGAAGAGATTAACCAGGTGATCGGACCTCACCGGGTCCCGAGCGTGGACGACCGGGTCAAGATGCCCTACACGGATGCCGTGATCCACGAGATCCAGAGGCTCACAGATATCGTGCCGATGGGCGTCCCCCATAATGTCGTCCGTGACACTCAATTCCGAGGCTACCTGCTGCCCAAGGTGGGGTGCCGCTTCCTTGCCCCCCTTCTCCCTCCACGGCACCAATTCCCTCCTGCTGCCCGACCCCACCCTCCAGCTCAGATTCTGCCAGCTGCCCTGTTTTCACCGCAGGGCACAGATGTGTTTCCTCTGCTTGGCTCCGTCCTCAAAGACCCCAAACACTTCCGCTACCCAGATGCCTTCTATCCGCAACACTTCCTGGACGAGCAGGGCCGCTTCAAGAAGAACGAGGCCTTTGTGCCTTTCTCCTCCGGTAGGTGTCCATGCTCTGAGTTCTCCCCAGGAGCACCGGGAACTGGCCCTCTTCCCGGGTCTGCCTCTGAAGCTCGGGTCTGAGTGGGAAGCTGAGTGTCATTTTGTACATCATCACCCAGAACGCCAGACTCACAACACCCAAACCACCGGCTCTCATGACAAACGCAAGAGCGCCAACAGGCCCGCAGGTTCTCCTGAGAACCAAGCGGAGAACGTCCTAGGGTGTGCTGGTCAGGTGGTCTCAGCAGCACTTGCCCCCACCGTTGCACGAAGGAGCGGCCACTGAGAGCACATCAACCATGCATGTATCTGCCACGCCAAGACCTTCCTGAAGGACGCCCAGATTTGAATGTCCTTTTCACCTGTCACAGAGTAGTCTTTCCTTCTTGAGACTTCTCCCACCACTTAGAAACAGCCACAGAGAACGCACTCTCCCTTTGCAGGCAGCACAAAACAGACAGGTTCCGCCTCCCAGCAGTAACTGCTGCCCACACACAGTGGCCTAGGACCAGGATTTTAAGCCACGCCCAACAGAACAAGGGTCAGGAAACAGGCCCCCGCCCCACACGTACAGGGGCCTTAGCTGAGTTACTTCAGCCCCCAGGTGTGAAACGGACATTAATCTCTCCAATCCACCGGCTGGGTAACGGGCAAAGACTAAGTACAATCTGAGAGTAAACTGTCTTTTCTTCCCCGCTGTCTGGCAGCCAGTAGGTATGTGATAAACCTTGGAGACAGTGAAATGAACAGAGCCTTCAAAGGCAAGGGTCCATTAAAATCTCTCCATCTTAGACTCAGATGGACTCCAGATTCCCTGAGGGGTGCAGCAGGCTGCCCGCTGAGCCCCTGCAAATGGCACAACCCAGCTGGGCGCTCCATACGGGAACCAGCTGAGTCTTCATGACAGCACTAGCAAGGGGGATGCTTTCATGACCTTAGGTGCGCTGAGGAGGCAGCCCAGGCTGAGAGGGACAGTGGGGCCAGAATGCTCCCCACTCCTCCACATCCCCTCACAGGTGTGACCCGCCCCCCTGCTCTCCCTGTGCCCACAGGAAAGCGCATCTGCCTGGGAGAGGCCATGGCCCGAATGGAACTCTTCCTCTACTTCACCTCCATCCTTCAGAACTTCTCCCTGCGCTCGCTGGTGCCACCCGCTGACATCGACATCACGCCCAGGGTCTCAGGCTTTGGCAACATCCCCCCCACCTATGAGCTCTGCCTCATGGCCCGCTGAGCGCCCCCTACTGGGCGCGTGCGGAGGAACCGGCGGAGAACAGCCTTGCCTGAGCCCCCCTGTGTGCACCCAGCCCCACTCCCTCAGTCCTCACAGCAGCCCTAGAGAAGGCGCCCTCCTACTGCCAGGGGCCGCGCCTCAGTGAGGGCCTCCTGAAAATACAGAGCTCTGTGTCTTCTACGCCCAGTGGAAAAGCGATGCCCTGTCCACTGTCCACGATTTGGGTGATGGCCTTTGGGTGTTACTTTGTCTTCATCGCCCCCAGCTGGTCCTCGTAGATGCTGCGCTTATGTTGTTCCTTGGGCTTTGCTCAGATAATGACCCAAAGGTGGGGCGCTTCCCTGCCCCTTGATGCTCATATCCTCCACCCCCACGCGGCAGCAAGAATCTCAAGACTTGTTGTGTTGTGTGTGATGTCAATAGGACACTGCAGACCATTTAAAACGGTGTCGTGGACTCTCTTGTCGTCCCGCTCATCACCAGATAGTCTCTGGGTCGGGCCATCCTTGCGGTGTGCCTGCCTCAACCGTCTTGCTACCTCTCCCTCCCATCATCCTTGAAAACCAGCTTTCCTGGCAGTCGTCATCCCAACTTCCGATTCCAACACTTCCAAGCCCATTTCTAAAAAACAGTAAACTCCCCACGGCTCTACTATTCCATTTCCAAACTCCATCGGTACAGCGCTCAGCCGATAAAAGCTTTTCCTCCTATTTCCTTTTACTCAACCAATATTTATCAAACACCCAACGTGTGCCAACACACTCTCCAAGTACTTGAGAGCCACGGGTAAGCAAGACTTACTTACAAACTGGGCAAGACCCCTGCCTTCGTGGAGCTCCCAGTCTCATAAGGGAAGGAAAACAACTGAGAAACGGACATCAATAGCAATGACACAGAATGTTAGCGAGGTATAGAAATGGTTTGAGGGATTTTGGACTGGAATTTCACATTAGTGGTCCCGGGCAGTTTCACAAGGGGTGAGGAGCAAGGGAAGGGAGTCTTCCAGAACAGCAGAAGGCTACTGTGAGCAGGGGACACTCTACAATGAATGGTGTGAGGGAGCTGGCGTGCAGGCAGACAGGAGAGTGTTCATAGTTGAGGGCAAGGCAGTCACGGATTGTGTGGGCCCCTGCGGCCTTGCTAAGGACTTGATGTAGGACCAGTGTGTGCAGGCCTTGAGCCCTTCAAAACTAGAGAGCGAATTCAACAAAGTCGCTAACAGGCACAAGGCCAGGTTATTAAGAAAATGAGACATTAGCACAGACACAGTGGGCAATCCCTGTGTTCTTAAAGGGATGGGGTGGCCTTACATATTATTCTTCGGTAGAATTTCTTTGGAGTTGCATTGGTTTGCTGTAGAGAGTCGAACCACACCTCTGGTCCAGCCTACTGAGGTTGCCATAGCAGTGGCTGTCATTAATCATCCCTGCTCCCACCTCCAGCCGGTCCTGGGGGCGGTGGCCTGTCCGGGTGCAGGCCGAGGTGCGGGGCTTCCCAGACACCTGGGAAGAGCTTTCCAATGCTATCAACTCAGGGGCACACAGCGGGTTTTAGTAGGGATCTTTCAAGCTCCCAGGCATGCAGCTGGATCGGTTATCGGTCAGTCACGCAGAGGGGACAGAGGGGTACTATTCAGTGGTTATTTTCTTATTCTTGTAGTTTTAGTCTAGGGCAAGTTTGTGTTGCAAAATGGAGGGGATCCGACTACACTGGGGAGACAGAAAAATTAGGGAGATGGACTGGTGAATGCAGGTGCTGCATATTACGCCCGTAGAGCTGAAAGAATACACAAACGGCCCCTTTAGCTTGTCAGGAGGCAAAGACATGCTTTAAATGACCCCCTCTAGCTGTCACATGATGAATAGACCCAAGGGGTGAGGACAAAAGCAAAGATGATCAGGAGGCCCCAGCGAGTGGAGATGTTGCTCACAGTCTAACCAGTGGAGGTGGGAGATGGGGAGAACCTGAAATCCACTGTCATGTGTGAGGTTTCAGCCATGGGAGGAGGAGGGTGTTCAGGCCTTGCTTCAGGGGTAACAGTTCATCCTACAGCACTTCTTTCTCAACCTGACAACCCCCCACCCATGCACACACATACAAATTCCCTTGTATCCCATCACAATCAGGGAGGGATCTCCTTTTAATAACATAACTGGCTACTTTGAGCAGAAAAGGCTGCTGGTTACCGGAAGATGCATAGATACCCCCAAATCAATGGAAACTCAGAAAACCAGGTGAGATTATGGGGAAGGAGGGTTGGTAGGAGAACACCAGCCAAGACAATGACCAGAACCACCCCAGGGGCTGCTGCCACCATCCCCATCCCACCCCCACCCCAGCCGTCCCCCGGGCACCACCACGCCCGCGGTCTCTCGACCCATGAGTGCCACTGTGCACAGCTTTCTCGCTGTGGCTGTGTGTCCGTGTTACTTCCTCAAGCAAGAGTCAAGCGTCCAGGCAGGAGGATGCAAAGAACCAAGTCACTGTCAGTGGCATGGCAAGGATTTCCCTCTAACTGAGAGCCAGACAACGGGGAATTTTTCCAGAAGTGGGAGAGAATGTGAGACTGGGCATGCAGAGGACGACACCCACCAGGATGCGCCTGCCTTGAACTGAATCCTCTGGGAGCGGGGGCTTGGAGGGAGGTCGGCGCATGCTCTACCAGGAGGTACTGTGTGCGATAGAGGAGAGGACGGGAGCAGAGTGGGTCGGGGAAAGGCTCCAGGCAGCCGTGACGACCTCTCACTTACAAAGAGGCAGAAGGGAAGAGACAGAATGGGGCAGGAAGAGACCCGGCCCAGCAGGCAGACACGCTGCAGCACACCTAGCAGGTACCTTGGAAGGGAAACAGGTACCTTGCTACTAGGGGTGTCTCATGTTGGGCAAGAAGGGGCACCCTGAACACCAGCTGGTCTCCACTGCTGGTGACTGCCTTCCTGAGGATTGTGCACTCTGCTCCCAGCCGAAGCAGATCCGAAGGTGCCACCTCTCAGCTGTCCCCCATCTACTCCTTGGGGCTGAGTACGAAGCCACTCCGACGGGAAACCTGAGTGGCAGGCACGCCCTCTCCCTCCAGACACTGCTGAAACACCCAGCCTGCACGCCTGATACTCTCCTCTCACGAACTCGGCGTGACCGAGCTGCCCACGCCCTTTGCAAGTGCACAACTGATGGCATCAAACGTTTCTTGCTGCTGAAAACTTCTCCCTGGTGATCTTAGTATAAGTGTAACTCACAAAGCAGGAGAGGAAACTGCTGGCCCTTCTCCTCGGGGAAGCACAGGACCTTCCCTTCATAGATGAGGCGGGCCGCCAGAACGTTTCTAGAAATCCTGAGGCCAAGGTAGCAGGGACATTCACCGCACACACCTGCTCTGAGTGCGTTGCCATCGAGGCGCCTGGCGCTGTACCAGTGACCGGGGCACACACACTCACTGACCCAGCTCCACACAGAAGCCCAGGGGGCCGGACACAGGTGTCGTGTTGAAAAGAAGCCCACAGGGTCTGGGGGGACAGCACATGGTCTACGGTAGGTTTGACAGAGCCGATACCCCTTTATTTCCTGAACATTGTTTATTTCACTGGAGTAAATTCTCCCGTCCTTCTACTGTCACTGGCAGGAGGAAATAAACAGGACACAGGAGCAAGAGAGGACATATTCTGCATTCTCCACTGGGGCGTATTTATTTTCCTTTGGTTTTTAAAAGTTTAGAGATGGAAGTCACCTATCATAAAACTCACCCACTTCAAATGTGCCATGAAGTGGGTTTTGATATACTGACAGGTGCAGCCATCACCATCACCACTTTTAGAACATCATCACCTCAAAAATAAACATCATAGGGCCTCCCTGGGGGCGCAATGGGTCAAGCAACACACTATGAAGCAAACCGCAGCCACTGCAGCACGAGTTCGATCCCTGCCCGGCTGGGGAGCTGACCCAAATGACACTGCAGACCTCTCCTGCCTCGCCCGCTGCTCCCCTCAGCAGTGTGTTTCAGTCAGTCTGCCTGTTCTGTTCCCCACTCTGTCTCTGGTGGCTCCTCTCACGGCCTACACCTCTGGCCTGTACCCCAGTGCTTGTGTGCATAAATAAATAAATCTTTAAAAAAATAAAAATTAAAAAAAATAAACCTCTTAAGCACATTTTCTCTCCATTTCCCAATTCTACTCAAAACAGGCTCTCCTCTCAAGAACACAGATTTCCCCTAGATTCTCTCCAATGAAGCTTCTTTATCTGACCATCTTCGGTAACGCCAAGGTCAGCAAGCAGGACACCTGCCTCTGGTTTCTCAATACGACTTCAACATCCTTGAGCACAGACATGAAGGCTGCTCAGCGTTAGGGTTGTGCCAGCTCCGTCTCCAGCAGCGGCCTATTCTCGGGAGGACGGTCATACTCTCCTGTGTCTTCACGTCCAAGAGATTTCAGGTTTTGACCTGAATAGTAACACAAGTAACACAAGTGGAGACTCAGGATTTTGCTACACTCGGTTGAAGAATCCTGATTTGCTTCAGAGAGCCTTTCCCCTAGCTGAGCTCAAATGCTCAGCTCTGTTCCCATCTCATTTCAATTCTGTTAGTCCTAGAGAGCACCACTTGGAATATCCCAGCACACTGAATAATTCAACAGTCAGAAATTTGGACAGAGCTTACACCAGAATTGGGGCTCCCCAACTCTCTGGCTGTCTCCTTTTTGAGATGCTACTGCGAGCACCATCAGAGAACCCTGTCTTCTCGGTTCTTCGAGTCTAAAAAGCTGCAAAGTTTCCGTCAGGGTCTTCTCCGGCTGCAGGACACTACCCAGAAGCTGTCTGCTAGAATGAGCTGGAAATGCCCTTCTTTCAGCCCCCTTCGGTGTTTGCCTTTGATCTGTTTTTCAGTGATTTCACAGAACGGGGTTTTTAAAAAATGTTTTGCTCTGAGTTAGACTATTTTCAGTCCACTTGGTCCAATCGGAGCTAGCCAATCATCATCAGAACTTTTTTAACTCCTCAGAGCACTTCTAGACTATGACCCGTCCACCCTCTCATAAAAAGTATCTTTTCTCCTTTGAGTCTCTCTCCAACACCCCCAGGTCCTGTTAAACTGTCCCCCTCTGTCCAAACTCTGCCATTCCCGTGGGAAGGAGGCACTTCACTGATGGTGGAAATGAGCTGCCCAAAGAGTCAGGAATACCTTGGCTTCTCCTTCTTTGGCCGTCTCTCCTACTCCATTTCAGCCAACACTCCCATGGCCTCACCCTAATTCGTTCCATCACCCTGAAATCTGATACAAAACATTGTATTCTCTAACCCAAACTCCTATTCTAGAACTAGGCTTACTCACCACCTACTGCCTAAGGTGAGGGTGGGAACACGGGCTGGCCAGGTCTTTGGTCCACATTCCAAAGAACACACACACAACACAAACGTGATAGAAAGTCAACACTCCACTCTATCCTCCCTGTTAAAGAGATTTTTTGGGGGGAATCTTTTGTTTCAGACTTAAAGAAATTTTTTTGGAAAGAACCATAGGATATCAGGGGCAGTTTTCTGATGTTTCATTAAAGAAAAAAGGTAGGGGGCCTCCCTGGTGGCGCAGAGGGTTAAGCAACGCACTATGGAGCAAACTGCAGCCACTGCAGCACGAGATCGATCCCTGCTGCCGGCCAGGGAGGGGACCCACATGGCGCAGCAGACCTCTCCTGCCTCGCCTGCTGTTCCCCTCAGCAGTATGTTTCAGTCAGTCTGCCTGTTCTCTCCCCACTCCGTCCCTGGTGAATCCTCTCACCTCCCTGGACTCTGGCCTGTACCCCAGCTCTTATATGCATAAATAAATAAATCTTTTTTAAATATGCTCCCCAGCTGGCCACAGGACATGGCTGCTTAGTCCTTGGCTGACCCTGACCCCACGGGATTGTATCAGGGACCATTTCTGGGCTCCTACACACACTTGTGTCTCCTTCCCTTCCCCATTCCAGCCATACCCTCTGCCAGTGCCCCCTCCTTCCATGACCCTTCTGCCTCTGCCCCCATCTCAGTTCTGAAACCCCCTGGCCCTACCAACCCGCATGGTCCATTCTAAGCTGTCACTGTGCCATGACTGTTCTGCCTCCTCCTCTGGGGTGACAGTCCCGTAAGGACAGGGCCCCCGCTGTCTCGCCCACCTGTGTCCTCAGCACCCCAGCACAGGCTGGCAGGCAGAAGTGACGCTGTGACATCTGCGGACTGGCTTAGGAGGCTGGGGTGACGCCGTGGGAAAGAGAACTTTCTGAGAGGATATTTAAATCACTCCAGGGGCAGTGACCGACCTCAGCACATTCTTGCGCACACCTGCCCTATGGAGGCTTTTTCTACTTATGTGACCCTGAAAACCGAGGGAGGTAAATGCCCTGAAAAATAAGGGAACTACTTGTTTTGAAAGAAAAGAAATGGAGCTTGGCCAGGGCTGTGTTTGAACCCAGATAAGCACAAGCAGATCTCAGCCACTCACGTGCATTCCCCATGGTCCAGGTGCCTCCCAACTCCCCCAGAACACACACGAAATGCCCACACGCTCAGATCCAGCCATACATGCACACATGTGCTCACACGTCAGGGCGGGCACAGACACACAGCTGGGCATCCCTCAGCAGTGTCCCCAAAGCACGTATTCGTCACCCACACACAGGCCAGAGACTGGGTGCACTGTGTGCAGAGTTCACACCAGGTGTGCACTCACACAGACGTGCATGTGAAGCTGCGGTGCCCACGGATGCAGCCCATGGAGAGCTGCCACTCAGGGGTTCTTGTGTTCAAGCGACTGAGAGTGGTCACTGCACACCGGGTGAAGATCGGCAAGTTCAGGTTGACTGCAAGAGACTCCCGACCGCAGGAGGGGCCGAGGGAGGAGTCAGAGTTAGGGTGCTGGGTTCTTTTTTGTAGGGCTTCTTTCGAAACAAGTAGTTCCCTTATTTTTGAGGGCATCTCCCTCCCAGAGAGGGTGGGGTGGGGTAAGGTTAGGATCCCAGTGTATGTCTTCATCTTGCTCTTAACTACTAGTGTTGTCCAGATGGGAAACTGAGGCCCAGTGAGGAGAAAACAGTACCCTGGGGTCACCACCCACTGCAGAAGGCCTCCCCAGACCCCACACACCTCCAGACACTCTCCACACCTCTCAAAAGCTCCTGGGTGCTTTTTCCTTCTCTGGGGTATTTTGCCACAGCCCCCTGCCCCTCCACTGCCCTACTTTGTCTCCTCACCCCCTTCTTCACACCCAGAGGTGTGAACAACCTCCGGCGCTGCTCCTCCCCCACACCTCTCTTGGGTTGCCGGCTCTGTGCTGTAAGTCTCCCCCACAAGTCCCCGCTCCTTCAGAGACAGCTGTCATGCACCAGTCCCTGCGCCACATGGACATGCCGAAACATACGTTACACAGTCATACGCAGACACCCAAACGTGCGCCCAGGATGGTGCACTGCACAGATGTGTGAAGCAGGAGAAACACAACCAAGACAGCTAGGAGGACCTACTGGACAAAGTGACACAAACGGTAAGAGGCCCCGTGCGCACAGCGGAAGTCGAGTTGCAAGAAAGAGTCACACAAAGAAGCAGAGACTAGGGCAGGCGGAGCAAGAGAGGCGGGCAGAGTCCTGCAGGGGGCTGCATGCCCACCCAGAACACACCGAGGGGCAAAGCGTAACCCCCCTTCTCCACCTGCCTACAGCACCAGCCTTCCAGGAGGGCATCTAGGTGAGCAACTTGCTAGTCTCAGCTCCAGGAGGGGAGACGAGGCCTGCTGAGGAAGGAACGGGAGGAGGTGCTCTCTTGTTCCTTTCTCGAAGGGAAGCTTTCGGGACTTTGGACCAGAGAGTGTGAAATCCACAGGGGAGTTTTAGAAAGCTTCTTGTCCAGCAACTTCATGCTGGAGTAGTTAGTACAGCTAAAATGTATTAAGAAGCACAGTTCGTTTTCATTAGCACGCACCGCCGTCCACATCACACGCACCCACCCAGTGGCTCCACCGGATAACTAAGGTCACAGGTCCCTTCAGGTCAGAGAGGAGAAGTCAAGGTCATACAAGGGCGAGGAGTAAGGTTAGGATCCCAGTGTATGTCTTCATCTTGCTCTTAACTACTAGTGTTGTCCAGATGGGAAACTGAGGCCCAGTGAGGAGCAAGCAGTACCCCGGGCTCACCACCCACTGCAGAAGGCCGCCCTGACCCCACACACCGGCACACGTCCTACCTTGGGGGGCAACACTGATGTCAGAGGCTGACCTCATGCCACGGTCTGGGGTCATCAACAAAGTCGAACGCACTTAACCTTTGTCCCCAAGTACTTCTCCCCGGCTTGCCCCCTCCCCTGCTGCCCAAACAGCGCACGGACACTCCATGGCCTTCCTGGCCAGGCTCCTTGACAGGCTCCCCAAAAGCACTATTTCATCTTTTTTAACGGCTGAGGCACAGTGCACAGAGGCCAGACACCATGGTTTCTTAGCCCAGCCATCTATCCTTGGTCTCTTAGGCTGACTCCCTGTCTTGGACACTGAGAATGAGGCCGGCAGCACGGGAAGACGTGTGCCTCTCACAGCCTCTGGGTAAAGACCTTGGAGTGCTGTTGTTGCTGGAGCATAGAATATTTCTTTTTCTATTTTTTTTTAAAGGTATCTCTCTACACCGCTTTCGATAAAGGCTGCACCAAAATACCAAATACATACCTTTTGAACTGGATGGATCCTGGAGTGATTATAAGACATGAAATAAGTCATAAAGTGATTGCACTCATTGTGGGATGTGAATAACCACAGACTACAAACGACAAAGCACAGGGAAAATAACCTCAGACTCCATGAAAAGCACACTGGTACCAGAGAGGGTAGGCCTGGGGGGGGTGGGGGCTAGGACACTGGCATGAGTTTGTGGCAGGTGAGTGAAGCATGTGCATGTATAAAGGTGTGAAAATGTACACCAAAGTCACATAGAGATGTAAACAACTAACAAATTAATAAAATTTGAGAGTAGAAAAAAGACTCCCCCAACTCTACCCCCCTGCTTGATAAGGAGAAAGGGGGAAGAGTAGGTGACCAGGCTCGGGGCCAGCCCAGGTGCAGGTGCTGATGGGATTAGGGGGATCCATACCTTGATACCTGCCAGACCTGTGCTAATCCTCCTTCCTGCCTCTTCCTGCTCCCAAAACAACAAACAATTTGCCTTTCTCTGCTCTGTCCTCTGCCCCCAGCTCCACAGCCCAGAACGCTTTAAGCAAGATGCCCAGCCGGAGCGCCAACCTCACCCACCGGCACTTGGCCAAGTTTAGAGGTGGCAGGGGGCAGGATGGTCTGGTGGTCAGAGCTGCACGGGTCCAGTCCCACCACCCGCCCGGGGCCATGTCAGCGTCTGCTGGGGCCAGCATCGGAGCTTACATCTGTTACCCGGAAACCCTACTAACACGAACCTCTGTGGCCACCTGGCCTGCTCTCACAGCCTTCTTGGCAACAGACTTGGCTCCATGAATGCGCTCCTGGTATCAAATTAAGTGCTAATTTGTTTTCAATCCTACTGTCTACCAGGGAGCAAGCTGAATGTCAACAGCCCCCCCCTACCTTCCCAGACCTAGTTAATGCCACTCAAGAACCTGCTGCAGTACTCCCAGTATCCAAGGCCAAGGCCACACTCAGCACCGCCTGCTGCAGGAGTCTCCTCCTGGCCCCCAGTCAACAGAGGAAGGAGAAAGGGTTCAAATCCTAGCTCCTTTATTTACTACCTGTGCAACCTTGAATGAATGGCTTTACAGAGTCTTATCTGAACGGCATGGACCCGCACCCTCACAGTTAGGGCTCCCCAAGAGCAAGCGTCCTGATTATTGGGGAACAACATCAGTGAGGAAGGAGAGAGGCTACCTGTCTCTCCTCCACACACCCCACACAGCATCCCAGCACCCCCTCCGTCCCCACACCTCCCCTGCTATCGCTTCCCCTGCCTGCTGGCCGCAGCTCTGACAAACCAGGAGTCACCCCTAAATAGGAATGGGTAACCTCAAATATCACCTTCTCTTTCCAGATGCTCCTTTGCCTTCTGTGGGAAAACCCCATCCCAGAGAGAGGGTGCCAGGGCACAACCACGGCCCCCGCCCCTCCGCTGTCCGCAGTGCCCCCACATACAAAACAGGAAGCCTTCATAGCTGCAGTAGTCACATAATAAAAAGAAACCCAGAACGATCCAGCCAACTGTGAGCTTCCCGAAGCATCCTCCCAGAGAGGGGAGGCCGGTGGGACCCTGCTACTTATACCCTGCAGCCGCTGGCATTTTGGTACCAGACTGGTGGAGGCTACTGTACGCCAAGTGCTGCGCAAGCTTCTGCCACCTGAGACCACGCGTTCTCCTTTCCGGTTACCTGGAAAGTTCCACTGGACTGCTCCTTTCCCAACCAGAGACGGGCAGTTCTGTGCTGCCTTTGAAGTGCTGAGAGGACTCAGCATCAAAAGGCTTCAGGCATTGCGTCCCAATCCAAAGCGGGTCAACAACCAACTGGCAGCAGACTTAGCTGGACACTTCTCCGCCCAGGAACCGGACACCCAGCACCCAGGGGGGCCTTTCCCACTCCAAGACCCTCAAACTCATCCCTGGAACCGCCCCCTCTGAGGCCTTTAAGCCTATATCCCTCTTCAGTTACACCCCCAAATCGACAGCCCCCTACCCTGTCTCATTCCACTACCCTTAAGCCCAGCTCTTGGGAATCCTCTGAGACTCCAGAGGAAAGGGCAGAGGTTCCTGCGTGCCTAGATTCCAAAACCTCCCCTGCGAAATTTAACCTCGGCCCCCAAGTCCACAGCCCTGGGGTGGTCCTTCCTCAGGGCTGGCAAATCCAGTCCTCAGCCCACTCCCTGCTAATCTGCCCTGGGGCCCTTCTTCCTCCTTGCTGGCTGGGTCCCCAAGTAGGCGGGAGCCTGCTGGAGGGCTAGTTAGGGGGCAAAATGAGAGCATTACACAATAGGACCAAAGTCCTCCCTCCCTCCCAGACAATATAAAGACAGGCTCTGGCCATGCCACCTGTCCTTCTCCTGGCTGGCGCCACCATGCTGGCCTCGGGGCTGCTGCTGGCGGCTTTGCTGGCCTGCCTGACCGTGATGGTCGTGATGTCTGTGTGGAAGCAGAGGAAGTTCTCGGGGAAGCTGCCCCCAGGGCCCACCCCGCTGCCCTTCATCGGGAACTACCTGCAGTTGAACACGGAGCAGATGTACAACTCCCTCATGAAGGTGTCGGGAGGCAGGGAGTCGGGGGCTGGCAGGGCCGGCAGGGGCCTGGGACTCCATGGCAGGGTATTGGCTCTTGCCAGAGGGCCGGGAAAGGGAGATTGGGGGGCCCAGGGGCAGAGTACCAGCTAGAAAAGACCAGCTTTTGGGGTATCTAATTCCTTGGCTGTCCAAAGGGCGGAGGCGTGCAGAGGGGGAGGCCTCCCTTCTTGGGGGTCTGGGGCAGGGCCAGTGTAGAAGCACCTCCCACCCACCTCCCTCAGATCAGCAAGCAGTATGGTCCAGTGTTCACCGTGCACCTGGGAACCCGGAGGATTGTGGTGCTGTGTGGCCACGACGCTGTGAAGGAGGCGCTGGTGGACCAGGCCGAGGAGTTCAGCGGGCGGGGACTGCAGGCCACCTTCAACTGGCTCACCAGAGGCTATGGTAAAGGGGGTGGGGGGGGGTGGGGGGGGTCCAGTGTGGTCAGGTTCTCCAGCCAGCTCAGGTCCTCAGCCCTCTTCCCACTCCCTGCCCACAGGGGCTGACCCAGCCCTGCTCTGTCTCCCCTGCCCTCTCCTGCATCTGCTCTGCCTGGCCAGGGCTTCTGCATCTCTTGCTCCAGGTCTCCCTGCAGACTCTTATTTCTCTGAGCCTCCAGAAGCTCACGAGTTTCTGTTTGGGAATCCTGGTCCTCGATCTCTGCGTGACTTTCTGGCTTTTTCTCCTCCTCAGCTTCTGTACTTCTCCATGCTTCTCTCCCTCCTGTCTTAGAAACTTGCGTTATTTCTGCCTCGAAATCCCCAGGGCTCCATGGCCTGCCTGTAACTCGTTCCCTCCCTTCATGCCCTCTGAGCCTCCTCTGTGTGGCTCTGACCTGCCACTCTTGGTTCTGTTCTCCCAACTTCTCTCTCTTCCTGCTCCGGCCTCCCGCCCCTACCCCCTGCCCCTGGCTCACTCCCACTCACCTTTCTCTCCCTGCTGGGCCCCCCTCTATACCCACCAAACAGCTCCTCCTCTGCCTCCCTCACTCTGTGCTCACCTTTCTCCCCCTCTTCTCTCCCCCCCACTTTCCCTTCTTGTCCCCCACCACCTTCACCTTCCTCCACTGGCACCTCTCTCTCAGTCCCTGTGACCCACGCCTCAGTCTCTGCTCACCTCCCTCCACCTACCCAGCCCTCCCGCTGTCCCTGCTGCCCTTCCCACCCCAATGCTGGCCTGCTGCCCTGCAGGCGTGGCCTTTGCCAACGGCGAGCGCGCCAAGCAGCTGAGGCGCTTCTCCATCACCACGCTGCGGGACTTCGGCCTGGGCAAGCGCAGCATCGAGGAGCGCATCCAGGAGGAGGTGGGCTTCCTCATCCAGGTTCTCAGGGACACCAAAGGTGAGCTGGGGGCCGGTGCCCAGGGAGGAAACGCTGGGAGGCATGCGCTTGGGCGGGAAGGTGCCCTCCCAGCTCTGGGTCTGGGCCTGGCGCCCCAGAGTCTGGTCAGTGGGTGGGCTCCCTCCTGCAGTTCTCCAACCACATCAGACTCCGCCCCACATCCCTGTCTCTCCGGGGCCCACCCCATCCTCCAGGCGCCTTCATCGATCCCACCTTCTTCCTGAGCCGAAGTGTCTCCAATGTCATCAGTTCCATAGTCTTCGGGGACCGCTTCGACTACGAGGACAAAGAGTTCCTGTCACTGATGCGGATGATGCTGGGAAGCTTCCAGTTCACGGCTACCCACACTGGTCAGGTACTGGCCCAGCCTAAGACACCGCCCCGCACAGCCTGCCAGCGCTCCTACAGCACAGCCCCCTGTCCCAGACCTCGGCCCTCCACCTGCCGGGATCCCGTCAAGCAGCTCCAGGACAGGCGGCCAATACCTGGCCTCCTAGGACACCTGGTAGCTCAACAGGTGCCTTCACTGCCTCCCCAAGAAGCAAAATCAGAACCAAAGGAAGGTGCCACCCTGTCTACAGCCACTTTGCGTTTCCTCCCACGCACCTTAATAGCTAACAGGCGCTCCCTGTTAAATTTCTTTTTTTTTTTTTTTTTTGGTAAGATGTACTTATGTATGCGTGTCAGAGCTGGGTACAGGCCAGAGGCGCGGAGGTGAGAGGAGTCANAGCTAACAGGCGCTCCCTGTTAAATTTATTTTTTTTTTTTTTTTTTGGTAAGATGTACTTATGTATGCGTGTCAGAGCTGGGTACAGGCCAGAGGCGCGGAGGTGAGAGGAGTCACCAGAGGCAGAGCGGGGAGCAGAACAGGCAGGCAGATGACCCAAACACACTGCTGAGGGGAGCAGCGGGCGAGGCCGGAGAGGTCTGCTGCGCCATGTGGGTCCCCTCCACGGCCGGGGGTGGCCAGGGGTCATACTCGAGACACGCACATTTCACAGTGCTGTGCTCAACCACCGCGCACCAGGGAGGCCTCTGTTACATTTCTGATCTGACTTCCTTAACACCTCAGCAAGTGGCCACCTCGGCCCGCTTCCTGAATACCTGAACCCCCGGCGCTACAACAGCCTTCCCACCAAATCACTTACTAGCCACACAGACGTCTCACACCAGCCCCTGGCTAACTGGACGAATGCCTCCTACGCACCCACTTAAATATCTAGACATGTGGACAGGTACCCCGACCAAAGCCCCTAAACACACAGACACCTGGATAGATCCTTCGCCCAACATCCAGGTAAGTGGCCCCAGCCCATTTACCCCCTACAGAGTTGCCCTGAGGGACCCCACTCGTGTATGACACCTGATTTCTCCCCACTTAAACATGACCACCAGCTCCACTTAATAACCGAACCCCTTTACAGAGTCCCCCAGACCAGATAGCCAGGTCGTTGTCTCCCCGGTGCTGGGGAATTTAGGTCTGAATGCCTAAACCCGTCCAAGTCACCCCTCTCCAAACCAGTCCCACCCGGTAGACAGGTGTCACCCCCAACCTCACCTGGCTAGCCAGATTCCTACGTGTGGGCTCCCATGCAGCCTCACCTGAATATCTGGAACATGTACGTTCATCCCGACCCATCTCACCTAAGTTCTCGTCAGGGGCACTCACACTTGACTCGGCAAAACAGAGATATCTGTTCCTGACCAGCCGCACTTAAACACCAAACACCGGGACAGGTGCCTTCAGCCCAGCGCCTTCCTGCCCCCAGGCAGGTCCAGCTCCCCGCAGGGCCCGCCCCATGACGGCACCTGCCCGCTCCTCTCTCGCCCACAGCTCTATGAGATGTTCTCCTCGGTGATGAATCACCTCCCAGGGCCACAGCAGCAGGCCTTTAAGGAGCTGAAGGGGCTGGAGGACTTCATAGCCAGGAAGGTGGAGCACAACCAGCGCACCCTGGACCCCAACTCCCCACGGGACTTCATCGACTCCTTCCTCATCCGCATGAAGGAGGTACACCCGGCGGCCAGAGCCTGCTGGGAGGGCCAAAGCCAGGCAGGGGTCAGGCGGGCTGGGCGCACGCGCACACTGAGGCCCCTTCAAAGTCAGCCCCATCAGGAGAAACGGCAAGAAAAATGACAGACTGACAAGAAAGGCGCAGATACTCAGCACTGCAGAGGGTGAGGGAAAGCATTTTGGTCAGAGCCAGCGCCTGCGCACAGGCCAGAGAGAGCCTGGCAGAAACAGGGTTCCTCTCCCACCTGTGGTCTGGGTCCAGGACAAGTGGGGCCCAAGGAAACCCCAGAAGGGCCATGAGAGCATGGGGAGCACGCTCAGCCTGAAGTCTCTCCCTGCAGGAGCAGAAGAACCCCAACACCGAGTTCCACATGAGGAACCTGGTGATGACCGCGCTGAACCTCTTCTTCGCGGGCACCGAGACCGTCAGCACCACCCTGCGCTACGGCTTCCTGATGCTCATGAAGCACCCAGAGGTGGAGGGTAAGGCTGGGGGCCAGGCAAGGTCGTGGGCACCACAGACCAAGTCTTCTGAGTCGACCGCAATGACCCTGCCTCTCCCAGAGCCCTGGCGCCCCCGCCCCCACCGCCCTGCTAGCCAGAGGCTGGTGAGTGCAGCTGACAAACAGCCGAGTCTCGCTGGCTGCTCATATTGAAAATATCTGAAGGGACTGACAAACAGCTCCCCTTCAGAGCCCACCGATGGCCCCTCCCTGCTCACCCAGACCACCCCGGCACCGCCCCTGACCTGCCAAGGCCCAGTGAAAAGGAGCCCGCGCCAACGACGCACGTGGCCAGTGCCAGGTTTCAAATCACGCGCGGCTCGTGCGTGACAATACTCGCAGCACCGTGTCTGCCCTGAGGACTCCTGGTTACCTAAACATACTCCGTCCCTCCCCCAGCCAAGATCCATGAGGAGATTGACCGGGTGATTGGCAAGAACCGTCAGCCCAAGTTGGAGGACCGAGCCAAGATGCCCTACACCGAGGCGGTGATCCACGAAATCCAAAGATACGGAGACATAATCCCCATGGGCCTGGCTCGCAGAGTCACCAAGGACACCAAGTTCAGGGACTTCTTCCTCCCCAAGGTGCGGCCCCTCCAGCCCAGAGGAGCCTCCCCCCTGCTTGCTGTGACCAGCACCCCCTTCCCCTGAGAAATTCCCAGGTCCTGTACTACCCCCGCCCCAAGACCTCCCCAGCCTCCTTGTCCCTTCAGCCTTGCCACGCACAGCCTCCTGAATCCCATATTCCCCCACTTGCCCCCAAACATCCTGTCTTGGAGAAAGTAATCCCTATGTCCCCTAACCCCCGGCTTGGCGGAGAGACACAAACTGCATACCCCAGGGAGACACAGGACCCTTGCGTCCAACCTCCCGTCTCAGGGACATGAATGGTATGGCCCTTAAAACTCCTCCCTCAGAGGCCCCCAACTCCCAGGGCTCCCATTTCTCTTCACTCTAGGCATCAGAGTCCCCCTGCAGCCCTCCTGTCTGCAGCACACACATGCCCCACTCCACCTTATCAGAGCCCTTCCTCCTCCTGCACCTCCCCACCAGGGCACTGAGGTGTTCCCAATGCTGGGCTCCGTGCTGAAAGACCCCAAGTTCTTCTGCAAACCTCTGGACTTCTACCCTCAACACTTCCTGGATGACAAGGGGCAGTTTAAGAAGAACGATGCTTTCATGCCCTTCTCCATTGGTAAGAACACACCAGCAGCCGCCCCAGCCTTCTCTCACCCACACGGGCTCCTTCCGCCCGGATCCCTTCTCTAACGGATCTTCCTCCAACTCGGAAGGCCCTCTTGCTAATATCTACCTTGACGCCATCCTGCTGCAGCCCCCATAGGTACCAACAGGCCACAGGTAGGGAGAACAGTGCCCATGTCAGACATGGGGATGAGTAAAGCCGAGTGAGTCACTGATCTGCCCAAGGCCACTTAGAGTCTTCAGATTCTTAAGATGGACAGTATGGCGCAGCTGCCACATTTTAATGTGTGTTGGCGGGGAGGAGGAAATGCGGGACTTAAAGTTCCACGACTGCATCCTGGTATGATCACGCCACGGGAAACTGAGGCTCAGAACGCTTCACAGACTTCTCTGAAAGTCTCTCAGGCCTGGACATTCCAGTCCCTCCTGCCTGAGCGAATGCAACTAGAGACTGGGAGTGGGGCAAAGCTGCAGTGACGGTGGGTCTCACCTCTGCCCCTCCTACCTCCCCTCTTCAGGAAAGCGATACTGTTTCGGAGAAAGCCTGGCTAGAATGGAGCTCTTCCTCTTCCTTACCACCATCTTGCAGAACTTCCGCTTCAAGTCCCCGCAGTCACCTCAGGACATTGACATATCCCCCAAGCTCGTGGGCTTTAGCACCATCCCAAGAACCTACACCATGAGCTTCCAGCCCCGCTAAACAAGGGCTGCCCCTGGGCGGTGCTGGTGGGAGGGGCAGTGGGTGGCAGGCATCGTGGGGGCGGGGCGTGTTGGAGGGCGGGGCTAGTGGGAGGGCGGGGCTAGTGGGCGGGCGGGGCTAAGCCAAGGCAGCTGGCAGCAGGGAGTGAGTGGCAAGGTGCCTGGGAAAGCAAGAAGAAACAGAGCAGGCTCTCTCTGTTCACTTTGCTGGAAAGGTCTCTTCAGAGCTGGGGCGGGAGAAGGGGAAACTTCATGCTATACCGTGAAGACGGAGAAGAATAACAGATATTATGCATTGAGCCAATACCCGGTGTCAGCCCTAAGCCGAAGCGCTACACACCCACTCCCTTCGTGCTCACAAACCTAGGGAGCAGTGCTCATGCCCACTTCAAAGGGGACCAAGAGAGTCCCAGGAAGTTTACTTCTCTATTGAAGCTCCCCCAGGACACAAGTGAGCGCTGAGCAAAGATGCGAACACAGATTTCTATAGGGAGGACCATACTTAGTAAATCCATAAAAGGCACCTCTTCCTCAAGTTGAAAAAAAAAATTGCGGTTTCCCTCGTGGTGCAAGGGGTTAAGTCTCACCACTATGAAGCTACCTGCAGCCACTGCAGAACCCAGTTCCAGTTTGATCCCCGGCCAGGGAGGGGACCCACATGGCACAGAAGACCTTTCCTGCCTCGCCCGCTGCTCCCCTCAGCAGTGTGTTTCAGTCAATCTGCCTGTTCTGCAAGACAGGAGAGCTCTGCTGCGCAGTTCATTGGAAAGGGCTTGTATTTTCCACAAATGATGCCCACTCCGTCTCTTTTGAATCCTCTCACCCCCACACCTCAGACCTACACCCCAGTTCTTGTATGCATAATCTTAAATGAGAGCGAGAGAGAAGAAAAGAAAGTTCCAGACCAATATCCCTTGTGATTATAGAAACATTCTCAACAAATATTAATAAATAAAATCCAGCAATATTGAAAAGAGCAATGCATAAAGTGAGGTGTATTTCCAGGATACAAGGCTGGTTCAACGTTCAGAAAGAAATCAGTGTTACCTAAGAACAAATGCAGTTCATCGGAAAGGGCTTGTATTTTCCACAAATGATGCCAGAACAGTTAGAAAAACAGTGACTCTGGATCCAGTCCTGATAACTTTCACAAAAACACTAAATCAAAATAGATCGAGGATCTATAAGTAAAACGAAAAAGCTTAAAACCTTCCCATAGGAAATCTAGGTGACCCTGGGTTTTGGCAATGACTTGATAGCTCCCACACCAAACGCACATCCATTATAGGAAGTACCGATAGATTCTACTTCATTAAAAGTTAAGCCTTCTCGGGCCTCCCTGGTGGGGCAAGGGGTTGAGCACCGCACTATGGAGCTTCCACAGCAACTGCAGTGTGAGTTCGATCCCTGCCCAGGGAGGGGACCCACATGGCACAGCAGACCTCTCCTATCTCACCCGCTTCTCCCCTCAGCAGTGTGTTTCAGTGGGTCTGCCTGTTCTGCTCCCCACTCTGTCTCTGGTGAATCCTCTCACTTCCCTGAACTCTGGCCTGTACCCCAGCTCTTGTATGTATAAATAAATAAAATCTTAAAAAAAATGCTTTGTCTTTCAGAGGATTAAAAACTGTTCTGGAAAAAAAATGCATACGACAACATTGAGCAAATCCCAACTGAGGTCTGGACAATTTCCAAAAAAACTACTCCATCCTATTCAAAATGTCAAGGTCACGAAGACAAAAGCTGAGACTTTCTTTTAGATAAAAGACAACTAAAAGCATGACAATTTCACAGAGGCGTGACTCTGGCTAGAGTCCTGAACTGGGCTCCTTGGGAGCAATTACCACAAAGGCATGATTAAGTCAGTTGATCAGTACCTAACACCGACTGTGGATTTGACAATAGCATTTAATCAACGTGAAAGTCTCAGCTTTTTAGAACTGCTCCCGGGTTATGCAAGGTGTTACATGCATGTGCTTATGTATAGATGGACAAAGAGAGAGCTCAGAGAAAAGACACAACCTGTTTGATGGAGAGGCCAGTTGGTGGTCGCTCACCAAAGAACCATCTTTCTTCTGCTCTTTTCTATGTTTATTTTTCACTTTCTGTTTCCACTTTTTTTTTTTGAAAGATTTATGCATGCATGCAAGAATTGGGGTACAGGCCAGAGGTATAGGGGGTGAGAGGAATTACCAGAGACAGAGCAGGAACAGAACAGGTGGATCTACTGAAACACGCTGCAGAGGGGAGGAGCAGGCAAGACAGGAGAGCTCTGCTGTCAGCTCCCTGGCTCAGGATCAAAATCTTGCTGCAGTGGCTGAGTATAGCTTCCTAGTGCTGAGATTTAACCCCTTGCGCCACCAGGAGGTCCCGTTTCCCAGTTTTGCAGCTCCTCTTAACCACCCAATGCAGCCTATCTAAACCTGGAAAGAATCAATGCCATCTCCCAAGTACCCCTGCAACCTTGAGCCTCAGCCCCAGACATTTAGAACCAGATTATCGGTATTACTGAAATGACAGATCTAAGGATATTCATTGACTCTCGTTCAAGACACACAAATACTAAAAAGGGAGCCAATAAAAGGGGGATGGGCTAACACAGGGTTCACATAAAGCAAGACCTTGCCACACCAGTTAAATTCCTGACAATGATTTGGCAAGCTGAGGCCCACACCATCCCTGGCACTGTCAAGAAACAGTTCTTGGGGCCTCTCCAATGGTGCAAGGGGTTAAGCATTGCATTATGAAGCATCCACAGCCACTGTCGCACAAGTTCAATCCCCAGCCAGGGAGGGGACCCACATGGAACATCAGACCTCTCCTGTCTTTTCCCCTGTCCCCCTCAGCAGTAAGTTTCAGTCGATCTGCCTGTTCTGCTCCCTGCTCTGTCTCTGGTGAATCCTCTCATGCTCCACACCTTTGGGCTGTACCCCTGTTCTAGTATGCATAAATAAATAAATGTTAAAAAAAGAAAAATAGTTCTTGTCCCTCTCAGCCCCCACTGCTGCTACAAGCCCAGCAAATTTTCATCCTTTTGGGGTCATTGAGCCAACATATGCCTCATTTATCAGTTTTATGTAATCTTAGTAATGCTATCATAGTCTCACCTTGAATGGGCTCTTGTGCAAACAAAAGTCTCTAGAATCTGTTCTAACTGCCATATAATTTTTTTATAAATTAATTTATTTAATTATATTTGATATCATTTGTATTCCCCAGGGAGTTCCCACCACCATTTCACCTGTACACCATCACCTCAGTCCCTTGTGCTCTTTCTGCCCTCATCCCTGTCTTTGCCCTGCCCTCCTTCCCGTCCCCGCACCATGGTCTCTTTGGTTTATCTTTGACCTTTTGGTCTTATTGAGTTTTTTGTTTGCTTTTGGTTGTAATTGCCCATTTCCTTGAGCTTCTTCTTTTTTGTTGTTGTTGTTGTTGCTCTTTCACATTCCTCCTAATAGTGAAACCACCCGATATTTTTATCTTGCCTTCTGACTTGTTTCACTGAGTATAATTCCTTCTAGTTCCATCCATGTTTCTATAAATGGCCCTAGTTTGTCATTTTTGATTGCTGAATAATACTCCATTGTGTATATGTACCAAAGACTAACTGCCATATAAAAGATACTCCAGGGCCTCCCTGGTGGCGCAAGGGGTTAAGTCACAGCACTGTGAAGCTCTCCGCAGCCACTGGGGCAGCAGTTCCATCCCTGGCCAGGGAGTATAATGCCCTGGGTCATGGAAGTGTTGGGGTGAGAGGATATCCTGAACAAACTCCACAACCGAGTTTATGGACCCCACCCCACCAGTTCTAGTTCCCTTCATGTGCTCGTGGGGACTGCCTTATATCAGAAAAGGCACTAATCAAGTTTAGGAATGGTGTCTGAGTCCACAGTCAAAGGGCAGCTGCAAGTGTGTACCCTTAGGGCCAGGGCCTAGGGGGCGCCAAAGGACAGGCAGGGAGGTGATCTGAGGTGAGAGCCTTTGAGGTGAGACTTCTGGAATGGTTCTTAGTTCCATTTGGTCCCAAGTCTGCAGATAGAGGCTACAGTGTGGAGTTGTCTGTTTTCGAGATCCACGGATGAGCTCTTGTTTCTTTTATCAGGACCAAATGGCTGAGTCAAGCCTGATGTTTAATTGTTAACTGTGGGGGGAGTCCCACAAACACTTCACTGTGTCACCATTGCCACACACAAAAAAAACTACTATAGGGCCTCCCTTGGTGACATAAGGAGTTAAGGCACAGCACTATGAAGGTATCTGCAGCACGAGTTTGATCCCCAACCAGGGAGGGCCACACATGGCACAGCAGACCTCTCTTGCCTTGCCCACTGCTTCCCATAGCAGTGTATTTCAATGGATCCACCTGTTCCGCTCCCCGCTCTGTCTCTGGTGAATCCTCTCAGCCCTCTCTCCACACACCTCTGCCTATACCCCAGTATAGGCATAAATAAATAAATGCATAAATAAATTTTAAAAATCTTTAAAAGAAAAAATCAGGCTCCCTCCCCCCCCCCTTGTGGTATAAGGGGTTAAGCACCGCACTGTGGATTTTCCACAGCCACTGCAGCACTGGTTTGATCCTCAGCCAGGGAGGGGACCCACATGGCGCAGCAGACCTCTCCTGCCTCGCCCGCTGCTCCCCTCAGCAGTGTATTTCAGTCCATCTGCCAGTTCTGCTCCCTGCTCTGTCTCTGGTGAATCCTCTCACCTCCCACGCCTCTGGCCTGTACCACAGTTCTTGTGTGCATAAATAAATAAATCTTTTTTTTAAAGTTATAAAAAAAAGAAAAATTATTTTTTACCTTTCCTTTCCTGATGAGTCACTCCTTGACATTTAAGGGGAAAAAAATGTATGAATGTACGAACAGAATAAAAAGTTGAGAAGTGTAGGCTTAAAATCTTAAAATCAAGGGTATTTAGAATTTTGTGAGAAGAGATCCTTCTGTACTCACACTTAGGGACTACATTCCCCAGTGATGGCAAATCTCTAGCCTAAGGAGATAGGATATTTTTCAACCCATCGATCACCAGGAGGAACAGGGTGGGCCCACTGTGGTCCGACCAGTGCAAGAATTTTTTAAAGAAAGGGTTTGTCATTGACTGAATGCAAATACCCAGTTTACATGGGAGCAGAGAAGAGGGACAGAGGTAGTGGTGGGAAATTGGACATACATCACCCCCAGATGCAAAACACCTGCTCTGGCCCCCAAAATAACAATAACAATAACCAGCAACCCCGCTGAGTGTCTCTGTTGCTGGATTTGGGGTTCCAGTTTGGTCTTTACCAAAACTGCTGGTATGACCAAAGGACCCTCAGTGAACTACAGCTCCCCCTACTTCACTATGAAGCAACAGCGGCACCCACCTGGTCAGAATCTGGGGACTCTCAGTGGCTGCAGGGAGAATAACAACCGGTAGGCGCTGAGGGCCCAGTATGCAAACACTGCTCTAAGTGGTTTCCAGCTTACTGAATGCTTACACAAGTGCCAAGCGACAGGCCCTTCCCTTTGCAGGTGGCTCCGTGGCTCCAAAGCACATGCTCTTAAGCACTTAGGGACAGAAATTTGGCACAGG
Organism: Galemys pyrenaicus; assembly: GCA_019455555.1. Lineage (NCBI taxonomy): Eukaryota > Metazoa > Chordata > Mammalia > Eulipotyphla > Talpidae > Galemys > Galemys pyrenaicus. The sequence continues at coordinate 535,589 of JAGFMF010011834.1, read as the reverse complement.
TAATTCCTCGACTCACAAATCTCATTAATCCAGGCTCCTCCTATAAGACCCTGCAACGCAAAGAAGGCACACCTGCCCAGCCCTCAAAACAGTGAAACCGAAGGGTCAGACAAAGACAAGCTTCCAAAACCAACACTAGAAAACAGCAGAGCTTGCGGCATCCAAAGCTGGGGGAGGACGCAGAAGGACCAGAACCAGGAAGGGGGAAGCGCAACAGACTAGCGGGGAGGACTGTGGGTGCTCCGGTGGTGGGCTAGCCGTGGCGGCCACACAAAATATTAACAAGGGTGTAAAAAATGGTGCTGCGTTAATAAAAAATTAATTTAAAAATATAACAAATAACATACAAACATCTGAATTACAATGAAGCTCTAGCCCTAACTACCATCAACTATGCCCAGTGCCTCTTTTGTGCCCCATTTGAACATCAACACAGAGCAACCCTTGAGGCAGTGATAAGTAGCCCAAAGTAAAATGTCTACCCAGCCATGGTCAGCATGAAGAAGAAGCAGAAAGTTAATAGGAAATAGCACTTCTCCTGAGAACATGCTTCAGGTATAAAGTATCACAGCAATCCTCTCGGTTGAATGATTAGTGCTCTCTTCTTCATTGAGAAACTAACTGTTCTCTAAAAGCATAGATAAGAAATGCTGTCATTTGAATGACAGTAAGAATGAAATACCCCAGGGACCTCCCTGGTGACCTAGGGATTAAGTCTCAGCACTATCACTGCTAGGGACTGAGCTCGATCCCCAGCCAGGGAGAAGTGGTCCACCTGGCATGGCAGACCTCTCCTGTCTCACCCACTGCGCCCCTCAGCAGTGTGTTTCAGTAGAGCTGCCTGTTCTGTCCCCAACTCTGTCTCTGGTGAATCCTCTCACCCCGTACCTGTAGCCTATACCCCAGTTCTTCTATGCAAAAATAAATTTTTTTAAACATTTATTTATTTATGCATACAAGCACTGGGGTACAGGCCAGAGGTGTGGGGGGTGAGAGGATTCATCACAGACAGAGCAGGGAGCAGAACAGGCAGATCAACAGAAGTACACTGCTGAGGGGAGCAGCAGGCACAACAAGAGAGGTCTGCTGCACCATGTGGGTCCCCTCTCTGGCCGGCAGTAGGGATCGAACTCATGCTGTAGTGGCTGAGGTTTGCTTCATAGTGCGTTGCTTAACCCACTGCACCACCAGGGAGGTCCGCAAAAATAAATTTTTAAAAAATCTTCAAAAACAAAACAAAACAGAGCATCCCTGGTGGTGCAATGGGTTGAGCACCACACTGTGGAGCTTCCACAGCTACTGCAGTGTGAGTTCAATCCCTGGCCAGGGAGGGGACCCACATGGCCACAGCAGACCTCTCCTGCCTCGGCTGCTGCTCCCCTCAGCAGTGTATTTCAGTAGATCTGCCAGCTCTGCTCCCTACTCTGTCTCTTGTGAATCCTCCACCTCTGGCCTGTACCTCAGCTCTTGTATGCATAAATAAATAAATAAATAATTTTTTTTTAAAAAGAGAGTTAAAAAACTATTATAAAAAAATAAAATACACATAAAAAGTAATCTATGCTACATACAAGGTAGTGAGCATTCAAAATACCAAAGAGAGAAAACTCTTAAATATAGCCCAAGAAAAAGGTCTCCAGCAAAGGATGACAATTAGATTGTTTCATCTAAGGACTTCTTAACAGAGGTGAATTTAGAGAGCAGTGAAGTAATTCTCTTAAGCAGTGAGGGCGAGGTGGGGTTCCCTTGTCCCCACACACTCTGTAAGTGCAAAATGTTACACTACAGAGATAAAAGATAGATGCTCTCAGAAAGACTAAGAAAGATGATCACTAAAAGACTCCCAGTGAAAGAAATGCTAGCTGGTCCCCCCCCAAAAAAATGGCATTTAACCTAAAAGAGAAAATTGGATTCAAGAAATTCTTGTCAGCAAAGAAGTCGGCTAAGCATGAGCAAAAAAATCAAAGTAGCAATGACTAACACGGGGTAATTAGAAAGATGAGATTAAAATAAAGGATTGCAAGATGAGGAGAGACAGGAGAGGGTTCATAAGAATTAACTTCTTTTAATTCTTTAATTTCTATTGTGAGATGGGATTAGAGATATTAACTTTAAACGTTTTAAGTAGGCTATTTGCAGAAGGGGAGATGATGCTGCAGTGACAATGAGTGAACTAAAATTCTAAGTAACAATTTGAAGGGATCTCATTGAGCGAAAAGAGACACAGAGAGCGCAGACACATTTATATCAAGTAGAAAAGCAACGAGACTAACCCACAGATTGGAAGCCAAAGTAAGGCTCCCGCTTGTAGGGGCAGTGATAGAAAGAGGCAAAGCAGGTTTTGAGATCCTGTAGTACTTTAGTTTCTTGATCTGGGTGATTATTACATGTATATGTTTGGTTTATCAAATTCCATTAAGCTGTACACTGTGACCCATGTAATTTTCCATATTTATATTATGCTTGAATAAAACTTCAAATTCTAGGAATTTCCTTTTTTTCATTGAACTAACACTGGTTTACAGCACTGTATAAGATTCAGGGGACTTAGTTCATACCTCCTCATGCAGATATGGCCACACTTAAGGGAGAACTCTCCTACCCACTCACTCTAGACCACTGGGCTCCCTCCTCTCTTTGTTCCTGCCCCCCCACCCCCCACCCCCCCACTAGTAGCCTCAAATCTGCAGTTTTGTCAGTTCCTTTGTTTTGTTTCTCTGTATTCCACTAGGAGTGAAATCACCCAGTATTTGTCTTTGTCTCTCTGGCTTATTTCACTTAGACTCATCCCTTCCAGTTACTTCCATGTTGTCACAAATGGCAAAAGTTCACCTTTTTGCTTATAGCTCAGTGACATTCTGCCATGTAAATGTACCCGTCCTCTGTCGTTGGGCACTTAGGTTGTTTCTATCCTTCAGCCACTGTAAATAGTGAAACGGTTCTTAAAGAAGTGTCTTATTTATAATTCCAAACCAATCAAGAAGAACAGATAGGAATAAAGAAAATTCCATCAATGTAAGAGTAGGCCCCAAACTGAGGGTAACAACAACAAAAAAAGACGTTGTAAATATAAGAGATTTACCCAGAACATAAGCTACGGAAAGCTTGATGTGCGAGAATAGAAAAGATACACCAGGTAGTGCTAAGTGAGACAAAGGTGATGTGTCTCTACTGTAAACCATACTGTGGTTGTCAAGTTTCAGTCATTTGAACAGAATTTAAGAGAACTGTTTAGCAGATATGGGAGAACTAGGCATAGGGGGTAGGGTGGATTGTTCTGGAAATGTAGGGGGAAATCGGAAACTAGAACCTACTACTACTCTCTGCTCCTGGCTCCAGGACACACTTTCAGCTGAAGCATGTGCTGTGCTGAAAGGAGCAAAAGTCAAGTTTCTTCCACCGTCCACCCTTCTAGGTCCTCTACGAGCAGGGCTAAGTGGGCACTGGTTCACACAGAGAAATGTAGTTCCTGTCTCAGCACCATAAGCGAGACTTCAGGGGCCTCCCTGGTGGTGCAAGGGGTTAAATCTCAGCACTATGAAGCTGTGCTCAGCCACTGCAGCACCAGTTCAATCCCCGGCCAAGGAGAGGACCCACATGGCGCAGCAGACCTCTCCTATCTTGCCCGCTGCTCCCCTCAGCAGTGTTTCAGTCCATCTCCCTGTTTGCTACCCAGCCTATCTCTGGTGACTCCTCTCACCCTCTAGCACCCCTGGCCCAGTTCTTGTATGCATAAATAAAAAAATCATTTTTTAAAAAGAGAGAGATTTCACAGATGGTCTGGGACTGACAGACAACAGTCTAATAACCACTAGTGTCTATCCAGCAACTTCTCTAGAGATTTGAAATTCTATATAACAAAAATTACAAATCTAACAAGATGAAACAAACCTTCCCATAAATGAAGAATTGTTCCATCGGGCCTCCCTAGTGGTGCAGTGGGTTGAGCAGCGCACTATGAAGCAAACCGCAGCCACTGCAGCACGAGTTCGATCCCTGCTGCCGGCCACATGGTGCGGCAGACCTCTCCTGCTGTGCCCGCTGCTCCCCTCAGCAGTGTACTTCCGTCGATCTGCCTGTTCTGCTCCCGCTCTCTGTGGTGAATCCGCTCACACACACCATAATGGGCGGCAAAGAAAGGCGGCAATAAGGGTACTTTGACTCCGAGGTTGTGGGTGCTGGCTTACCAACCACCGTGCTGCTCTTTTTTTATGGTGTGAGTAATTCGTGTCTGGTGACCAGAAATTTTATTTGCCACAAAAATGACTTCTCATGCCGTTTCCAGGCCTATGCTACTTCACGGTTTTGGAATTTCTTGACTGAAGTAGAGATCGGGCTGCCTGACTCTTGTCTGGGACACTGAAGCCCTCAGAATCCAACCTCCCCAGGACCCCTGAATCACTCTGAAGACCCCAAGACCACTGAGGACCCCAGGATCCACTGAAATTGTCTGAACCCCAGCACCTCCACTCTCTCCATTATAGCACAGAAATTGCAAAACACTGACATTTCCAGATTCCCTTGGATTTCGTGTCATCCTTGAGACTCAAATCTCCCTCCTTCCTAGTGATAGCGTATACACAGCCTGCAGATCACTTCCTGCTGAAATTCCAGACACAACTCAAGATGCACCCAAACGCCTGGACATCCTTGAGCTTCTTTGAGGTCATCCAGCCTCTCAGACCCACAGACCCTCTAAGGTTCCAGAAGTCACAGGATTCACCTACACTCCAGATTCCTGACACGGTGATCCCTCAAGCACACACAATTTCTTCAGGCCCCCTCTCTTATTTCTCCAAGATTATATACTGTTACTAGGTCCCTGAATCCCTCAGTCCTCTCGTTCTCACACCAAGCCAGCTCCAGGTCTTCCTTCTTTCTCCTACCAAAGTCTAGGAGGCTGTCACTGAAGTTACAGGGCCAAACCCAAACCAGAAGATCAACCAAGATTCCCTACACAAAATCTGTTACCCAAGAAATTCAGGGATGTGAAGGCAATGGATGAACTACAGGGTGTGCAAGCACCCCAAAACTGAGGGTTTTCTCATTGCCAAGGTGATGTCCCTACAGCCCTCCAAACCCCATACCCCACATCTCCATAGTCTGAAAAGTTCACCCAACCTCCTCCCTCAGCACCTTCCAATATCACACATTCTCCACTCTCTTATAACAGACAACCAAACACCCATGGACCATCAAATATCCACGTGCAGAAGCTTTTTTGGGGATGTAGAAGAACCAGGGTGTATATCAGAGGTGCAGAGGGTGAGAGGACTCACCAGAGACAGAATGGGGAGCAGAACAAGTGGATCTACTGAAATACACTGCTGAGGGAGCAGCGGGGAGACAGGAGAGGTCTGCTGTGCCATGTGGGTCCGCTACGTGGCCGGGGATCGAACTCAAGCTGTAGAGGTGATAGTACTGAGACTTAAGCCCTAGGCCACCAGGGAGGCCCTGGAAACTCTTCTTAATAAGCTTCTTTTGCAGGTGTCAGAACTTTTTGAAAGTCAGAAAAGCAGGAGGGAGAAGAGTTGGTCTGAAAAGAAACAGGTGAATGCCAGTCATATACCCTCATGATGGGGGCTTTGCCTCCAAAATGTCACTTCTTCCTGGACCCCCGAGCCAGGCTTTCAAGGAGGGGTTGACTACGGAGAGTCAAGGGAGACAGCAAGAGTGGGAGATAGCTACAGACCTAGGAATAAGAACAGCAACTGCCGGATGCTGAGTTTCCCTGTCTGGTGCTAGACAGAACCCTGCATGGAGTATGTGATATCCTCACAGGCTGTGACAAAGGCTCTGAGTGCTCCTGTTTTCCTGTGAGCACAGAGACTTGGACCCAGCAGGAGGTAGCTAAGTCAGAGTCCTGACTACAGAGCCTCCAGGTCGGTTTGATCTTGCTCCCCGTCCTCGCCCTTTCCCCAGTCTACAGTCAGGCAGCTCAGGCCACGTGGGAAGAAATTCAAACTCCAGGCACTGCCTGTTTCATAACAATCCACAGATCTCAAGTTTCAAACATTTTCCAGTAAGTGTTGACAGCTTAGATGTTATTCATTGGCTGCTTTACACCAGAGGAGCGGTGAGGTAACATGAAACTCCAATATCATGTCTTGTTTTATAACAAGCCCAAGTCCACTAAAAAGGAACATGCCAGGGGCCTCTCTGGTGGTGCAAGGGGTTAAGTCTCAGCACTATGAAGCTATCTGCTGCCACTGCAGAACAGAGTTCGATCCCCAGCCAGGAAGGGGACCCACATGGCGCAGCAGACCTCTCCTGTCCCGCCCTCTGCTCTGCTCTGAGTATATTTCAGTAGATCTGCCTGTTCTGCTCCCCACTCTGTTTCTGGTGAATCCTCTCAACCCCACACCTCTGGCCTGCACTCCAGCTCTTGCATGCATAAATAGATCTTTAAAAAAAAAAAGGCCCATGCCAGAGGGCAGCCATCCACATACTCTTTCCTTTGGGAAGGGCTGAACACCTGGAACTCAGAGATTCTTCAGCAATTAAAAGCTACCCAATGTTAGGATCCTAGTCTCAGAATCTAAACAAACCAGAATGTGCAATCACAGTCTCTGAAAATCAAATCTGAATACCAAAAATATTATATTTTGGTTGCTGTATAGGTCAGGGAACACATAGTCATAAGACTCATTTGCCAGGTACTCAAAATACAGAGTCTGGCAGTAGATCGAGTGATTGCTGTCAAAACGGGCAACTCCCAAAGCACGGGAGGGCATTGCTGGTCCTGGCCAGATGCTCCTTTCTTTGACCATGGTGGTAAAGCCATGTCATGCTGTCCCTCCAGACATGCCCTGGGGGACTGGAGTGGATGGCTATCCCCACAAAGTGACAACTGCCATGGGCCAGAAGAAAACCCCCAAAAGGGCCTCCCTGGTGGTGCAGCAGATTGAGTGCTGCACTGTGGAGTACTGCAGAACCGAGTTTGATCCCCAGCCAGGAAGGGGACCCATGTGGAGCAGCAGACCTCTCCTGTCCCGCCCGCTGCTCCCCTCAGCAGTGTGTTTTGGTCGATCTGCCTGCTCTGGTCCCCACTCTGTCTCTGGTGACTCCTCTCACCTCCCGCAACTCTGGCCTGTACCCCAGCTCTTGTGTGCATAAATAAGTAAATGTTAAAAAAAAAAGAAAAAGAATACCCCCCAAAGGTCAAAGAACAAGTCTTTTGTGAGAGTGTGAGAGCTGGTAACTACATCATTCATGCCCACACAGCACTCTCAATATCCCCTTGAACAGAACTGTCCTCAACCAGGATGTCTTCAGACACCCTGCTCTGAACACAAGGCTCAGCAGAGGCCAAGGTCAAAGAAGTAGGAAGCCAGCAATTACAAATGGTTGTTCCAGAAGCCGTGATTTTTTTTTTCAGAAGCTGTTCTGCTTCAGTCATTAAAAATACAAACAAAAATCTAGAAGTGTGGTCTCCCTCCCTCTCTCTGGTGTACCCTTCACGCTCCACCTCCCCCCAACACAACGTGGGAATGCCGACCTTTGGACTCCGTTAAAAGAGCAATCCATACTCTCAGTGGTGACAAGCGGACCTGTAAACTGAAGACATGTAACTTCAGAGAACAGCAATTTGATGACCTGTGTCTAAATTAACAAAGAACCTACCTTTTGGTGCACTAAAACCACACCGATGTAACCTCTCCTGTAGATGTACTTCAGAATGTACAAAATGACCTATGTAGGGGCCTCCCTGGTGGCACAAGGGATTAAGCACCGCACTATGAAGCCAACGCAGCCACTGCAGCATGAGTTTGATCCCCAGCCAGGGAGAGGACCCACATGGCACAGCAGACCTCTCCTGCCTCGCCCGCTGCTCCCCTCAGCACTGGATTTCAGTTGATCTGCCTGTTCTGTTCCTCACTCTGTCTCTAGTGAATCCTCTCATCCCCCATGCCTCTGGCCTGCACCCCAGCTCTTGTATGCATAAATAAATAAATCTTTTAAAAAATTAATATTTATGCATACAAGAGCTGGGGTGCAGGCCAGAAGTGCCAAGGTGAGAGGAGTCACCAGAGATAGCAGGGAACAGAACAGGCAGATGGACTGAAGTACACTGCTGAGGGGAATAGCGGGCAAGGCAGGAGAGGTCTGCTGTGCCATGTGGGTCCCCTCCCTGGCCAGCAGCAGGGATTGAACTCGTGCTGCAGTGGCTGCGGTTTGCTTCACAGTGCTTCGATTAACCCACTGCGCCACCAGGGAGGCCCATAAATAATAATCTTAAAAAAAAAAAAAGGAAAGAAATGATAGCAAAATGCATGTGGAGTCCTAGGTGGGATTATGGGTCAGGAAGAGAACATCAGTGGGACAACTGATGCAAATGAGGCCATGTAGGTCAACTAAAGGATGGGCCATTGTTCAGGGCGCTAACACTGATGTCCAGGGGACTGTCCCCTCCCAGGGCCGGCCAGTTCCTAAAGAGAGCACACAACTCCACCGAAAGTATAATTTTCAAGGGCCTCCCTGGTGGCGCAGGTGTTGTCTTAGAGTTATCAAGCTACTGCCAGCCAATGCGGCATGAATTCAATCCCCGGTCAGGGAGCGGACCCACATGGTGCAGCAGGCCTCTCCTGCCTCACCCGCTGCTCCCCTCAGCAGTGTGTTTCAGTGGGTCTTCCTGTTCTGCTCCCCACTCTGTCTCTGGTGAATCTTCTCACTCTCACACACACACACACCTCTGGCCTACACCCCAGGTCTTGTATGCATAAATAAAGTAAATCTAAAAAAATTGTGGGAATACAAATCTGAAAATCACTAGCTCTTGAAATCTTAGCCACAGGGTCACTTTAAACAAGAATCAAGGGGCCTCCCTGGTGGCGCAGTGGGTTAAGCAACGCACTATGAAGCAAAACGCAGTCACTGCAGCACGAGTTCGATCCCTGCTGCCAGCCAGGGAGGGGACCCACATGGCGCAGCAGACCTCTCCTGCTGTGCCCACTGCT
>JAGFMF010011834.1:507977-526617 GCA_019455555.1 Galemys pyrenaicus | reverse complement strand
CTTCTGTTGATCTGCCTGTTCTGCTCCCCTCTCTGTCTGTGGTGAATCTTCTCACCCCCTCACACCTCTGGCCTGTACCCCAGTGCTTGTATGCATAAATAAATAAATCTTTAAAAAAAAAATAAACAAGAATCAAGGATTCTTGTTCCTTCCTTCAAATGTAGGGATTCTGTTAGAGGATTTGCCAGAGTGCCAGGTCTCTATTTCAAGAAGTTGGTGTTTCTTTCCAGCACCTGTCAAACATCCTTCCCACCTACTGCTTAGGAGCAAGGAGGTCTCTGGAGTCCTGGTTCTGTAAGCCCATAGGAGTGCACTTGGCCGAGTGCCAGGCCTGGGGAGAGGATTGGAGGGGAGAGACAATTAGTCCTTATAATCCAGAACTAACAGAGAAAGTAGGTGTGACCACAGACTTCAACAGAAGTGCTGAAAGTAATCCACCAACGCCCCTGTGCTTTTGTCCACATGCTGCCCTGCCCAGGCCCAGAGCTGAGAAGGGCCGCTCCCACTTAACTAAATCCCAAACCATGACCTTCGCTGGGAGACTTGGCAGTGCTGAGGCAGCTGGCTGGGCGCTAGCCCAGGACTCTGGTCACTTCCCTCTTCACTGAAAAGGGGATGGCGATGGGCTCTGTCTCCTCATTCAAAAGTCTCAGTTTTAGGGGCCTCCTTGGTGGCGCAAGGGGTTAAGCACCACACCATGAAGCATGAAGCATCCGCAGTCACCGCAGCACAAGTTCGATCCCTGGTAAGAGCTGACCCACGTGGCACAGCAGACCTCTCCTGTCTCGCCTGCTGCTCCCCTCAGCAGCGTGTTTCAGTCGATCTGTCTGTTCTGCTCCCCATTGTCTCTTGTAAATCTATCACCCCCACACACACCTCTGGCCTGTACCCCAGTTCTTGTATGCAAAAATAAATAAATTTTTTTAAATGTCTCAGTTTTAGGTCCAAATGAAGACCAGATGGTGAAGGGCTTGGCAAACTGTCCATGACTGCAGGGTTCATAACAGTTAACACATGTTAAATGTCTCTTGTCAAGCACAGCCTGTAAGCCCTTTAATCAAATTAATCCTTACAACACTTTAATTCATTTAATCCTTGCAACACCAGAAGGAAGAGGCTATTGTTACCCTCATGTTACGTTTGACATTACATGAGGCAAAAGGAGGTGAAGTGGCTTGCCCAAGTCACACAGGCCGACTAGATTCGGACTCCTGCTCGTGACAAGCTACCTTAGGGCCACAGGGCTGACGCCAGCCAGCTGCCAGCTGTCCTAGGTGTCGGCTCAGCCCAGGCTCCCACACGCTGAGCTCTGTGAAACTCAAATACCAATGGCACCCAGGTAATAATAAACCAAAACCGTCCAGCAACTATACTATTATTATCTGAATAACAACCACCAGAGCTGGCACTTGTCAGCACGTCAGTCGGTGAGATGACCATTTCTCTTGCAAGATGTCACTGTGTCGTTACAACTTGAGAGGAAGTGACCGTCTCAGTAGGGTGCTCGGGAGTGTCGCATTTGGGGGAAGGGATGCTCTGATTGACAGCATGTGCCTGTTTCCACGGGAAATATTCCCACCATCGCCCTTTCGAAGTGATGGACGGGAAGTCACTGAAGAGCGGACATGAGGGGACATGCCGTGGCTCCAGTCAGCGCTGCCAGCCCCAGCGCATCACTGACTTTTGTTCATTTTACAAAGAGAAAAATTAAGGGCCCGATAGTGAAAAGATCTGCTCAACTTCACAGAACCGGTAAAGGGTGGCGTGTGTATTTCACGGATGCAAAACCAGGGGTCTTCACCACTCTCCTACATTGTCTCCCTGGGGTGGGCTCCTCCCGGGATCAGAGATAATGTGTCAAGAAACCTGTGTTCACAGAACCCACTAGGAGGGCCTCCCTGGTGGCGCTAGGGGTTAAGGTGCAGCACTATGTATGAAACATCGGCAGCCACTGCAGAACCAAGTTCAATCCCCAGCCAGGAAGCGGACCCACATGACACAGCAGACCTCTCCTGCCTTGCCCGCTGCTCCCCTCAGCAGTGTACTTCAGTGGGTCCACCTGTTTGACTCCCCGCTCTGTCTCTGGTGAATCCTCTCACCCCCACATCTCTCGCCTGCACCCCAGTTCTTATATGCATACATACATAAAATAAATCTTTAAATAAAGCTGGACACAGTGTAACTCCAGCAATTTCCGAACTGGATCAATCCTGCAGAGTCTAGTAGTGAGAACTGCAGGAACCACCTACTTGAACCTGCAGAGTGAGGCTGCCTTGGGGCCTACCAGCCACGCCCTGGACAGAAACGCCAGTTACACTGGTTGCTCAAAGCAAAGAGCTGGGTTCCCGGCTGGAGGAACTTAGCCACAGCACTCTGAAATGGGTGTCCCTACACCTGTGCACTTGGCAGGCCCCCCTACCGGTTGCTCACGGGCCCTGAATGCTGCTGGAAGCTTGCTTCCTAGCTGTCAGTGACACAAAGCTCTCTGCACATCAGCACATTCTGACTGTCACCTTGCCCCTGAGCTGACTAACAGCTTTCCAAACAGGCGCATGCCCTGACCTCTAGAACCTGCCGCTACGCTGGCTTTTGTGGAAATGTAGCCAGATGCCCTCCACTTTGCAACGGAAAACACCCCTGATCTAGAAATTAGAAATCAGTGGAGTTGAACTCTCACCTCACTTTCAGATTCCCTCTTCAGGGCTGTTTACTCACTGAATCGCACCCCCTCGCCCCTCCTTGTGATTAGTCACTAACGGACTCCAGCTGCGCCCCGGGGAACCTGGGAAACTGCTCCATCCCTAATGGAATCCTGCCCTGAGCCCACAGCACCCTCAGAAACAAGCCTCTGCAGAGGCTGAGGGAGTCCCCTGCTGGGGAAGCCCACCACTCCCACTCCCATGCCCCAGACTGCCCAGCACCCCCAATACATCTCCCCCCTTAAAGAATCTCAGCACTCCTGCCATTTGGGGAGCCGCTTGTTTGGAGGTACCCACCCCAGTGATCCCTTGCTGGCCTTCTCAAGTGAAACGTGGTCATGTGAAGACAATGCTCAAGATTCAGACAGAGTCTGGCTTCCTGGCACCAGCGGAAGACCCGGTGCGGTCTCTCGTTTACAGGGACATGTCAGAAGACCCAGTGAGGATGCAATTTGAACTTCTGATGGAACCTTCAGCCCACACCATGAGTTCTACGTCTAGTCGGGACCAAAGGGAGTCTTTGCAGCAGTAAGTAAAGAATTCTGCAGGGTGAGACAGAAGCCGCCGCTCAGCCCCACGGACTGAGAGTTGAAAGACTCAGCTGCCTTTCTCTTTTTGTCCTGGGTCAGCGCGTCGCAAGCAGTGGCCAGAGTCCACCTTTATTATTATTGTCATTGCTATTCTCATTCTCACTTTGCAGGTGAGGCTAGAGCGGCTCACCGTCGTACAGCGACCCACACCCCCACGCAGCCGAAAACCGCAGCAGTGCCCAGTCCTGCCTCGAGTCCTGTTTGACACTTCCTAAGAACAAGCGCAAACCAAAAATACCGACGGAGGGTGAAGCAACTCCAGAAGGCCTGCGTGTTTCATAACACACCGCACTTATCAAGTTCCAGACAATTTCACATTCACCTTGACAGCTTCTGGCTGCATTCCATGGGCTGGAGGGAGGGGTAGGACGGGGTCAGGAAACCCAAAACCGCGCATCTTGTTTCGTAACAAACACATTAAGATCAAGTGCCCATTCAAACCACAGTCATCCACTTGGGCCTCCCTTGAGGGTGACCAAAAACCTATGATTCACACCATCTTTAGTGCAAAGCATGAAGATTCGAGAAATCTTAGAACTGCCGTCTCGGAACTGAAGACTTGAACCACTGCAATCACTATACACAGAATCACCGTCTCTTAAATTGTTCTTCTTGAGAATTCTCAAGAATTTAAGTGCTATGACCAGAGAATCCAAGATGGCGAACAGATACCATTGCACATTTCATTTGTTCTATTAATTGTTCATGGAACCTAGCCAGAATCGGGTAACCCTATCTTGAGAAGCCTTCTTAGTAGGGCCCCTCCCAGTTACCCAAGTGTTTAGGGCTGAGGACTTAGGCCACCAGGGCAACCCTAACTCTCTTCCTCTGCTGGCTTTACTGTGAGAGGCACAACCTCTTAGTGTAACTGACAAGACCAGCCAAAATGTTAGAGAACGGTAGCACTTTGTCACCCAACAAGGAAGCACTTCCAGACCTTAAGCCAGACCTTAAGCAACACAGGTGAATAAACTGGAAGTGAACCAGCCGCTGTCCACTGCTCTGCCCTCCGGGAATAGGAAGGATGGGCCAGAGGGACGCTGCTCCCAGGCCAGGGAGAGGGTTCTTGAGACCCTCTGGTCAAGACTGAGACCAGACTCACACTCAGCTCACTGGTGAGTGCAGGCAAGGAGTCAGGGCTTACTGGTTCGAGAAAGATCAAGGAAAGAGGGCACAGGGAGACCCCTCTGGGCATGAGAGAGACTCCAGGCGGTACAGGGGGCTATCCAGGCTTGAGGAGTGGGGGTTGAGAATGAAGGAATTAAGCTCTGTTGGCTGAGAAAGCAAGAAGACTGGACTTGGGTAAAGTCCACTGCTGCCAGCTGTGGGCACCCGCCAGCTGCAGCTCGGGGGTCGTGCAGGTTCGGGATCCTCTCCCCTGTGAGCATCTCGAGGAAGCTGTGTACCTCTAGCTCTAGTTTGAACCCATCTGCCCTCAAGGTATATGTCTCTTTCCTTCTGAGTCTGCAACCCCCCTTCTTCCCCTGTCTGCCAACTAGATAAGCTGTGCAAAGACAGCTCTGGGATGGTAAAAACAAAAAAGCAACAAGCCAAGGAAGCCAGCAGGTCTGAGCCCGGAGTCATCAGGTTTATGATTCGTATTCACTAGCCTGTGGGAACAGCAAGATTTTGTCCTGTGCCAGTCCTTGTCACGGGACCCTTCCTGTCTCAGTCTGACTCAGCACTTCCACCTAATCATTTACCGCACAGATGCACCTGAATGTCCTCATACGGCCTATAGGCAAACTTACCTGCTGCAGCGTCAATAGTGAAAGACTGGAACAAACCCAAGTATTCCTCATTTAGGTGGCTGACTAAAAAAACTGTGGTACCTCCATCCAACGGACTGCAGGGAGGGCAAGTCACACATAAGTGGGATGGTTGACAGTTTAATAAAAGGACTGTGCAAAACTAGGGAAAATGCCATGAAGGACGAAACACCCCCATGCATGAGCCAGAGGGAGACTCCGTTACATCCCTGTCCCTGAAGGTGCAAAGGGAGGAGTGAACCTGGAACCTGGTGCGACCTGTAAGGTACAAGGAGTCACGGCCCATGCAAGTTCCAAGATCAGCCATGTTGGGAGGCCAAGGGAGGTGTGATCCTCTCCTAAGGAAAGGACCGGTGGGAGAGAAGAAAATATTTTGTAATTAAGCAGCCTATCGCAGATCCATCACACCAGACTGCCAACAACTGACTTACCACTGCCCGGATAAAACCTGAGAGAGGGGCCTCCCTGGCGTCGCAAGGGGTTAAGCACCACACTGTGGGGAATCCACAATCACTGCAGCCCCTGCAGCCCCAGTTCCATCCCAGGCCAGAGGTGACCCACATGGCACAGCAGACCTCTCCTGCCTTGCCCGCTGCTCCCCTCAGCAGTGTATTTCGGTGAGTCCACCTGTTCTGCTCCCCACTCTGTCTGGGTGAATCCTCTCACCTACCCCATGCCTATGTCCTGTACCCCAGTTCTTATACACATAAATAAATCTAAAAACAAAACAAAAAAAAAACCTGTGAGAGACTGAAGTCCAGCAGAGACAAGGAAAGCAAAAAGGTTGGGAAAACAAGCATCCTAAAACCTTCATGTAAGCCTGCACCCAGCCTCCCTCTCCTGGTCTGCCCCATAGCTCCTAAATATAGAGTCACATTTTCGCTCTAACAGTCTAAGTTAGATTTCTACACTTGAACAGCAGAAGTCCCAGCCCCCAATCTTTGAGAAGGATCTTTGAGAGAAAGCCTTTGTCAAGTCCGGGGCACGCTCTACCTGTCTTCAGTGCTGACTCAGCCCACATCTCTGAATTTGGACTCAGAAATCTTCACCACAAAGCTCTCCCAAAGCAATCAGCTGTCTCCACTAAGAGATACAGCCAATAGCATCGTCTGAACATTTTATTATGACAATTTGGAAACATCCCAGGAAAGTTGGAGAATTGCACAGAAATTTACCATCTAATTGCACAGAAATTTACCAAAAATAGAAAAAATTCTATTTTTCTTTGACTTCTTGATTTGAATTATATTTATAACATTGCTATACCTGCTTTAGCACAAATCCACCTATCTAGCATCCTTCTTTCCATCATCAATCTACCTGCCTTATTGCACTGCAAAATGAACCGCAGGCAGGCCACCCAGCCTGCCCTCATGTCTTAGCAGTTCACAAACAGCATTACTATGTAATTCTTCCCAAGGAGACATCCTTCCACACTTAGAAACAAAATTACATTCCTAGACTAAGAACCTAAAACTCTGACTCCACAAATCTTAGAATCAAGACACTCAAAAATTTAGAAAGCAAGACTTCTTGCATTTCCATCTCTGCAGTTGGCATCTGCAGCTCCTCCAAGGCGGCTAATCTATCCTAAGGAGCTTGAGGTTTTTGGGCCTCCCCGTGGCACAGGAGCTAAAGTCTCAGCGCTATGGAGCTATCACCAGCCCCATGATCTGAGCACAGCAGACCTCTCCTATGCTCCCCACTCTGCTTCGGGTGAGTCCTCTCAACCCCCACGCCTCTGGCCTAGACCTCAGTTCTTATATGCAAAAATAAATCTTAAAAAAAGGGAGAAGCTAAGGTTTCTTGCCACCGGTCATCACAATTCCTTCCTAGACACAGCTTGTGAGGAAGCTGGTGGCTGGCACCACCTGGTTTGCTAACCCAGAGCTCCTCCAGGGGAAGTGTTTGAGGCTGGCTCATTGCCAAACACAGAAAGACACACAAAGCAAGGGGAATGAAAGTTGATCTGCATAATCCCAAGGCTAACAAGGACCATGGGTGCCCAAGGCCAGAAAGGAATCACCTTCCACCCACCAGCTTCCCCATCTTCACTTGTTTGTGTGGCTGGTCTCCACTTTGGACTGGGGCAAGGCCACTCCCCATTTAGCAACTAAGCCTGTCTCAGCTCTCAGCAGAAACCCTGGGCATTGCTGGGTCCCTCAACAACGCCCCAACTCGTGCAACTCTCCAACATCACTTCTGCACTTGTGGACCCTGTATCCAGGCCATGAGAGCGACAAAAAGTCCCTTCTACTAATCCAGGATTTGAGCTAATGTCTGACCACAGTTCAGGAGTTAGCAACGTTATGACAACAAATTACAGGAAATTATTACATAGAATTAGGTCAGGATTCAGGTTCCCACAAACTGCTCCTCTGTCTGAGTCTGTGTGGTTAGGCATCTTCACTGTCATAACTATAGTGGTGGACAGATGCATCTGTCAGGGCCCTTGGAACTCTATGTCACAGGGTGAATTTTACTGTATATAAAGTTTTCTAACCCAGCAGGGTGCCGGGGAACTGGACATGGAATGTGACCTGTAACTACTGAACCTAACGTGTTACCAACTAATAACTGAACTGAACTGAAGGGGGAGGGTGTGTGAAAAAAACTAACTGAAGTAACTGTAAAAGAGACTTGACTGTATCTCTTATGTCTAGAGACAAAACTAACTCTACACAAACACCACACTCCAGTTAGTAAATTTATTTCTCAATGGATATGGGCAATTCTGAGACAATTTTATGTATAGGTGAGGGCTGAACAAGTAAGTGAGTGTGTTATAGTTAATGAGAACCTAATTCTTACTCTCAAGGAAGAGTCCTCAGATAAGGAAAGCTGAATGGATGTTAAGTATTGGGCTAAAATCAGAGATAGCAATATGAATGGGTTTAGGTGTGTAGGTAGATTGATACACAGCTAGACAGACAGATAAATAGACAGACAGACAGACAGATAGATCAAGTAGAATACAAACTCTGTTCATTGAGCGCCAAGAAGCAAGCCCACTCCCTTAGCAATAAGCAGATATGGAAACCAGATCTTGGCTTCTAAATACCATTCACCAATAAGAAGAACCAAGACTTCTTAGGGAGGAGAAAACAAGATAATCCAGGAGCATCTATGGTGCCAGAAAGTAATGATCAAAAAAGATGGGTAAGTAAAGAGGAAACAGAAGCCAACAAGAAGGAGCTCCCAATAATCAAAGCCAAAACAAAACAGATACAGTATTGGATTATAATCCATGGAATAAAATACACGAGGCCACAGTGATGTACTTAAATCACAGGGTACATAAATAAGCACAGCAGAGGAAACAATTCTACCTCACGGGAAAATTCCAGTTAATAAATGGAAGCAATAAGAGAAAGAGGAAACCAGGATGCAAAGACCACAGAAATCACCATCAGCAAGGGGCACTGGTGGAGGTTACCTAGTGGGCAAAACTTTGAGTAAAAATAAGTAGATTGGGGCCTTCCTGGAAGTGTAAAGGGTTGAGCGCCACATATGGGGCTTCTGCAGCTGCTGCAGCCTGAGTTCGATCCCCGGCCAGGGAGGGGACCTACATGGCCCAGCAGACCTCTCCTGTCTCGCCACTGCTCCCCTCAGCAGTGTGTTTCAGTAGATCTGCCTGTTCTGCACCCCACTCTCTCTGGTGAATCCCTCTACCTCCCATGCCTCTGGACTGTACCCCAGCTCTTGTATGCATCAACAAATAAAATCTTTAATAATAAGTAGATTCCTCATGATAGTCACTAGTGACAATGGAAAAACTGGAAACTTTACAAAAAAGAATCCTTAACCAAGCGCTCAGAGCTGACATCAGTAATAAGGCAAAACAGGAGACAATAAACACAATATACCCCCAAGAGGATGCGCTGAGAAGAGCACCTCATTTCTGTACTACCCTTGCAACAAATGCATTAATCTAAATATAACCCTACATATAAATTTTTATATATACGGTATATGTATATAATCCTTTTTTTAAAAGATTTATTTATGTACGCATACAAGAACTGGGGTACAGGCCAGAGGTGCAGGGCTGAGAAGATTCACCAGAGACAGAGCGGGGAGCAAAACAGGCAGATGGACTGAAACACACTGCTGAGGGCAGCAGCGGGCAGACAGGAGAGGTCCCTGACCCACAGGTTGTACCATGTGGGTCAGCACCCTGGTCAGGGATGGAACTCAGGTCACAGTGGCTGGCAATAGCTTGACAGCACTGAGACTTTAACCCCTGCACCCCCAGGGAGCCCCCTGTATATAATCCTAAGGGGCATCAGGAAAAAACTGAGCACAGCCTACAGATGAACTCAGATGAACTAAGGAGTATATTTTTTTAAGCATTCAACATCATAAAAGGAATTATCACAACTTAGAGAAAGCTTAGAGACACAGAAATTAAACGCCATGTGAGATACTAGATAGCATCGTAGAAAGGGGGGAGGAGAAATGGATCAGCAGATGAAAGGCTGAAATGTAAATAAAGTCTGGGACTGAGATAGTGGTAGTGACCCAGTGCCAGATTCTCAGCTCTGATCATTAAACCATGGTTATGCAAGACATTACTTTCGGGGGAAACTGGGTACAGGGTAGACAGAATGCTCTGTACTATTTGCAACTTCTCTGTCCTTCTGAAAGTATTGAAAAATGTCGAAACATATCTTTTTTTAGTATTTACTTTTTATTTATTTATGCATACAAGAACTGGGAAGTAGGCCAGAGGCGTGGGGTGAGGGGGGAGAGAATCACCAGAGACAGAGTGGGGAGCAGAACAGGTCTGGAGCAGTGGGCAAGACAGGAAAGGTTTGCTGTGCCATGTGGGTCAGCTCCTTAGCCAGGGGAGTCAGGGATCTCAGTCTTCAGTGGCAGGCACAGCTTGAGAGCGCTGAGACTTAACCTGTGCACCACTAAGGTGCAGGCCCTGCTTAAATATTTTTTTTATAAGTAATCTTTTTTTAAAGATTTATTTATTTATGCATACAAGCACTGGGGTATACTCCAGAAGTGTAGGGGGTGAGAGGATTCACCAGAGACAGTAGGGTACAGAACAGGGAGATCAACTGAAACACACTGCTGAGGGGAGCAGCAGGCGAGGCAGGAAAGGTCTGCTGCGCCATGTGGGTCCCCTCCCTGGCCGGTGGCAGGGATCGAATTCATGCTGAAGTGGCTACAGTTTGCCTCATAGTGCTTTGCTTAACCCGCTGTGCCAATAGGGAGGCCCTGCTTAAATAATTTTTAAGACTCTTCAAAAACCTGATAGTTCCCATCTTCCTCTGTATCTTTCCATGACATGAAAGTTTTTCATTAGACCATTATTAGAAAGACTTGCAAACTCTTTAAGTAGCCCCACTCATTCGCTACCAGAAACCACAATGTTCTATGTCATGTATATATTCTTTATTATTGTTGTTGCTGTTTTATTGAGACAACACTGGTTTGTAACACTGCAGACGATCTAGAGGCACAGAATCACACCCACCACACCACACCCACCACCCAGACACTGTCTTCGCAGCAGTCTACTGTGGAAGCCTTTGCACCTTTCACTCCCCACCACCTCTGGCAGCCTCGATGCTACAGATTTCCAGGGCTTATCTGGCTTTATCTGACCCTGTTTCACTTCTTTACAGGCCACACACAAGTCTTTCTCCCCGACTTATTTCCTTTAGTAACATCCCCTCCAGTTCCATCCATGTTGTCCCAAATGGCAAGAGTTTATCCTCTATAACCGAATACTATCCCATCATGCATATGTGTGTCGGGTCTACTGAGTACCCTTTGGCCACCCTTTCATTTGCCACTGTCCCCTGACCTCCCTTCATATGGACTAGCTTACAGGCAGAATGCAAAACCCTCTTAGAACCCCCAGCTTGCATCCAGGTCAACCTCTCATCTCTACTTTAGCATCAGGGAAAGGGCATGTGAAGACAGGTAAGTCCTGCTTAACCCTCCTTCAGGCCCCATCTTTTGGTGTGTGACTACATGTGTTTAGCATGTGAGATTTTTCAACATTTCCACTTTTCCTGTAATATTGCCCTGGGCTCCTTCTGTAGCAAAAGAAACTGTAAGTCAAGTAACAATCAGGACTTCTGAAATTCGCCAGCCACTGCCACCAGCACCCACCATTCAGAGGATGATTTTGTGTGATTTCACTAGTGTCCACAACTTTTTATTTTTCTTGGGCCTCACTGCAACAAGAAAGTCTAAAAATATGCACTTTATGCCTTAAACTTAATTTACATGCATGAATGTATCAGCGAGTGTAATGCTTGATGAACGTCCTATCAGAACGATCACCCAGACTAGGCTAGAAAAGAGTTTCTGCAGCAACCTGGATGTGTCCAGAGGTAATTCTGCTTAATGACTAACCAGACAGAGAAAGACAACCCACTGGATTTTTCTCCTAGAGAAAAGAAACAGGTATACTAAATAGCAATAAAACAAAATAAATGTTTAGATTATGACCCAATCAGTGGTTACCAAAGGAAAAGGGGAGAGGGGCTGGGTAAACCAGTGATATAGGGGACAACGATGGAAGGATAGAATTGGACTTGTAGCCATGAACTTAATGTAGTAGATACACACAGTGATCCTCAATGATGAACACTTGAAATTTACATGACATGATAATGTAATGTTACTTCAATTTAAAAAATTAAAAAGAAAGAGCCTCCCTGGTGGCATAATGGGTTAAACAACACACTATGAAGCAAAACGCAGCCGCTGCAGTATGAGTTTGATCCCCAGTCAGGGAGGGGACCCACTTGGCGCAGCAGACCTCTCCTGCCTCGCCCACTGCTCCCCTCAGCAGTGTGTTTCAATCAATCTGTCTATTCTGCTCCCCACTCTGTCTCTGGTGAATCCTCTCACCCCCTTCCACCCCCCATGTCTATGGCCTGTGCCCCAGCTATTGTATGCATAAATAAAATCTTTAAAAAAAAACAAACGTTTCACCCCTCAGAAAGTTCCCTTATGCCTTGTCACATTCAAACTTACATATTAACTATTATTGTGACTTTTAGATTTATTTTGTTCCTGAACATCATGTAACTAGAATCATATAGGATGTTTTTGTTTTGATCAGGTCAAGGACATCTGAAATTTCCTAAAATTCCAGGTCTCTCCTGATAGAAGGCCCTGAGAAAAACACAACACTTCTGTGACTTTCCTGCAAAAAATTTATAACCTGAATTTAATCATGAAAAAACAGACAACTCCAAACTGAGAGACAGTATATAAAGTGAATGACCTGTGTCATTCATTAAAAGTGTCAGTGACTCAGGGTCTCCCTGGTGGTGCAGCGGGTTGAGCCCTGCACTGTGAAGCATCTGTGGCGCAGCAGTGAGCGAGTTCGATCCCCGGTCAGCGAGGGGACCCACATGGCACAGCAGACCTCTCCTGCCTCGCCCGCTGCTCCTCTCAGCAGTGTGTTTCAGTCCATCTGTCTGTTCTGCTCCCCACTGTCTCTGGTAAATCCTCTAACCTCCCCACCTTTGGCCTGTACACAGCTCTTATGTGCATAAATAAATAAATCTTTTTTTAAAAAAAAGTGTCAGCTATACAAAAGAAACATTGAGAAATAGTCCCAGATTAAAGGAGATTAAAGAGGTAAACAATAACTAGATTAAGTGCCCCTGGACTGAACCTTGAATCAGAAAACATTTGCTATAACAAACATTATTGAGAGAATTGGAAAAAACTTATCTATTACCTGAGAATCAACTAGTGATATCAATAGTATATACAAAATAGTGTATCAATATTAAATTTTCTGATTCTAATATTGCCCTTATATTAAAAAATTATGTTAAACTATGTTAAATTATATTTAAAAGTATTCTTATTCTGGGCCTCCCTGGTGGCGCAACAGGTTGAGCGCTGTACTGTGAAGCATCCGTGGCACAGCAGGGTGAGTTTGCTCCCCCGCCAGGGAGGGGACCCACATGGCGCAGCAGACCTCTCCTGCCTGGCCCACTGCGCCCCTCAGCAGTGTGTTTCAGTCGATTTGCCTGTTCTGCTCCCCTCTCTGTCTCTGGTGAATCCTCTCACCTCCCATGCCTCGGCCTTCCCCCAGCTCTTGTGTGCATAAATTAATAAATCTTAAAAAAAATGTTCTTATTCTAAAGGTTTCTAGGGATGAACTGTAAGTGCTTTGATGGTGGGTGTGGTGTAGCAGTGAGGGGAAGCTCCTGAAGGGGAAAATCCTATACCTCTGAAACGCAAACAATGACGTAATTTTTTTTTAAGATTTATTTTATTTATGCATCTAAGAGCTGTGTACAGGCCAGAGGTGGGGAGGTTACCTCTCCACCAGAGACAGAGTGGGGAGCAGAGCAGGCAGACTGACTGAAACATACTGCTGAGGGGAGCAGCGGGCACAGCAGGAGAGGTCTGCTGGGCCATGTGGGTTCCCTCCCTGGCAGGAGGCAGGGATCGAACTCGTGCTGCAGTGACTGCAATTTGTTTCATAGTGTGTTGCTTAACCCACTGCGCCACCAGGGAGGCCCAATGTAAAGTAATTTTAACGCAATTTAAAAATTATTCTTCTTTTAAAAAAAGTGTTCTTCTTCTTAGAACACACTGAAATTAATAATTTGGAGGTAAAATGGCATTAGGTTGACAACTAACTTTCAAATAGGTCCCAGAGAAACAGAAAAAGAGAGTATCTGATCATTAAAATGTGCCAAAATGCTAACATTTGGTGAATCAGAGTATAGGGAATGCCTTGCCTTATTCAAGAATATTTCTAGGAGCACAAAAATATCCAGCACCCCACAACGTAAAATGTCTGGCATCTGATCAAAAATTACTAGGCACACATGTATAGAACTATTACCCAATATCAGCCACGTGCCAGGAACATTTTTGGGTCTGCTATTCATTTGTTTGTTTAACCAATTTTGAATTCTGATACTAAGCCAACCATTGAATTATGGGCTGGTATTATCTGTATTTAACCCATGAAGAAACTGAGATACAAAGGCATTCAATAGCTCCATGTTACACAGCTTCTAAGAGATACTATCAGGATTTGAACCCAGTGTTCCTGACTGCAAAGCTCATGTCCCTTCTATATGTCACAGTGAAAGGGAAAGCAAAAGAACAGACTGGGAAACAGGTCTAAGTCATCTAGCCCCATGCGACTCTGGCTGTTTAAAAACAGAGCCTTTCAGAATCATCTGGTACTAGCTGCCATTGCTAATATTTCCTTTTGTATAAACTGACATTTTATGGACGATATGGGTTAAATTCACATTCACAAATGATTAATGTTGTAAATAAGATATTCTCAATAATAGTGATTCCATATTAAGATTGCACACATTCTGGAGCTTCACAGGAATTTGGGACACACTGATACATTCAAAACTCAGCAAATATTAGTGTAACATTTGTACATTTCATCATTGTAAATTTCACCTGAAAAAAAAATTGTGAAGTGGGCCTCCCTGGTGGTGCAAGGGGTTAAGTTGTAGCACTATAAAACTATCCACAGCCACTGCAGCATGAGTTCAAAACCCAGCCAGGGAGGTAACCCACATGGTGCAGCAGACCTCTCCTGCCTCACCTGCTGCTCCCCTCAGCAGTGTGTTTCAGTAGATCCGCCTGTTCTGCTCCCCACTGTCTCTGGTGAATCCTCTCAGCCCCTGTACCCCAGTGCTTGTATGCATAAATAAAAATTAATCTTGGGGGAAAAAATGTGGTATATCCATAATATGGAATACAATTCAGTCACAGGGAGAGATAAAATACAGCCATTTGCAACAAAAGAGGAGTTTGAGAGAATTACCTAAAGCAAGTCAGAATGACAAAAGTAAATACTGAACACTTAAAGAGCAGCCAACTAAATAAGGTAAAATGCTTTCAAAGGCGGGTGGATATCGATAAACACTGTGATGACACTGAGGTTAAGAGGAAGGGGAGAGGAAAGGGACAAGGATAATAGGGGTCCTGGTGGAGGAAATGGGAAAGAAGGGTGTAAATGGAAAACAATGTAAACTAGACAAAAAAAACCATCAAAACACACCACTCAAAACATGATTCATTAAAGAGAAAGACATCCGGCTCGTGATGGGATGGGGGATGAGGGAGGAGAGGGCGCCATACCCAGTTCAGGAGTCTGCACGTACACACTATGTGACTGATGATCCGTTTTCTTCAAACTAAAATGCTTGCTTTCAACTGAGATTACTGCCCCGATGATGCCCGAATGAGTACTGGCCATGGAGTCCATCGGCGGTACCATGGTCAAGATAACTGAGAAGCTGATCACAAACTCGGGAGCTGTGTGTCACCAAGAACATCAACTATGACTGGCTATTCCCATAGGCTCGTGATTAGCTGTCCCTGTTTAACTCATTATAAAAAGACAGGCTCGAGATGAGATGAAAGAGCCTTTCCGTTCTCTCAGATCAACGACCAGCACTCTGAAAAATAAAAAGCACTTACACATTCAACAGCTCACTTACTGACTTTTTGATGGCAACAGGCTACAGAACCGGGGCCTACTCCCAGCAACAATGGGATGGGGTTGTCACCAGCTGACTGACCAAAATCAGGAGCCCCGCCAGTAAAATGGGACAGAAATGAAGCATGTGGCCCACATGATGGAGACTCAAACATGATGACGGACCGTGAAACAGGTCTCTCCTGACTGCTGATACTTCCTCCATG
This sequence comes from Galemys pyrenaicus, assembly GCA_019455555.1. Lineage (NCBI taxonomy): Eukaryota > Metazoa > Chordata > Mammalia > Eulipotyphla > Talpidae > Galemys > Galemys pyrenaicus. Next base: position 510,876 of record JAGFMF010011834.1, on the reverse strand, counting down.
AGACAAGAAATGGGATCGTCAACAATATGAGGTGAAAAGAAGCAGTTCTGAAATTTGTTGGGGTTTTTTTGTTTGGTCTGGTTTTTGAGGAGGGCAGGAAAAACTGTAAGAGTTGGGGGTCAGAGAGAAGTTGATTAGCGGTGAGGCGGGTTGGGCTGCCCTGGGTGTGCTTCCACTTCCTCCATCACACCTGTGCTTCCCAGCTGGGTTGACTTTGCCCCCAAGAGGTCTGCCTCTGGCATCCAGTGGGCAGGACCAGAGAGACTGCGCAACACCCCCCACACGGGTCAGCCCCTCCTCGAGCATCACGTGTGCTGAGGCTCATGCCTTCCTACCCAGGCTCCCCTGCAGCAGAAGAGCAAGTCCAACCACAAGAACAAATGCAAAGCCCCTTAAAACTCCCCTTCCCTAGGCCCCCAGGCCCCAGTGAAGCAGTCCCATCAGGCCCCTCTCAACCAAGTTGTGGGGTTAGGGGAGAAAGAGCTCATGGGCTTCCCATGAACCCAGTACTGCCCTCTCCCCAAGAAGTAGGGGTAGACGCCAAGGGAAACTAAAGGTATATAATCCCATAATCAAGCCCTTACCCCGTTCCAGGACCTGCCCTAACCGGCCTTGCTAGAACTTAAAGAACAAGCAAGGGCCCCACCTTCATCCCACTTAGCTCTGGGATATGAGGTATCAAATTCCCCAGGCCCTCCAAACACTTCCTCCCTCATCCCCATGGGAATGGCAAACAGTGTATACCCACAGACCCAAGGGAGCACCCACACTTGCACTTGACCTCCCAAACCCTTGACCTCAAGAGCTATCACCCCCATCCTACCCCCAGCCCCCAGAGTCCTGGCCCAGCCCATGCTCTGGCAGCCCATCCTTCAGATTTGGCCTGGAGTTGAGTAACTAAGGCCAGCTTCTGAGGCAGAAGCACAGAACAGGCATAGCTTGAAGGGTGGGTGGTACTTGGGAGATGGGGAAGAGGGCTATGTGGGCGGAGGGTGTGGAGGGGGACATTGAATCTGAGTGCCTTTCTCCTGGGGCTCCACTGCCCCTCAGGTCTCTTGCTTCTCCTTCCACTCAGCTGGTCTTCAGCCCCGCCCACTGCAAGGAGCCTGAGGGACCAAAAAGGAGAGAGACCCTGAGAGTAAAGAAGAAGGTGGCTGAAGAAAACCTACACACAGAGAAGCAGCGTGGAGCGGAGATGGAGACACAGAGAGACAAAAAGATTCTGAGGCAAAATCCAGAGACAAGACAAAGTCAGAGAATGGCCAGCAGGATTGTGAAACAGACCTCTGGAGACGTGAAGACACTGGCCTAGAACAGAAGGGGCCTTGCCTAAGGCCACATGACCAGATGAAAGAAATGGACTTGAATCCTGAAAAATAAAACCCAAGGCTCAGAGTCCCCACTGTCACCCTTGACTCATTATGTGCCACAGCCCTGCAACCCAGTCCCCCAAAATCAGACCCGGAACCCTGAATGGCACAAGAGAGGCCTCTGCCCCTCTCCAGGGCAGATGACCACCAGGGCCTGGGTGAGGAGAGCAGAGGTCAGCCTGCTGGGGCGCAGGGAAGGTGCCTAAGCCAGGTGCCCGCCTGAGGCTGTGTTCCAGCTGGCTGTGGGCCCCAGACTGCACAGTAAGGCAGGAAGATGGGAGGAGATTGAAGGTCACTGGAGATCAAGGAAAGGGGGGCAGATGGGTGTAGACACAGATGATTTAAAGGCAGCCCCTGCCCCCCCTCAGGGACACCCAGAGCTGCAGGGCACACATCTGGGGCAGCTGCCAGTCTGCTGCAGAACACGCCTCAGCTGCCCGTGCCCTGAGCAGGTAAAGGGCCAGGTGGGGTAACAGAGGTGGATGGGTGGCTCTCAAGAGGGGGGTGGCTGGCTCCATCTCCCTGTCTCTCAGACTGGCAGGGCCTCCTTGTCACCTCCTCTGGGCTTTCTCGGGGTCTCTAGCTGTGTCTTTGTGGGGCGCTCTCTGGGACTCTGCTCATTCGACAGCGTTTTGGAGCTTCAGGCCAGGGCTGGGCACTAGGGAGCATCAGCAGAGGGTGGCCTCTCGCTCTGGAAGGTGACCAGTCCCTCAATATGAGAACACTTGAGTCCCTCCTGTCTCTTTCTGCTTCTGTCCTCCCTCAGTCTGTCTGGTCTCCGTCTCTGCCAATCTCTCTGATGTCCCCTCCGTGCCTCTCTCTGGTTTTCTTCTCTCTCTGGGCTCCTTTCCCCCTCAGCCTCTGTGGTCAGTCTGTCTCTTCCTTTCTCACTCTTTTTCTCTGTCTTTCAGAATCTCTCTCTGTCCCTCAGAATCTCTTGGCCGCTCCATTGCTCTCTCTAGTCTTTCCTTAGCTCTGTGTCTCTCTAGTTCTCCCTAGTCTCTCTCTGCCAGCCTCTCTTCCTGGGATTTTCTATCTCTGTGTCTTGAATTACGTGTTTCTGTCCTTGTGTGTGTCTCTCTTTATCTTATCTCTGTCCAAGTCAGTCTCTAGATGGACAGGCGAGGGGGTGGGTGGATGATGATAGATTGCTAGATCAATCGTGATTGATCAGTGATATGCAGATACCCGCCAATAATTAGAATTTTCACCCTTTTTCTGGATCCCTCATCTCCATGTGTCTCTGTCTCTCTCTGTCTCCATCCTGCCTCTCTTACTATCTGCCTCTGTATTTTGACTTCTCCTCTCCTATCGCTGCCTCTCTCTTCTCTCCACTTGCTTCATCCCCAGAGCATGGGGAAGGCAAGTTCCAGAAGGAGATGGAAAGTGGGAGTGTTACAGGGCAGGGAGAGGAGCACCCCAGAACCCCTAAACCTGCCCTCTCTGAATGGGTTCTGCCATCCGCCGCATTAAGACAAACATATAAGGCCTTTAATGGAAAGGAACTTTAATACAATTAGGGTACAATA
>JAGFMF010011834.1:470431-507459 GCA_019455555.1 Galemys pyrenaicus | reverse complement strand
TGCTGCTCTCCATCCTGCTTCCTGCTTCCTCCCTTCCTTCTGTCCTCCTCTCTGCAGAATCTTCTTTCCCTGCTCAGCTCCACCCACTTAGGGCGGAACAGGGATTCTGGAACTTCCCCCTTTCCTGGGGACAACCCTGTTACTAGAGGACCCCTGCTCAGTGCTGCCCTCTCCCATGCTGTCCCCAGACACCGGCGGCTATCCTCAGCATGGACAGTCTGAGCACAGCCATCTTGCTCCTGCTCCTGGCTCTGGTGTGCCTGTTTCTGACCAATGGCTCCAGGGGCAAGGGACGGCTGCCCCCTGGCCCCAGGCCCCTCCCATTCCTGGGCAACCTGCTGCAGCTTCGCTCCCAAGACATGCTGACCTCCCTCACCAAGGTGAAGGGGCCTGCATTTGGGGGGGAAGGGAAAGGGTGGGGCCTGTGGCCCAGGGTCCCCTGTGACCTCTGTCTCCCACTTCCAGCTGACCCAGGAGTACGGCTCAGTGTACACAGTACACCTGGGGCCCAGGAGGGTGGTGGTCCTCAGCGGATACCAAGCAGTGAAGGAGGCTCTCGTGGACCAAGGGGAGGAGTTCAGCGGCCGGGGAGACTACCCCGTCTTTTTCAACTTCACCAAGGGCAATGGTAAGCCTGCTCCCGCCTCCGTCACCTCCGACCTTGTCCATGTTCAGGGAGGGGTCAGCGTGAGAGACTGCACAGCCAGTTCTGCTGCACTCCGGCCATCTCACTGATGACAGCAGGGGAGACGGCAGCGCCAGCCTAGGGCAAAGTCCGTCTACCTTCCCCACGTCCAAATCCCACCACCATCTTGAATTGCCTTTCTATACCCATCCCCTCCCTCTCCTCCCACCCCATGCTCCTTCTCATCCCTGTCTCTGTCCCAACCACATCCTCCAGTTTCCATCTCAGTCAAGTGGCCAAATGATCTGACCCCAGCCCTCATTACGCACTTACATCCAATCCGCTCAACCGACCTACCGCGTCCCCCATGTCCAGCTTCACTCCCTCTCTGTCAGCAACACTGGTTACAATGCAGCACAACCTCCAGTCCTGTTACAAACCCTGCCCCAATATCCACATTTAAACTGTGATCCACCCATCCTGCCCTTCACTCAAGCTGAACTCCACAGCCTCATCCGCTATCTCAATCACCTATTGAGGCAGCCGTCCTTCTGCCCACCTGTGCCTATGCAGGTGCTTCTCTTCACCAGCTCTCCCCTGTGAAGGCAGCAGCCTCCTGTCTGCCCATGACCTGTGCCAGGCCGGGGATTCCCTTCACCAGCCTCTGTCAGTGGAGGCAGCTCTCCTCAAGGCCGCCACCTGCAGCCATGCAGGCTTCTCTCAGCAAACCTGTGCCTTTCAGGGCAGCTCTTCCTGCCCGCTTGTGTCTATGCAAGTGTCCTTTACGTTCCTGTCCCTTTCCCAAATAAACCTACTTTTTAAATATTAAAAAAGAATCGCCTATTGAAGCTAGCAGTCCCCATGTTGACCCTAACCCCACCACCATCACCAAATCCAACCTCGTCACATACCTACCCAAAGCCACACTCAAGTTAACCCCAACCAAACAATCCTGCTACCCAAACCCAAACCATCACTGACCTCAAATCCAGTTTTCCATCAATCCCCTAATCTCCCTGCATCTGCATGCCCCACTGCCATCCCCACCCCAACCAGCCCACCCCCTCCCTGCCCATCCAGCTGCTCACATCAGGAACTCCAAATCTCTCTGGGCTCAATGTCCTGTCCTCTGCAGGTTTGCAAATCACCTAGTCTTGTGGATTTTTGTAATTTTTTTCTTATTGAAAGAGAGGAAGGGAGGGAAGGAGAAGGGAGAGAAAGATAGGAAAGAAAGGAAGGAAAGTCCTCGGATTAAACAGGGACACCCACAGATTTGCCCTGCTTCCTGGACTAGTCTTCCTCTCAAGGATTCCTAGGGTTATCCCTGGCTGTATACTAGATGGGCCACAGACTACCCCAGGATTTGGAATTGGAACAATCGGGTTTTAAAAAAAGAATGCATGTAGAGTATACTTTCTGCCTTCCTGTCCCCTTTCCTGGGCTTACTCTTATGACCTCACCTGTCCAGATACAGCAGATGAAGAAAAAGAAAACATATAGTAGATGCCAGGAGGCAGAAACAGGGCAGTTGAAAAAGACACCTTGCTACGTTTGCACAGAAAACAACTGGCTACACATATCACCTATTATCAACACTAATTATTCAGTGCTGTGTGGGAGCACTTACAGGCTGTGTACCTTTGGGCAAATAACCTCCCTCTCTGCTCCTCAGTCTGCTATCAGGAGAAGCTTGTTACAAAAAGCCAATGACATGCATACAATGCGGCATTGTAGTTTTTTCTTCATTAGCATCTAGTCCTCTGCTGGTTTCACAGGAACCAAAGGTGAAGACACCGAGAGGGAATACTATTATAGCTCTCAGTCCTGTGAGACGCACAGCCCACCAGACTGTGACAGCCCAGAGAGGCCAGGGCTAGAAGCAAGAGGTCTAGGTTACTATGGGAGCCCAGAAGAAGCATCTGACTGAGCCAGGAAGGAATGTCCAGGAAGGCTTCCTGGAGGCAGGGACCTCTAAGTTAACACCTAAAAAAATGAAGATGATCCATCAGGAATGACATGGGGTGAAGAGTGTTCAGGAAGACCCTACGTCCAGAGAGAAAAAAGAGCCAGACCTGGCTTGTTCTTGGAGGAGCTCCCAGTGTCTGTTCTCATTTTTTCTTGCTTCTTTCCCTTATTGTACATTCATAAACCAATAAGCAATTGCCAGCACTTCCTGTGTGATAAGCCCAACACGGGACAATGCCAGGGACACAGTGGGGACCAAGCCAAGTCCCCTCCCTCCCTGCCGTCAGAGTTTAGTGATGGAGACAGCCCATGGCCAGTCTGCGTGGGAAACAGGCAGAACTCTCAGGATTGTGGCAAGGGAAGCGCTGGGCCTAGAGAGGCTGCAAGGAGACCTTGGCCTGGAGGGGCAGGAAGGCTCTGCAAGAAGCACTAGGAGGGGGCGAATCCAAACTCAAAGTCTCTCTCCAGGCAAACACTGAAAAAGGGGACCCAGATGGCAATGTCTGGGGGGACAAGGCACTGACTGAGAGTACCCTCTTCTCCCCAGGCATCGCCTTCTCCAATGGGGAACGCTGGAAGGCCCTCAGGAGGTTCTCTGTCCAGATTCTGCGGAATTTCGGAATGGGGAAGAGGAGCATTGAGGAGCGGATCCTGGAGGAAGCTGGCTTCCTGCTGGCAGAGCTTCGGAAAACTGACGGTCGGTTCGGAATTCACCTCCATTCTACTTAGGGGTCAAGATTGCCTGATACCATAGGGTGGGTGTAAACTCAAAATTCCTGGAGGCACCTGGCTGAGCCGGCCACGTGTTTGGCGCCCCCTGGAGGTGAATCCGCTGGTGTGCGGGTCTGCTCGAGGGAGGGTGGCCGCTGTGGCACAGAAGCTGGGTGGTACTTGGGATGTAATGTCAGCTGGTAAAGGGACAACAGCTAGCAAGTGGAGGGGTCAAGATTTAAGCCCTGTCTTAGTGACACCCGAGTCCACACTCCACACAGGAGTGTTTGCTTATTGAGTGCTCACTGGATACCAGCCACAATATCAGTGTTAACAGCTTTACCCTCCAGCAGTTCGACGGAGTTACTACAGGTGATGAAGATCAAGCCCCGAAAGTTTAAGTCTGTGCCCAGGAAGTGGCAGCTCTGGAATCTAGACCAGGTGTAAGCTCTTCAACCCATGGGGAAAAAGTGAATAAAAATAACCGACGTTTACACAGTGCTGTCCAGAACGTTCTGCAGAACATCAATCCTTGAAAAGTCACTCAGGCCTAATGTGTAGCTTCTCAGATAAGTCCTATTTTACATAAGAAACTGAGGCAAAGAGAGGCAAAAAGTCCTCTAGCCTGATCTCCAAACTCTGCTAGCCAGAGGGAGATGGAAATGTGCTACAGGGATTAAATGGGATGTAAGTAAAAGAGTAATATCAGCCTTAGACAGCAACAATTCTTCCTGTTGTTGCTATAACAAATTACCACTATCTTAGTGACTTAAACAATTCAAATTTTTTCTCTGACAGTTTTAGAAGTCAAAGGTAACCGAGTCAGCAGGACTGATTCCTTCTGGAAGTTTGAGGGGAAAGTCCATTTCCTTGCCTTTTGTAGCCCCTAGAAGCTACTGACATTCCTTGGCTCATGGCTCCTTCCTCTATCTCCAAAGCCAATGCTACCATGCTCTTCAATTCCCTTCCCCCTCCTCTCATCATCATCTTTTCTTACTCAGACTCTATGTCTCCCACTTTCAAGGATCCCTGTAATTACATTAGGCCCACCCAGCTAATGCAGAATAATGCCCACCTCGGGATCCTTAACTTAATCACAGATTCACAGGTTTTGGGGAATTAGGATAGGATATTTTGGGGGAGGTGGGGAGGCATTATTCAGCTTACCACACCACCCTGGTTTGTAACAAACATTACCACGGGCCAGTACTTAGTTAGGTACTTCCGACTCACACCAACTCCTTATAACAGCCCGGTGAGGAGAAGACCCACAGGAAGAACCCATTTTACAGAAGAGAAAACAGGCTGAGAAAGGAATTCAGGACCACTCAGGTCACATGGAGACTAAGTGGCCAAGCCAGGATGCAGGCTATGTCTATCAAATTGCAGACCCAGTTTTCTGGGGTGTGCTATCATGTGATGGCTAACCACCTGGGGAATGTGTTGTTTGGGGTATTGTTTTCCGGAGTCTGTCCCGTGGTTGGTTCATTCACTGGGTGTCAGGTGTGTCGCTGTGGTGGCAGCGTTGTCATGTAACGCTGCGTTGTTACATGTGGGACGGGGTCAGGCCCGCTGAGGTGGCGTGGCCCTGACTAGCCCGGTCAGTGTTGGGTGTTGTTACTGACGGGCTGCAGCGCGCTAGGTTCTGTGCTGCAAGTACTCTGGGGTGTTGGTCTCATGTTCTGACTTCACATTTGGGGTGCTAGTCTCATGTCACAGTTCCCTTGGGTGTGGTGCACGTTCCTCCTCTGTTACAGCGTGAGGTCTAATGTGTTGCACATGGTGCCCCCCACCCACCCCCTGTACCCCCTGACCCACCGACTCCTCACCTCAGGCCAGCCCTTCGACCCGACGTTTGTGCTGAGCCGCTCGGTATCCAACATCATCTGCTCCGTGCTCTTCGGCAGTCGCTTCGACTATGACGACGAGCGTCTGCTCACCATTATCCGCCTCATCAATGACAACTTCCAAATCATGAGCAGCCCCTGGGGAGAGGTCAGGAGGCCTAGCTAGGGGTGGGGGGAGGTCACAGGGTTTGACAGTTTCCACGGAGTCCCGGTACAAAAGTGGAAAGTGGGCTGAGGAAGGGGCTGCCTTCTGACTGCCTGATGCGCCCCCATCTTAGGCTGCCTCGCCGAGCCACGCCCACTCCCTGCGTCTACGCAGGAGCACACGCGCATGCGCACACTCGCAGAGCGCCTACCACCTCCACCCCAGCTGCCCTGCTACCTTATCCGTCCTGATCCCATCATGCACTTGCACGTATACACAGCAGCATCTCCAAATTTCCCCAACTCTGCCCCATGTCCAGATGTACAACATCTTTCCCGGCATCCTGGATTGGGTCCCCGGGCCACACCGACGCCTTTTCAAGAACTACGGGAACATGAAGGACCTCATCGCCCTCATCGTCCGTGACCACCAGGCCTCCATCGACCCCAGCTCTCCCCGGGACTTCATCGATTGCTTTCTCACCAAGATAGCACAGGTAAGCCCTTCCTGAAGTCCCAGGTCGGACGTGGGACTGACCTGGGCTGTCTCTGGTCTGACCTGCTGCCCCTGCCTCAAGCCAACGAGGACCCTGGGTTGGGGCTGGGTAGGATCTCCCCTCAAGCAGAACATGAAGCTGGCACACCTGGCTCCGCTGGACTGGCACCTGGAGCCTTTGGGGCCACCGCCAGTTGACAGCTCGTTAAGAAATCATTAAAGCTCTGTACAGCGACTTTACTTGTGTGTGGGCCTTGAGGTTGAGATTTTCTCTACCCCACCCTCCCGCGCTCCCCCAGTTCCCTGGAGGAAAGGAAGTTAAACCAGAGGGACTTAACTGGCACCCAGGAGCCGTTGTGCAGATTATAGGGAGCAGGTCACACCGGTTCACACAGGGTAATACTGACTCCCCACTCCTCAATCTCGGCAGGAGAAGCAGGACCCGCTGAGTCACTTCTACTTGGATACCCTGCTGATAACCACTCATAATCTGCTCTTTGGCGGCACCGAGACCGTGGGCACTACACTGCGCCATGCCTTCCTCGTACTCATGAAGTACCCAAAAGTGCAAGGTGCGCGCTCCCGAAGGCAGGTGGGAAGGCCCACTTGTCACTAAGCCCCGCCCACAGGAGCCCCGGCTCCGCCCCAGCCAGTCTCAGCTAAGCGTCTGCCCTGGAAGCCAGCCCTTCCCACACAGTGTTGTCCGCTACCCCATCTCCCCAAATCCTACTTCTGAGTCTTTCCGGGAACCCTGGCCTCCCGAACACTGCAGCGTCGGCCGGGATGCACACCGTCTCATCTCTTTAGAGACCTGGTCTCGGGGAGCTCCGAAGCCCCGCCCCCACAACCTAGCCTCTAGAAGCCCTGCCTAAACCAACCTCTCACCCTCATCTACGTCTTGGAGCCCGCCCTCTCCCCTCCGAGGCTCCCGCTCACCTTCCTAAGCGACCCTGCAGCAGCACCCCGGGCGAGTTGACCGGACCCCTCCCACACTTTCCCATGCACCTTGCACCTTTTCCCTGTTCAGCAAGCCATCTGATTCCCTCCACTATGTCCCCCCTCCATCTCCAGCTCGTGTGCAGGAGGAGATCGACCGCGTGGTGGGTCGAGGGCGGCTGCCAACCGTGGAGGACCGAGTGGCCATGCCTTATACCGATGCTGTGATCCACGAGGTGCAGCGCTTCGCAGACGTCATCCCCATGAACTTGCCGCACCGCGTCATTCGGGACACGAACTTTCGCGGTTTCCTGATACCCAAGGTGCTCTGGGCACTGGCAAATGACATCTGGCACTGGCGCCCTAGGAAGAGGCATCCCTTGCACCTGACATCCCGAGGCCCTAGCCAGGAGGACCCCAGACCACTAGCGATCGGCACATCAACCTTAGCTCCTGGCGTCCTGAGCCCTAGCAACAGACATCTTAAAGCCCTTACATCCAGAACCTCCCGCCCTTCCCAGACCCCATCCTGTACCACAGTGGACTGGATCCATGTGGGCCCTTCCCCATGGCAGGTTCTCTTCCTAGGACCCCTCTCCGGAAGCCCCATGGTCTAAGACTTCACCCTGGGGGTCTCCTATGCCTAAACACTGTTCTCAGAGAACTTGCTCTCCCCCCAGAAATCCCAAATCTGCTCCCACAAGGGCTTCCACATTGAGGCTTCAGACTCCAACCACACAGCTTCCAGGACCCATCACTGAGAACCCCCAGACACCCACACATGTCTTCTGGAACCCTAAGAGAGTCCTATGCTCACCACCCCCACTCCCTCATCAGACCTCCAGGGCCCCTAGTCCCATAGAGTGAGAATCCTACTTTAAGAACCTCCCAACCTTCTCAACACTGATTCTGCCTCCCACCTGCACAGGGGACAGATATCATCACCCTCCTTAACACAGTCCACTATGACCCCAGCCAGTTTGTGAAGCCCCAGGAATTCAACCCTGAGCATTTTCTGGATGACAAGCAGGACTTCAAGAAAAGCCCCGCCTTCATGCCCTTCTCAGCCGGTGAGAGCAAAAGTCATATTCCTACCTACATCCTCCCAGTCTTAATTCCACTCTCCAAACTCCCTGGCTTCATCCTCCCTCTCAACTCTGCTCTAACAGGCAAATAACGACTAAAATCCTGGTGGGCAGGGAGAATAATTTAATCACTGTCAGTCTCACCACTGGGTGGCGCGGTTGAGGTGGTTCTCATATTCTTAGTCTTGACCCGACTGGAGAGGAAAAATCTATTTAATTAAAGGGCAGGCGGGGAGAGAAAGAAAGAGTAAGTGGCCACGTGCTGCCTCTGAGAAGAGCTACAAGAGGAATGACCAAGAGCTGAGCTATAGAGCTAGGTCCTAAACTGTCATCTCCTATTTTATAGTCTTGAATATGTTACTTCTCGCCTGTGTCTCAATATCATCATTATAAGGAGATAGTAGTAAGGCCCACCTCTTGAAGCTGTTTTGAGGATTAAATTCATAGTGGTGTAGCACTAAGATAGAACAGGAGGTATAAGCCCTGCATAAACATCATAATGTCTCTGTTTTATTTGCATTTACCATTCACAACAACCTAATAAGGCACTACTAGCATCCCCAGTAACCGGCGACTTGCGCAAAATCACAAACCTAGCAATCGAAGAGCCGGGAATCAAACCCACGTCTCTCAGCCAGGTTATTCTGGTCCACGATTTACTTAAGACGTCCTTCCCAGACCTTTAGATGAGAAGGTCCGTGAGGTTCCCGGCTATTATCTTTATGTCTTTTCCTCTGATAATTTGGGAGTGGAGCCATCATAGCTCATGGCTCCACACCCCGCCCCACGTCTTCCACAGGACGCCGCTTGTGTCTGGGGGAGTCGCTGGCGCGCATGGAGCTCTTCCTCTACCTCACGGCCATCCTGCAGAGCTTCTCGCTGCAGCCGCTGGGGGCGCCCGAGGACATCGACCTGACCCCGCTCAGTTCTGGTCTGGGCAATTTGCCGCGGCCCTTCCAGCTGTGCATGCGTGAGCGTTGACACCGGCAGTCCAGATCCGCCCTGCAGCCATGAGGCCGCCCTAAGGGGGCTTGCACATACCTCTTGCCATTCCACTGTCTGCCTCCATCCTTGTTGCTGTCATCTCACTTCTCACCACGCACCAGCCACATGACCGTCCCCTGTCACTGTTGTCTTTACAGGGTCTTTGCCCCCAAAGACAAAGAAGAACATGGGGGAAGAAATTGCGTGCCTGGTTTCATCTACAGAACTCCATCTATTGCGCACTTTTTGGGGTGCAGGGGGGCACTTTTTGTATCACGTCCTAATAAATTATCTTTAAAATATGTTCAAATGTGCATGGGCACAACTAAAGGGAACAAGAGCCACAGACTTAGACCTCGGCCTCTCAGACTTGTTCTCTCCTTCCTGGCCCAAGGCTGTCCGGTAACCACACTTTGGTCAGATGCTCAGTCAGGTTAAGAAGCATCCAAGCTCCACCCCCGTTTGCATTAATTGGAGTTGGAGGGGCTGCTACTCTCCATCTCACACATCAGAGACACAGAGGAAGACAGAAAGCTGGGAAAAGGGGAGACCTAAGAGAGGAGAGAGACAAGAAAAGAAAGAGCATTGACCAGAGAAAGACAGAGGGGAGGAGCAATGCATGGGGAAATGAGATCCCGGAAGACTGAAACTCCCCATATCGCACTCCTCTCTCCTTGGACTATTCCTTAGTATTGTGATCCCTCCCTTTGGGGTGGGGAGAGCAGTGCCAGGCATTCAGTCTCCCCACCTGGTACTGTACTGAAAACCCTGACATTATAGTGGCCTCCCTGATGGTGCCAGGGGTTACGTCTCAGCGTGGTCAAGCCATCGCCAGCCACTGAGGCACGAGTTCAATCCCCAGCCAGGGGTCTGACCCATGTGGTGCAACAGTCCTCTCCTGTCTCGCCTGCTGCTCCCCTCAGCAGTGTACGTCAGTGTTCTGCTCCCTACTCTGTCTCTGGTAAATTCTGTCACACACACACTTAACTCTGGCCTATACCCCAGCTCTTGTATGCATAAATAAAAAAAATCTTTAAAAAAAGAAAAAGAAAACCCTGATATTCTGCTGACAGTAACTTTTCTCAGTGGCCAATCATCTCAGATTTCATTAAGTCAGAATCAGGCTTAATGTAGCCCTGGGTGGAGGTGACCTGGGAGCCCTACCCTGAATGGGGTCTCCCCAAGGCCATTCAGAAGTTGGGGCATGCTCTGCTGACCTGGGGGCAACTGGGTAAGGCTTATAGGCGGTCCCCACTTAGGGTGGCTCCTTAATCCCCACGCTATTCCCACCACAGGCCTACCACAGAGTCTGCCAGGGCCCAGCCAGGGATGCAGAGGTGGGGAGAGAAAGGGAGAGACTCAGAAGTCCTGAGAAAAATCAAAAGGGAAGCTCAAAAATTGGGATAAAGAAAGCCATCCATGCATTTAGCAAACATTTATTGAGTGCCCACGTGCACCAAGCACTGTTTTAGGTGTTGGAGATACAGCAGAAATGAACAAGACAAAATGTCTGCTCTTGACTAGATCTTAATAAAAAGAGGACCGGACAGTGGGATGAGGCAGAGGGGGTGTTCTCCATTACACACACACACACACATACGACTCCCTATGGCAGCACCTCTGGCCAGGCACTCTGCCATGACCCCTACCAGTCACTAAGTTGCTGGACAGAGAAAAGCTGACCTATAGGGTGACCGACAGAGCCAGAGAAAGACAGAAACAGGGAGAGAGGGAAACACAGGGAGATGGGGTGAGATAAACTAGCAGAGATTCAGGGAGAAAAAATAGATATTGAAAAAAAAAGAGCAAGACAGAATACAAACAAGAATAGAGGCAGATGCTGAGAGTAAAATAGAGATAGAGTGGAAGAAAAAAATAAAACAGAGAAATGGGAAGAGAGAGAGAGAGAAACAGTGAGAGAGGAGGTAAAGCTAGAGAAACAGGGACACTCCCAGAGACAAGCCCCATCCCATCCTCTCCCAGGTCAGGGATTGGCAGAGACTGGATCTCGAAAGGCAGGGGTGGGCAGGAAGGTGGCTGCATTCCTCAGCCTTCTGTTCCAAGTCCTGACGGCCACATTTCCATCCCCTGACCTGCCCAAGCCTGGGTCTGCCCCTCACTCCAGCACATGCCTCCTTCAGGGTCAGCCAGAGCCAGGAGTGTTTGCCATCATGGCCTGGCCTCGCGGGCGGTGCCCACCCAGGGGCCTGAGGGACTGGAGGCAAGGAAGTGCAGCAGCATGGGCCCAGGACAATTGGGGGTATGTGGGAGCCAGAACACTGGGGATAGAAATGGCAGATGTTCAGGGCAGGGAATAAGTTCGGGGAGTCAACATGAGGGGAGACACCCAGGAGTTCTAAGAATAGGCATGGAGTGCCAGGCTGAGATATGCCAGGAGGCTGGGGACATGAGCAAACGTTGGGGACACTGGTGACAGCATACAGGCTCCAGCAGCAGTGACACAGATATGCCCAGGCTCAGGTGTGAGCCCCAGGAGCCACTGGCCTGCAGCACTGCACGCACCAGCGATGATTCTAGAAGTGCATTGAGGAATCTGAAGTACAAGCTCCAGCATTCAGGAATCATGGGTCCAGAAGGGTCCAGAGGATTCAGGAATGCACACCTGCAGCAGGAGTAAGATGGCCCGAGTGCACCTGTGAATCAGGTGTCTTGAAACGAAAATGCGGTGCTTGAAAGTTGCCAGATAGGTGAGGCTGCAACAGGTAGGAAAAAGCCAGAGGGAGACAGCCACAATGGCGCTGGGGCTGGGGGGCGGGGTGGAGACCTTGGGTTGGGGAATCAGTGAGATGAGCAGCCCGCAGGTAACCACCCCTCCCACTTGGGTCTCCGCCCCTGCCCCACCCAAGACCCCAAGGGAAACAAATAGAGGTGAAGGGGAGAGGCCTGGAGAAGCCAGGGCATGATGATCACGGGAATCGTGGCGCTGCTGCTGCTGCTCCTGCTGCTGGCACTGGCCAAGCAGCACTGGGGGGCGCCGAGCATGCGGTCGCAGGGGGCCCTACCCCCAGGACCCAAGCCACTCCCGCTGCTGGGGAACTTGTTGCAGCTGGAGTCGGGACGGCTGGACCGGGCACTCGTGGAGGTAGTCCCTAAGGTGGATGAGGGGCAGAATTATGGATTTGTGGAGTTGGGTCTGGGTGCTGCGACTCCTGGTTGTCGGAATGAAGATAGAGCTGAGGGCTCCAGCCCAAGCTGGAGGCTTGAGTTGCCTGACTCCTGAGGAAGATTGAGGGGTTGGGACCCTGAGTTCCAGGAAGGAAGAAGATGGGGACCCAGGGAGCTAGGGCTCTGGACAACTGGTTGTGAGGAGAGAGGAGATTGGGATGGGGAAATAAGATCTTGAGGGAAGAGGGGGAGTGGGCCCCGGGTTCACCAGGTTCACCGAGGGGTTGTGTCCCTGCCTGCCAATTCCTGAGTCCTGCCGGAGGAGGAGCCTGGGATGGAGGAAAGGGGGGGGGGGGGGAGATTGCTCTCCTGGCGGGCAGAGTGAGGGCCCAGATTCCTAGTTCTGAGGGTGCAGGGCTCTGAGGGACCTGGACTTCTAGATCCTGACGGAAGAAGACGATGGGAACCGGGACTCCTGGGTCTGAGGGAGGAAAGAGCAGGGGATCTGAATTGTTGGGCCTGGAATGAGGGCCGGGGACGCCTGGGTTGCAGGAGGAGGGGCGTGGAGCGTGGGGAGGGAGGAGCCCAGACCTGGACCCGCTGAGCTTTCCCCCGCCGGGCCGCGCAGCTCTCTGGCCGCTGGGGCCCGGTGTTCACAGTGTGGCTGGGCCCGCGCCCCGCGGTGGTGCTGTGCGGCTACGCGGCGCTGCGGGACGCGCTGGTGCTGCAGGCGGACAGCTTCTCCGGCCGTGGGGCCATGGCAGTCTTCGAACGCTTCACGCGCGGAAACGGTGAGGCTGGGCGTCCGAGGAGCCCTTCTGGTCACCCAGTTGGGGTGCTACGGGGCGGGGCCGGGGAAAAGGGGCGGGACCTAACCGAAAAGCCGCGTTGCTGGAGCCCAGCGGAAGGGCGGGGCCTCGGGCAGCCAATAGAAGAGAAGAGCCTGAGTCAACGCCAAAGAGAGAAGCCCTGGTCAGAGATCGGACCGCGCGGGCGGGCGGGACCGCGGTACGGATGGGGCGAGATGCTTGGGGTGGCAACCGAGAGATCTGGAAAAGAAGTCAAGCGAAGGGTGGGAGGAAGGCGGCTCCAAGACCGAAAGCTTCTGAGCCGGGGCGTGGCCAACTCCCGACCCGTCCCTTCTCTGGCCCACCTCAGGCATCCTGTTTTCCAATGGACAGCGCTGGCGGACCCTGCGCAATTTTGCACTTGGAGCGCTCAAGGAGTTCGGGTTGGGTACGCGGACCATCGAGGAGCGCGTCCAGGAGGAGGCGGCTTGTCTGCTAAGCGAATTTCAAGCCACCTCTGGTGCGGCCTGGGTTTTGGGGAGGAGCGGGTTTTGGGGAGGAGCGGGACCTAGACCTAGTGTGGGTGTGACCAAAGGACAGCCGAGAAGGGGCCGGGGAAGGCACTCGGGTGGGAAAATGCCAGTGAAGAGCTAGCGGGCGGCCATCATAATCTTGTCCTATTTCCACGGCCAGGAGCCCCGTTCGACCCGAGGCGGCTACTGGACAATGCGGTCTCTAATGTTATATGTTCCGTGGTCTTCGGGAAACGCTATGGCTACGAGGACCCAGAGTTCCTGAGGCTCCTGGACCTCTTTCATGACAACTTCCGCATCATGAGTTCCAGATGGGGCGAGGTGAGAAGGCAGGCCCAACTTCTCCCTTGTGCACCCAGTGTATGACACCCCCACTTCACAGACCTAACTACATCGGGTCATTGGGGGTGGTCCTATGCTCTGGAATGGAAGTGTTCTAGGAGGTGTAATTTCGATGTTTGGCCCTGGGGAAACTAGTGGTCTTGTTGAAGGTCATACTGAGATCCTGTGCCCCCAGATGTACAACATTTTCCCCTCCCTCTTGGACTGGCTTCCTGGCCCACACCACCGAATCTTCCGAAACTTTGCGGAGCTGCGAGTCTTCATCGCTGAGCAAATCCAGCAGCACCGACAGACCCGAAGGCCTGGGGAGCACAGGGATTTCATCGACTGCTTCCTTGACCAGATGGATAAGGTGAGGCCCCTGCTGCTCTAAACTGCCTGCACTGCCCACCAGCAGGCACCTGACCTGCAGCAGCACCCTTGTGCCCTGCCTACAGGAGCAGGAGCACCCAGAGAGCCACTTCCAGGAGGAGACCCTGGTGATGACCACGCACAACCTTTTCTTCGGCGGCACCGAGACAACAAGCACCACCTTGCGCTACGGGCTTCTCATCCTGCTCAAGTACCCAGAGGTGGCAGGTCTGCGAGCTGGAGAACCTGGGGTCAGGGGGCTGGAGTCAGGGCCAGGCTCTGCTCACCCCCTCTGGTGCCCCCAGCCAAAATGCAGGCCGAGCTGGACACCGTGGTAGGGAGGGTGCGTGCCACAAGCCTGGAGGACCGCACGCGCCTACCCTACACCAACGCCGTGCTGCACGAGATCCAGCGCTTCATCAGTGTTGTGCCACTGGGGCTGCCACGTGCCCTCACCTGCGACACCAACCTGTATGGCCACTTCCTGCCCAAGGTCCTGGCGAGTCCACAGAACCTGTTTTCTGGAACGGGGTGGGGGTGCAAGGTTCCTTGCCTTAACTGCTCTCAGTTGGCACAGAGCACTGAATAGAGCTTTGTCGTGGAGAAGGGCAAAGGCCCACTTCTGGGGGACAGAAGAGGGGGGAAAGGTATCGTGGAGAGGCAGTCTTATCAGTCTTACCTCCCCAGGGCACTGCGGTGATTCCTCTACTTGTGTCAGCACACAAGGACCCCACCCAGTTCAAGAGCCCAGACTGCTTCAACCCCACCAATTTCCTGGATGCCCAGGGCCATTTCCAGAGCAATGACGCCTTCATGCCCTTTGCTCCAGGTCTGGGCCAGGGTGGGGAGGACCAGCCCAGCAGACCCTGGGTGCCACAGCTTCTTACCTTACACTCCTTTCCCAGGTAAGCGGATGTGCCTGGGTGCTGGCCTGGCCCGATCGGAGATCTTCCTCTTCTTCACTGCCATCCTTCAGCGGTTCCGCCTGCTTCCAGTGGGGAGCCCAGCCCACATCGATCTCACCCCACAGTGCACTGGCCTGGGCAATATCCCCCCGGCCTTCCAGCTCCGGATGGTGGCCCGTTGAGATAGGCTCGGACACTATCCTCCCACTAGCTCTCAGTCCACTTTACCCCCTTGGTGAATAAATGCCCCTGAATAGCAGTGGAGGGGGTCTCCATACCAAGGAGAGGGAAGGGGGAGTCAAATGTGTGTAGCTCTGAGGTACTTTTATTTCTTTCTTGGCTGACAGGACGTCCACATCCATGCTCCTCCCAGCACCTTTTATCGCCCAAGCGCGGCAGCCCAGTCCAAAAGGTGCCAAGGCCAAAGGGTTTGGGGAGTCACTTCACATTCCAGGCTGGAGGAGTGGGGGGAGACTTCCCCACAAACCTTTGCCAGCAAGAGGCCATGACTCACCCTAACCCCAAATCCTGCATCCCGGTGGGAGATGGCAATACCTCCTTCCAGCTCACCACATCTGATGGGCACGGCCAGCCAGGGCAGGACATAAGCCCCCAGCTCCAAGAATGACAGGCCCCCAATGCTGGTACCTACCCAGGTCACCACCCCAGTCCCCACCACAGGGCAGCAGGTCTCTCTGTTCCTCCCTGTCCTCAGTGATGGACACAGCTCCCCACACCAGGCAGGACAGAGGCAAAGTCAGAAGCAGCAGCGGTGGCGGGGAAGGAGCAGGCACCAAGGTGGGCGGCTGGCTCGGCGGCACGGGGCCCAGGGCGCTCCCGGTCGGGGCAAGCTGTCTGTCCATGCAGCTCTGGGGCTGGCCTCTAAGTGGGCGTAGTCGGCTGTGATACAGGAACGTGGACACCCTTCTGTCCTGATGCTGAGGAGAGGGACAGAAGACAGTCAGTTATTATGGAAGGGACAAATAGGATGAGAAAAACCTGGAAGACAGGAGAGGGGCTTATGCCACGGGCTCCAGCATAGTACCATGTGGGCCAAGATGAGGGAAAATGAGTGGAAGCATTTTTTTTTTTTAAATATCCAAAAGGGCAGGATTATATTAAAAAGACAATGACACACACAGGCACAGGCTGGCAGGAAGGCTGCTGGGAGGCAGGATTTGGTGTAGAACTAGCGAGGTGGGTGAAGCAGTGGAACAGGAAGGACCTGAGAGAGGGGGACACTGTTGGGGAAGTAGGTACCTAGTTGATACTTGTCTTTGGCTGCTGCTCGCTCCTTGGCATCGAAATACCAGACAGTGATGGCATACCTGGGGACCAGAGCAGCCCGGAGGGCAGTCAGAGATCACCTTCCTCCACCCCGCCAGCACAGTTCCAACGACATCAGCATCCACCCTTCATCCCCCACTGAGCCCCCCAACACACACACATCACTCATTAGTCACTCTGGGTGGATCTGACAAGACTTTTTTGTTGGCATCAGGGTAGCACCTGGGCATAGCCTCAGTAGTCTGGGTCATACCTGGTGGCATAGGCTGGCTTCACCTCGTGGGGATTCCGCCGGTCAGACCAGAAAATGAGCAGCCGGTCAAAGAGTGGCTCAATGTTGGCTACCACAGGCCGGCCCTCGGGGAAGATCTGCAGCAGGCCGCCATGCACCTGGGCAAGGGCAGGGTGCAGGATGTCGTGGAGACAGGTCCAGCCCAGTAGGCCCACCCCCAGGGAGCTCACCAGGGGGTGTAGGCTGCAAACATCACTCCCCAGCCCACCCCCCACTCAGGGCTCTTAAACTGAATGACAGCCCAGAGTGTGCATCACCATGGAGACAGGCAGGAAGCTACTGAAGACAGGAAATGGGAATGTTCAAGAGCCTGGGGGCTGGCCAGGCAGCACCATTCCCCAAAGAGGGGGAGCTGCCAGGATAGCCGCAGGCGAGAAGGTGCCATTTCCCAGGAAAAGCCAGCTGGTACGCTGCACCCTCCTCCCCCGTGGAATGAGGAGAGGGTTAGACAATGCCAGAAGCTGAGCTGGCAGTGCAAAGTGGAGTGGATGTGGCCCCCTGTGCACCCAACCCTACCTTGACGTCCCAATTCTGATTCAGGTAATAGATACAGGTGATGCAGCGTCCATCGCCATGGGGATTGTCAACGTGCCTCACATAGCCCAGCCCGTTGCCTGGGTAACAAGCCACCATGGCCTAGTAGAGAAGGAAGGAGGAAGGGTTGCCTCATTTTCCCTCCCAACACCCCGCCGGAATCCTCCAGTGTCCTGGGCTCCACAGGCTCGGTTTCCAGCCTTTCTCTTTTCAACATGGTCCCATCCACCAGAAACCACAGCTCCTGGATCTGAAAAGACCACTCCCCCCAACCCCCACCACACACACACCTGAAGACTAGCACCCAGCTGAGCTCAACGAATGACTGAGGGGTTTATTTTTCAAAAGTAGCCCAACCCCACCTTGGCCCGTTCAGAATGAAGTCCATTTCAACTGCCAGTGCGCGGGGATGTGGCCTCACACTCCTACACGGGGCTCCGTCCTCAGCTGCAGGACTCGCCCAACACATACCCCAGCGCACCCCAGAGGTGCTGCCTGCTGGTCTGAGGTGGAGCGGGGAATTTTCAGGGGGTCCCCCAGGTGACTCTTCTGAGCAGCACTACCCTTGGACTTACTCCCCCTAAGTCCCCAGTGAGTCTCGTACACACTGACCAGGCACCAAAGCCCACGGTGTGGACAGATACCGAGTTCTGACCCCGCCATGCTCAATGTGCTGTGAATGAATCCGTGGACGGTCCAGCAGTTGCAAGTCTCAATTGCCTCATCTGCAAAATGGGGCCAATAAACACCTTCTGGTACAGAGAGGCATGAATTTCTCCGACAGCACAACTCTGGGGGTCCCCACCAATGACTCATTCCAGGTCTTGGCTTCCGTGCTCAGTCCTGGCCCTACGGCAACAGTTCCCATCAGCCCTCACTGCCAGGGAAGTGTACGTGTGCGGAAAGGGCCCCAGCGTTCCTGCGCCCAAACCTGGTCCTCTCCATGCCATCACACATGCTGACGCGGGTAGGGGACTGCGCTTCCCCATCCCAGGCCCCTTGTCCCTGAAACAAATCTCAAGACAGCCACTTCGAAAGGTGCTTGTGGGACCCAACAAGACAATCATCAGGGGAGGCGCCCACCACTTCATGCCTGGGAAGCATCTGGAGTGACCCCCTGACCCACAGAGGGCAGGCAGAAGCTGCTGGTTCCCAAAGCCCTGCCCTGTCTGGGCACAGCCCAGCAAGACATCAACATCTTGACCTCACAGCAGCCTTTGCAGCCACAGCAGGAGTCTCACCGAGCACGGGGGAGAGGGGGGCTCCTCACAAAAGGTAGCCCTTGTGCTCCCTGTTGGTAAACTGCTCTGCATTAAACATGGCACCTGATCCCTTGCAGCACCGGCCTGGGCAAGAAGCCAGGAGGGCAGCAGCCAGGTAAGGCCACCCCACCCAAGAAGTCACGCTTCTCTGGCAGCACAGGGTAAAGCTTCTCTGCACTGCTCACTCCCTGCAGACAGGCCAGCCTCTGAAGAATGTGGCTGTGGGTCACTGGTGAGCGACAGGGGAGCCTCCCCAGCTACAACCCAAGCGGGAAGTTTCGTCAGTTCTGCACGAAGATGGGGGAAGAAAGGGGTCCAGTGCTGCAACCTCTTCCAGCAGCGGCCAGAGACCCACTTCTCCAGCTCTTGCTGCTCGGTTCCCATTGCACCCTGAGAAAATGCAAGTGCCTGACCCCTGCCTCCAAGGCCACCACCCTCATCCCATGTCCCAGCACTCTGCTGCAGGCTCACAGGCTCCTGACTGACAGGCCATGCTCAGCCCCACCTCAAGGCCTTTGCACCTGCAGCTTTCTGGTCAAGGGTGACATTCCAGCTGAAGGCACAGATCTCCAACTCCCCCTCTGGGGCAGCCAGCAGACAGCTGTCTCCTAGTGCTGGCACAGGCTGCTCCAACAAACCCCCGGGGCATCGGTCTCCCTAGCACCCAGGCAGCTGCTGAGAGCAATCCTCTGGATCGCAAGGATCTGCTCTGGCCTGTCCTGGGCACCACCACTCAGGGTCCCCAGTTGTGCACCCGTGAAAGGGGACTTAAGGTCCTAAAGGTCCCACCCGTCCCCCCTCCTACACACATCTGGTTGGGGATGGAGAAGAGTGTGCCTGGAGGCATTGTGCTGTCCCAAGGGAGCCTCCAAGCTCAGGGACAAGCAGTGTGACAGGAAAAATTGCTCCCCACCCTCCCACCTCAGGGAAGGGGAAGCTGGGATCAGAGCCAGGAGATTAAAGAGTTAAAGGCTATTGGAGACAAGGTGCCAAAAGCCCCATCAGTTCCCCAGCCCCCCACCTCCCCCTCCCCAACACTCCCCAGTCAGAAGCTGGGAACTAAGCCAATGACAGCAGGCCCCACCTCCAAACTGCTCTTAAAGGAGCAGCCAGGCCCAATCTGGGGTGCCCTGTGGTGGTCCACGATGCCAAGGCAAGCAGACACTCCCACCTGCAGGTATGTGAGCAGAGGGGTCAGGGAGAAAAGAGAAGGCAGAACAGAGGAGAGAGCTCAGGAACTACCAAGGGGCCGGTGTTGCGAGCCCAGGCCACACTGGCCTATGCCCCCACCACACTGTGGCCATGCGTCTCAGTACCCCACTGTCTTACTCCAGGGCCTGGGAAGGGAGCCCAGAGGGCACCCTTTGAAGGCAGGGAAAGCTGGAGTTGCTGTCTCCCTGGAGCAGGGAATGGTCTGAGAGGAACTCCAGTGACCAGGCTGGCTCCTCCCCTCCCTTCTCCATCCAGCTTGGCTTGTTCTCACCTCTCTCAGGGCAACAGAGGTCACCCAGGGCTAGGAGATACCAATACCCCAACCCCAGCCAGTGCCCTGTCCCCAGCCACATCCAAAGTGGAAGCCAGAGGCACCACAAGGGAAGAGGTCTGCTCCCGCTACTTCCCCTTCTACAGGGCCACAGACTAGCTGGGGACTTAACCTGCTTTTCAACTCCACGCCAAGCAAGTGTCCTGCCCTAGGCTACTCAGCTCCTGTGGTCTTCAAGGACCTCCTCCTCCAGAGACACAGGAGGTGCCTGGAGAAGGTGCTTTGCAGCCAGTGGAGGGACAGAGGCAAGCCCCCAGGGGCCAAGCCCAGGGAGGAGCTGCCTCTGCTCCGCTATCAAGGGAAGCAGGACAAGTTCCAGCTTGGGTGGGGAGGATACTGGCCTGGGCCCCGGGGGAGCCCTGGTCCCAGAGCCAGCTCCAGCCTGAGAGGGAAGTTGCAAGAGGCCAAACCCAAGACTGATCCAAGGGGGGAAGGAAGGAGATGTGGGAGCACGACCTCCTGCCCTCGGGGCAGAACACAGCAGCAAGGCATCACTGCATTGAGCAGCTGAGCAGCGGGCACTCCCCACAGCTGTGTTCAAGTGACACCAAGCCCTGGACTCCAGGTCAGGCCCTCACACCCTCCCTGCAGGCTGGAAAGGCCCTGGGGGCCACTGTCTTATGCAGGGGCTGACCTCAGGTTCCTGACCGGGTAGGCAGAGGCCCCTGAGGCCCTGACAAGGCCCATAAATTCCAATCAAATGAGTGTTTTGCTTAAGAGAGGGTCTGCTTTTTGCTGATTCTCAAAAAGGCCCAAGTTCCAAGAAGAGATTAACACCTACTTTAAAACAAGAGAGGAGGGCCAAGAAGAGAAAGGCAGGTCAAGGGAAGAGAGCAGAGACAGGCAGGAATGAGTGTTGAACTGACAGGACAGGAAGGTTGGGGGTCAGGGACAAGGCCAGGAACCCCACCAGGTGAGCGCCCAGGCCCTGCGTCAAGAAGCCGTCCTTGATACAGACGCCTCAGCTCCTGTGGGTACAGAACAGCGCGGCACAAGGCACAGTGGGCAGCAGCACCTCCTCCCTCAGCCTGGCACTGGTCTCAACGCTGCAGCCCTCCCCCAGCCACCGCGTTCTCCTGCCTGGGAGACAGAATAGAGACCAGAGGGAGATGGGGGCAGGAAGGGCTAGACACACAGGCCAGCAGACAGGCATGAAGGAAAGGACAGGGAAACAGGAAATGCTAAGAGGGGAGACACAAGTGCCCATGAACAGGAGGCAGCAGAAACCGGGGCTGTCTGCACTGACCACTCTTGGTGTAGAGCCCATGAAGAGACATCAGGGGACCGGAAACCCCCACCTCGGCCAGTGTGCAGGTGTTGGCACCTCTGCCCAGTCCTTTCAGAGGGCCCCTGGCAAGAGAGGTGCATAAGGCCCGAGTCCCCACAGGGGAGTAGGGGCCCAAAGCGCACTCTGGCGCTGCTGCTGTTGGTCACTGGGGTGACTCCCTAGGTCTGTCTCCAAACTCTCTTATGCTGACACCAAGCAACCAAGTGTCGGGCAGCCCTTCCCAGGTGCCCCCCACAAAGCCATACCTTGGTGCGCCCGTTGATCACGTAGGCACCCAGTCGGCCAGCGCAGTGCCGGATCACGGCGTCCACGTGGGCCATGAGGGCCCCGATGCTTCGGCAGCCTGGCTCATGGCCTTCCACCCAGGCAATCTGGTCCCCACGGATGCTGCGTGGCGGGATGGCCCTCTGGCTCACTAGCTGCCCATCCCGCAGCCGCCCATCCCGCTTCAGAGCCTCCACCTCGGCCAGCACACGGCCACCCAGGGTGGCCCCCAGGAAGGTGTCCTTGACGCAGATGCCGTAGTACCGCATGCAGGGCACAATATAGTCCAGGGCCAGGCGCTCGGGGGCGGAGGGCGGCATCTCCTCCCTCTGCCCGCCGCTGGCCTCACCACTGCCGCTGCTGCAGCCCATGCCGCCCTCCCTCTCTGCCTCTGCCTCTTGGTTCTCCTGCCTGGCCCAGGGCCGCTTGCTGGGTGCAGGGGCATCCCCCCCATCCTCTGCCCACTTCCGTTTGGGGGCCTCAGGCCGGGCGCCCTGAGCTGCCAGTCGCTGACACCCCTTGGTGACCAGAGCCGCGGCACCCTCACTCTGCAGCGGCCACAGCTCACCACCATCTTGCCCTCCGAAGCCTTCCCGAAGGGGGCTGGCTGTGGTAGAGGTGGCTGTGGCTCTGGGGGTCCCACTCCCAGCCGAGGCCTCACCGGGCACTCCTGGATGGTGGTAGGAGGGTAGCAGGGGACAGGGCAGGTAGCTCTCCACCCCCATCCCAGCCCGGTTAGTCTCCAAAGGCTCTGACACAGAACCCGGCAACTGAGGTTGAGCCTGACTCAGGGGCTGCGGCTGGCACGGGCTGTCCATGGCAGCAGCGTCTTCATCCCCCGGGCATGGAGGGCACGGCCCGGGCCCATGGTGCCACCCTCCTCCGCCTCCTCCTCCTCCACTTGATGCAGCCGGGGGCCGGGGCGGCTGAGCCTGGTGTGAGGCAGGATGAGGCAGGGCAAGTGGCAGAGGCTCTTCTTGTGCCCTGGGGGTGCTCGCTGGTCCCCAAATCCTCCGCTGTCCCTAGAAGCTTGCAAAGGGACACGTCAGGGTGGCTGGAGTAAGAGAGAGAAAAAGGGATATGAGAGGAGCTTAGGGGCAAAATGGGAGGAGGGGGAGGGAACTCCCAAAACCTGAGCTCAAGTGGGGGAGAAGGTTCTGATAATTTGGGGACGAAATCACCGACCAGACCAGACGAGAGGTGGTGAGGGGGTCAGTTGGGATAATGAGGCTAGTGGAATGCAGAGACTGCACGGGACTGGGGAGGGGGCGAGGAGCATCCTCAGGCAGAAAAGAGGGGGCCTGAAGCAGAACAGGAACGAGGAGGAGTGGGGAGCAGGAAACAAACAGAGAGGATCTGCCTGGGGGTTCCAGAGAGACAGAGAAGCAAAGTATGGAATCCACAGACAGAGGAAACTGTGGGGGGTGTCCAAAGACAAAGAGAATGGGGGGCCCCAGAGACAGGAAAACAGACTGAAGCGAAGCCGAGCGGGAGCGCCCGAGACACAGAACCGGGTGGAGGGGGTCGACCTGAGCCGAACCGGAGGAAGTCGGCTGGGGGCTGACACACACCCAGACGGAAGGGAGGTCCTCAGACAGACCGACAGACGGAAGGGAGCCGCAGGAGGAGGGTCCACGGCCACAGAGGGAAGGGCGGAGGAGGGTTCACGCATTCGGGGCAGGACGGAGGGGAAAAGCGCCCCCCTCCCAACTCCCTCCGGTGGGGGCCGGAGGCCCTCGCGGGCGCGGCAGACGTCGGAGATGGAGCCCAGGGACCGCTAGGACCCCGTGCCCCTTCCTCTCCCCGCCGTCCGGCGCGCGCTCCCCGCTCCCACCCACTGCCCCCCCATAGCCGGTACTCAACGTGCCCTGCGTGCGCTCCCCCTCTCCCCACCCCCACTCGCCCCTCCCCAGGGTCGCCAGGCTCCGCCACCGCCTGCCTGGCGCGCCCCGGCTCTCGGGCCTCCCTCTCCCCGCTCCCTCCCTTCCCTCCCCAAGACCCCCTCACCGAGCTTTTTCCTCCGGCCCCGGCGCCGCCGTTTGTGCCAGCCGCCCAGCGCAGCACAGCGCGCCATACCCCGCCCCCACCACCCGCGACGCTCCGCCCCCGCCTCGCCCGGAGGGCACGTGACCGCGCCCGGGCGGAGAAGGTGCGCGCGCAGGCGCGAGCCGCGCAGGGCGGGGCGACGAAGTTAGAAGTCCCTCAGCTTCGCTAATGGGAAGTGGGTCGGTCGCCCGAAGCGAGGTTTATTTGCACTCTCCGCCCCGCCCCCTTTGCGCGAGAGGTGGGGCACTGTTAGAGACGGACTGGATCGGAGAGGAGAGTTTCTGCGCAAATTAAGCCCAGTGACGTGGGAGGGGTATGCAAATAAGGCTATTTCCATGGGGAGGTCCACCCTCTCGGGACCTAGAACGCGGCAGAAGGACCCGTCGCCGGGCCGGGGCGTGGCATGCAAATAACCTTATTTACATTGGAAGCCCCGCCCCTTACAGACCAAGCATAGGGGTGAGATCTTGAAAAATGAATGCGCAGTTAGTTGGGAAATGTAAATAAGCAGGTCAGTAAGTTCTCTAAAGGAGGAAAATGCGGATCCTTGACAGAAGGGAGGGCTGACTGGAAGGCGGGGTTCAAACAATCGTGATCCCCTTCTGTCTACCACCTTGGGACATTTGTGGGCATCAGAATAAAGTGACCTAGGAACGCGACCAAGAGAAGATATTTACCTGACAACCAGGTGTCTGTATGAACACTTGGAGAGACAGACCTCCCAGGACTGTAGGATGAGGTTATTTAAATGCCCCGCCCCCTCCACCTTCCCAGGGCCTGAGACTAGGAGGGAGGTGCTGACTTGGACTGACTTGGGGAGTGGAGCGTGAGAGGGCTGCACCTGTCCCTGGCAGAGCTCGTGGGGTGTGAGGGCTGCACCTGTCCCTGGCAGAGTTCGTGGGGTGTGAGGGCTGCACCTGTCCCTGGCAGAGCTCTTGGGGTGTCAGCAGTTTACAGGGATCTCAAATATGCACGTGAGTCAGGGTTGAACCCTTACTTTGGTCCTCAGGGGCAAGCCCAGGGTTCTTAGCCACAGTATCAGGAGAGCCAAACACAGCAAACACACAGACCTCAGCAGCATACACACCATCAGGCTTCATACGTGCATAGGTATCACCTACCTCAGGCTCTCTGAGGGCCCCCAGTTCTCCCTGTGGAAGGCCACCCAAACACCACCAGCCTCATGAGGTAGGCATGAAAGACAGAGCAGTCATAAGCAAGTGTCACACACGAGCAGCACACTTCCCTACAGATGCCATCACGGAGGGACATCTGTATTAGACATGTGGGTCTCCAGATATGCATCGTCACAAAACGTGCAGAGTGACAAACTCCCTCCACAACAGACCTGAGTCATGGTGTACCCCACACCACACCCAACCCAGAAACATGGCCCCCAAACACCATGTGGTGTAATTCCCCCATCTCCCTCCCCACAACCCCAGAATAACAGAGGCCAAGACAGAGGTGTAAACAATGCTTTATATGGGTGGGGTGTGGACAGGACAGGCCTCCAGGTAATAAATAACACGTACTCGCAATGGCAGGGCCAGGCAGGAAGCTGGGGCCAAATGGCCCTGGTCTCAGGCTTTGGAACTCTTTGAGAATGTAGGGGTTCAGGGGGGACAGGGATTAGCCAAGACATAGGAAGCAGCAGCAGGTATGGGTTCCCCCTTCCCCCCATGGCTCAGTCTTGCCCCTCAGCCAGGCCCCACCAGGCCAGGGAAGGGGGACAGGTGGCGGGGCAGCTTATCCGGGACCAGGGCAGGTGAGGGGCATAGCCTTCCGGGGCCTGGGTCTGGGTCCCAGCTGGAAGGGCAGGGCTGGTCCTGGAGAACAGGTGAGCTGAAAGAGAAGTGTGTGGTAACTACAGAGATTCGGGGTTGTCTGGCTGATGTCTGTCTCATTTCTGAGTATCTTCCTGCCTGTGGGCCTGTGTCCCTCTGCCTAGATGGTCATTTTTCTCCCAGGGTTTCTACAGGTCTGTCTGATTTTCTAGTTCTCATTTGCAGTTAATATCGGGTTCTCTCTGAGAGTACATACATTTGCCTGTTGGAGTGCCTTGAAAAGTTGTCTTCTTAAGTCTGTAGAGGGAATGCTCAATGCCTAAATATCCTATATCATGTTCCCACTTTTGTATCTCTGCATCTCTCTGTGTTCCTACATCATTGCCTCTCTGGGTCTTATTTGAGTGTTTTCCAAACTGAAAAGGCACACTTGGTTAACAGTGCTTGATTTGGCTGCAGATAGCATTAGCTGGGACCTTCTAGAAATCCCACCATCACTTCAGAATCTCTGGTGTCAGGCTCAGGGGCCTCCCTGGAGGCCCAAGGGGCTAAGTCACAGCACTATGAATCTATCTGCTGCCACTGCAGCACAAGTTCAATCCCCGGCCAGAGAGTGGGCTCACATGGCACAGAAGACCTCTCCTGTCTCGCCTGCTGCTCCCCTCAGCACTGTATTTCAGTCAATCCACTGAAATTTCTGTCTGCCACTCTGTCTCTGGTGAATCCTCTCACCCCACACACCTCTGACCTGTACCCCAGTTCTTGTATGCATAAATAAATAAATCCTTAAAAAAATAGCTTCAATAGCTTCACCTTGAAGCTGTCAATGTGACTTCAATGTGCCATGCTGCATGACTGTGCTGGGAGATCAGTTTGGAGGATCTTAAACCATGTCTTACCGAAAGTGGATTAAACAGGAGAGAAAATATCAGCGTGCATCACAGGTAATGAGAATACTAGTTCGCAGACACAGAAAACAGATCGGGGGGTGTCAGGAGGCTGGGGTGGGTGGGAGGAACTGCTTCCTGAGTACAGGGTTTACTGTTAGGACAATGAAAATGTTTCGGAACTAGACGGAGAGGGTGATGGCACAACTTTCTGAGTACCCTAAATGCCACTGAAACATACTTTACTACAGCTAGATTTATGTCATGTGACTTTCACCTTAGTTAAGGGGACAAAGAGAATGTTAGTGCCAGGGAAACCTGTTGTGTTTCAGTTTCCTGTGTGTCTGACAAAGTATAAAACAGGCTGTAGACCCAAAGTTTGAAAATGCACCGTCTCTGCCCTTGATTCACGGAGGGCAATCCTGAAACAGCCCGGGTGCCCCCCTCCATCTCCATGCAGCTCGGGGTCTTTCAAATGCACAAGAAGACGAAATGTAAGAAACAGTTTACTGTTTACTAAGTGTCGGGCCTTGTCCTAAGCACTGGACATGAATTAATTTAATGGATCTGCTCAACATCCACATGAGACAAGTACTATTATTAGTCCCATCTTCCGGGTCAGGAAACCAGGGGGCAGAGAGGTTAAATGATTTGCCCAGAGTCATGCAACTCCAAAGTCAGAGTCGGAGTTTAGACACAAGCAGTGTGACTCTGAAATCCGCGCTCCTTCACCACCTTCCCTGCTCAGATGGGGACAAACGCTGTGCAGATAACAATGATCAAATGTACAGAATTAAATGCTTTTTAAAAAGGAGGGGGGCGGGCCTCCCTGGTGGCGCAAAGGGTTAAGTACTGCACTATGAAGCATCTACAGCCACTGCAGCATGAGTAGCTGACCCACATGGCGCAGCAGACCTCTCCTGTCTCACCTGCTGCTCCCCTCAGCAGTGTGTTTCAGTCGATTTGCCTGTTCTGTCTCTGATAATCCTCTCACCTCCCGCACCTCTGGCCTATAACCCAGTACTTGTATGCATAAATAAATACATCTTAAAAAAAAAAAAGAAATGTTATCACATTTGTTTAAAATAATAAATAAAAAATTCAAAGGATGGGGGCCACCAAGGTGAGACCACCCAGTTACAGGGAGTGACTCCATCTGGGAAGCCAGTAAAGGTTTTCTGCAGGAGGAATCATTTTAGCAGAGACCAGATGAGTGGGAGCTGGTTTGAGAAAGGAGGCAGGACCGTGCCCCCAGCCAAGGTACAGCAGATGGAAAGGTCTCGAAGGAAGAGTGCTGACTTAAGGACTCAGCCTTGACTCCTCCCCCTATCTAGTGCACATCCATTCCATCAGGAAATTGTGTTGGCTCTGCCTCCCAAGTATATCCAAAGTCTAACCACTTTTACCCCATTTTCCCCTGAAGCCACCAATGTTGGGGAGGCAGAGAGGCAGGGGAGAATTGGCATGACGTACATCCCTCTACCCCAGAGAGGATCCAACCAGAGAGGATCCTGTAGGATCTCGCAGGCTGTCAGGGAATTTGAATCAAGCACAGAGAACAAGCAAGGCTTCCTGGAGGAAGGGGAGGTGGTTACCAGGGGAGAGAGGCAAGGAACAGTATTCCGGCAGACGGAACAGCATCAGTGAAGATTAGTATCTTGGCTAATGGAGAAACAGAAAGAACTTCGGTGTAGCTGCAGGAGAGGTAGGAGCTGAGGCAAGGAGAGCTGGCAGGAACCAGCTGAAGAGTTTCAGCTATGTCCCAGGGAGCCTGGGATCATGGGTGGTTTTGAACCGGGGACGGACAGGATCAGATCTGTGCCTTAGACCTGGTAGGCTCCATGGAGAAGAAAGACAAGACTAGAGAGAACAGGGACAGTACAGAAACTATTTACTTCTCAGCTCCCCTTGACCCTGCCCTGGTCCAATCCACCAATCTCTCTCACCTTGACTTTGCAGTAACTTCCTGGCAACCATCCCTGGCCCTCTCTTCTCTGTATGGGAAGCCAGAGGGACCCTGTCAACAAGATTCAGCTCTGTCCTTCCTGCGCCCAGAGTCATCCTATAGCTCCCATCATGCCCAGGCTGTAAGCCGGAGTTCTCCACATGGCCCACAAGGCACTAACTGATCTTCTTCCCCACACAGACGCCCCCCCCAACACACAAACATAGCATTCCAGTCACACTGGCCTCCCTGGACTTCCTCACCCTGGCTAGGCAGGACCCTACCTCAGGGCCTTTGCACTGCCTTTCCTTACTTAGAACACTCTTCTACCAGGGATCCAAATGACTGCCCCCCTCACCAACTTCAGGTCTTTGCTCAAATATCACCTTCCTGGTGAGACCCTCCCTCATCATCCTGTTTATAATTCTACTCCTCCAGCTTGCTGCCTCTCTTTGCCCTGCTTTGTTTTTCTCCAGAGCTCTTATCTCCCTAGTTACCATAGAATTTATTTATGAATCTTGTTTATTGTCTGTCTCCTCCCAAGGGAACATCAGGTCTACAAGGACAAGGATTTTTGTTTGTTTCACATACTGCAGCATCCCCACTGCCTTGAAGGGCCTGACACTTAGTAGGGGCTCAAAAATATTCAAATTAAGAATGGGAGGGTCATTGTGGAGCAAGGGGTTGAGTGCTGCACTGTGGCGCTTTGGCAGCTGCTGCAGTGTGAGTTCCATCCCCGGCCAGGGAGCGGACCCACATGGTGCAGCAGACCTCTCCTGCCTCGCCTGCTGCTCCCCTCAGCAGTGTGTCTCAGTCCATCTGCCTGTTCTGCTCCCTGCTCTGTCTCTGGTGAATCCTCTCACCCCCACATCTCTGGCCTGTACCCCAGCACTTGTATGCATAAATAAATAAAATCTTTAAAAACGAAAAACAGAATGGGAGGGTCAGAGATCTGGGGCAGAGAGTCAGCCGTGGATGGAAAGGACTTCTGTGTGGCTGGGAACATGGCTCCTTAATGCAGTATTTTCGCCTCTTCGGTTCCCATCGTTTGTTTTGTCATCCCTCCTTTTCTGTGTCACTGTCTCTGCTGCACACTCCCCCTCACCAGGAGCCCACCCCTGCAATCCCAAGGCCCCAGTATCCCACCTGGCTCCACAGGTCTCAGCAGCCACAGGGCTGAGGGGCCACGGCCTGGGCACTCCGAGGCTGCCGCAGCTGGCGAAGGGACGCATCTCCGTACTGAATCCCCGAGCCCATCCTCTCGGGGTCTAGCTCACCTGGAGTGGAGGAGCGAGGTCAGGACTGGCCCCTGGGAGACCTCTGGGTCCCAGGCTTCTCCATGTCCACTCCCGCTTGGGTCAGTGGGGGCCTCACCTGAGTCAATCTTGTTCAGGATGGTGCGGGCGCACTTCAGGAAGGCTTCCTCCACGTTCTCACCCGTAAGAGCGCTCGTTTCCAGGAACATCAGCTCTGGGGGCAGATGCTCGCAAGATCAGGGCCTCCATCAGTCCTCACCCTGCCTCCCACTCTTCCCTGCTACCTCTCATCCCTTTGTGCACGCTGTTCCCTTCAAGAATTCCCTCCCCCGGGGCCTCCCGGGTGGCACAGTAGGTTAAGCAACGCACTATAAAGCCAAGGCAGCCGCTGCAGCAGGAGTTCGATCCCTGCCACCAGCCAGGGAGGGGACCCACATGGCGCAGCAGACCTCTCCTGCCTCGCCCACTGCTCCCCTCAGCAGTGTGTTTCAGTTAATTTGCCTGTTCTGCTCCCCGCTCTGTCTCTGGTGGATCCTCTTACCCCCTACACCTCTGGCCTGTACCCCAGTGCTTGTATGCATAAATAAATCTTTTTTAAAAAATAAATAAATAAAAAATAAACCCAGCCCTGTAAACCTCCACCATCCAGGGCTGAGCCCTGGCACAAAAAGCCAGGAGGCCCATGGACCCTGTCCACTGCCCCTTACCCCCAAAGGCCCCTTACCATTCTCCTGGGCAAAGCGGGAGGCCTCCAGGAAAGTGACCTCACGCTCAGGGTCCAGGTCCTTCTTGTTCCCACAGAGGATGACCACGATGTTGGGGCTGGCCAGCGTGCGGGCATCCGTCAGCCAGGCAGCCAGTGAGTTGTAGGTCTCCCGGCTATGGAAAGGAAGGAAGAGGGAGGAAGAAGGGAGGCAGGGGCAGGAGAGGGGCACCCAGACCCCGCCCACTCCGTGCACCCACCTGGTGATGTCATACACCAGCAGGGCTCCAGCCGCCCCTCGGTAATAACTTCGTGTCACCGACCTGTGGGGCCAGGGGGACCCAGTCACCCCCAAGGCTGGGGTCTGCCCGAGACTGCCCCCCTCTGCGGAGAGAGACTGGTGGTTCGGAGACCCCCCTTCACTGCGGGCCCATCCCCCAAAACGTGGCATGGTCTGGTCTCCCCACAATTTCCATCTCACAGTCTGTCTCCCTCAAATTCTGTCTCTCTTAGCCAGCTGTCCATCTGTCTGTCTGCATCTCTCCCTGTCTTTGATTCTGTGTCCCTATCTTTCTGCATCTCTCCATTGATACCCCCTCTGTTATCTCTTTAATCCTCATTTCTTTTTTTTTTTTTAAAGATTTATTTATTTATGCATACAAGCACTGGGGTACAGGCCAGAGGTGTGGGGGGTGGGTGAGAGGATTCACCACAGAGAGTGGGGAGCACAACAGGCAGATCAACGGAAGTACACTGCTGAGGGGAGCAGCGGGCACAGCAGAAGAGGTCTGCCGCACCATGTGGGTCACCTCCCTGGCCAGCAGCAGGGATCAAACTCGTGCTGCAGTGGCTGAGGTTTGCTTCATAGTGCGTTGCTTAATCCACTCCGCCACCAGGGAGGCCCTTTAATCCTCATTTCTATCGCTGTCGCTGTCTCTCACTCTCATCTTCACCCTTGCCCTCCTACTCATTCATTCTATCACCTCCCTTTGCCCAGCCCTGGCCCAGTGCTATGCAAACACACCTGCTGGTGCCTTCCAATGTGGCTGACTATCCACATCTCCCTGTATCTCCAGTCTGAGTCCCTCTGGAACCCATTCAATAACCCCACAAGCATTCCTTAAGCACCTCCTGCCACCCCAGCCCATGCTAACCCCCAACCACTCGTCTCTGTCTCCTGGATTCATCGACCTCAAGCAGTGAACTAAACACATGAGTGTTAACTGAGCAGCTACTATGTGTGGCCCAGGGACCACACTCCTGTCTGTCTCTCTGCGCTCTCTGCTTCTCAGATGCAGGGTTTCACCGTACCTGTCACCTCTTCTGCAGGCATCTCCTGAAGACATACTGTGTGTAGAGACCTGCACATCTGTCTTTCCCTCAGCACTCCTCATTCTCCATTTCTCTGGCTCCACCTGTCCATTCTCCCTGTCTTCTGGTTCTCTCTGGGGCTTTTATCTTGCTTTTCTTCTCGGGCTCTCTCTTTTTCTCTCCCTTTCTGAATGCATCTGTCTTTCAAGTTTCCCTTCTGTTTCAGTCATACTCTTTCAGCATCTCCCCGTGCCCTCAACCCCAGGCATCTCTTTCTCTTTAAGGGCCTGTGCCTCCCAGGCACAAGTCTCCGTCCCTCCAGCCACACATGTCTGTCCACCATAGTCTCTCCAGGCTCTGTCCATTTCCACCTGGCTCTCTTAACACTTCTTTTATTTCTCAGTCTCCTTTTCTCTCACTTGTCTGTCATCCTCGCTCCAGGAACTCACCCCTTGGGCTATCTCTGCATGCTGATCAAGCTCTGTCTAGCTCTTGTCCTCCACCTGGCTGCTTTCACAGTGTCTCCTTGTGCTTACCCGGTGTCTCCAAGTGTCTGCACACCTCTCTCTCTCTCTCTTCTCCCCACTTCCCCTCCTGGGAGCCCAGCCCACCTACCGAAACCGCTCCTGGCCAGCTGTGTCCCAAATCTGTAGCTTCACAGTCTTCCCACCTACGTTGACCACCCGAGATCCAAACTCCACGCCGATCGTGTGGTTTGAGTCCTGTTTGACTGGGAGAAGAAGGGGGAAGAGAGGCAGTGCAGGGCTCAGAGTCTCCCCTGTCCCCCAAGACCTCCACAGCCTGCAGACTCATTCTCACTGCCAGGGCGAGTGTGGGTCCAAAAGGTCCCAGCAAAGGTGGCCAATGCACCTCTGGCCAGCCCTGCCCCTTCCATTGCCAAGAGCTGCCCAAGCCATGCCCACACTCACAGGTCAGTGCTCCCAGTGCCACTCCCAGAAACTCACACTTATTCTCAATGAACTGATGAAGGAGACATGATTTGCCAGTTCCCGCACTGCCAATCACCAGGAATTTGAAGAGGAAGTCTGAGCAGATGGAGCCAAAATCCGGGAAACCCATATGAAGAGACACACACAGGGTAGTGGGGAGGGCCGGGGGAGGCAGGTGGAAACCAAGAGATGGTCACAGGTACCAGGAGAGAAAGGGACACATAAACAGCAATGGGTAACAACCACAGCTGCTAATTCTTAGTATGCTTACCACATACTGGGCACAGCTCTAAAGTTATTTATTTACATCAGCAGCTCATTTAACCCTCAGGGAAACTCTGTGAAGGAGGTATGCATAATCAACCCCATTTTCCTCTTGAGGAAACTGAGCCACAAAGGTTAACTAACCTGGTTCCAGAGTCTGAGATCTTAAATATTACATGGATCCTCTTGACAGTCATTTTACCAAAGGGTTCAATCTCACCTTTGCCCCTCAATGACTTGCCCTCCACCACTCTAACCCTCAGTCCACTCTGGCCTTCTCAGTCTATTCCCTACAGATGACAGCTGGTTCCCCCCTCAGGGCCTTCGCACTTGCTCCCTCTCCTTCACTCTCTCTTAACTGACCAGCACTCTTTCCTACGGCACTCTTCGCATCTATCCATCCTGACTTGCCAATTCTCCCTCCATCCAAGGCCCTGCCCCATTCTCAACCTTAAGCCCCACCCCTTGTCACTAGCCTCACCCCTAATTCAAGGACACCTCACACCCAACTCTATTCCAGATCTCAAGAAACAGCAGCCCCAGGGTCCAGAGCGTCCCTGAAGATTCTCTGTAGTCAGTCAAGTCCTACCCCTACCTTCACAGAATCAGCCCTACCCCCATCCACCCAGGCTCCGCCCCAACACATTAAGACCCACCCTTTCCTCTCAAGGCCTACCCTGATCCATCAAGACTGGCTCCCTCAAATCCCGCCCCAGATCCTTTAAACCCACACATCAGACCGTCAGGCTCCGCCCAAATCAATTAAGCTCAGCCTTAGACCCACTAAGTCCCTCCCAATATCCACAAGGCCCTGCCCCATCACACCAGACCCCGCCCCCTGATATGGAAAGCCCCGCCCCCATTCCCAAAGCAGCATCCTCCTTGGGCCCAGACCCCAGACTCCAGCTTGGGCCCACCATCCTCACCGTAGGTCTCGGCCATGACTCGGTCGCGGCCGTCTTGGGCCGCAATATGGCGCCCCGGCCGCGCCTGCTCTTCGGCTGGCAGCCGCTCCACTCGGGCTGCAGCCCCGGCTCCTTCCTACTCCTGGGGCCCGGCGCCGCCACTTCCGCCTCCACCCCCTCCGGCGCGACCCGCTAGGGCTGCGGGATACCTGGCCACGCTTCCCGAAGGCAGGGATTGGCGGACAGGTCGGGCAGGGGGCGGGACAAAAGGCGAGAATTGGCCACTAGAGACTAAGGAGGCGGGGCCAGGACGAGGGATTGGCCGAGCAGGTGGGAAGGGGCGGTGCAAAGGTGCCTCGGCAAGCGGAGGAACGGATTTGGCCAGGGGTATGGGGTAGAATCGAGACTCTGGATTGGATAGAAACGGGCTTGCGGGGAGGAGACACGGATGCAAAGGAGTGAGCGGCAGCAGGCACATCCTAGTGGATCTTGGGCTGCCGAGAACGATTTCTAATCTCAAAAGCAGTAAGGATGAAAACTGGGAAGATACGCGCGGGTTCCCTCCCACCTCCCATTGCAGATAATCTTGAAATCTCTGCCCTGCTATTTGGCGTCTTCATGCTGATTGGCTTACTCCCAGTAGTTCAGCTCCCTCTCACTGGTGTAGAAAAGACACTACAATTCCCCCATTGGGCTGTTTACGTTATTCCGTCTTTTCATTTGCTGTGTCCGACTTAGGAGCCCGCCTCCCGTACACGCCTCAGAACAGCATTTTGTCAGTGAAACTCTACCCAGCAACCTTTGACGTTAGCACAGGCAGTGGTCCGATTGGCTAAATTCAGGAACGTGGGGCACAATTTCCTTTGTGTAGTCCCACCCTACCACAAAAACCACCAGGAGTTTGCACTAGGCTGATGTATTTGCATAAAACCGGGGAGGAAAAGTAGCTGGGACAGCAGTAGGTTGAGCTCACTGGCAGTAGAAATCCCATTTCTGAAAGAGAAAGGGGAAACAGTGAGGAAAAAAACAGCAGTAACACCACAGAGAATCTAGTGGTTTTAGCAAAGGCTGTAGTTTCAGGAGCCAGGTTTGGCAACACAAGTGCTATGCAAATTAACCTTGAGCCCTCGAATATTAGCATCTCTCGAGGGACTGGACGAGACTTGTAAGTCACTCCCCATTTTACAGATGAGAAAACTGAGTCAGGGTTTTTTCCGCACTCGTGCAAATAGCTAGACCGCTGCGAGTCAAGAGAAATCTCCGTCTATCAGCACAACCCCGGGTCTTCCCTCCACTTTCCTGCCGGCCCCAAGACACTTACATCTGTCTTCACGTGGATTTTGCCAGGTTTCAACGTCTGCTCTTCACGTACAATGCTACTGGGGAAGTAGCCCAGGCGAGCAGCCAGGTCTCCATAGTAATCTCCCTGAACCTGAGGAAGAACAGTTACAAGCCGAGCCCGGGGAGATGGTAACTCGGTCCTGCTAAAGGAAAGGCCACCGCGCTTCTCCTTTCCCCCTTCACGTGGCTGGCTCCATCCTTGTCATTCAGGTCTCAGCTTCAAGATGCCTGCTCTGAGCCCTCCCTGCCGCTCTGCTGCTCTCCAACTCTCTAACTCTCCAAGGAGCACATATTTACTGATGTTTTTGATACTTTGTCTCCTCTCATTAGAATAAAACGCACTGTTTGCTGTTGCAGTGTCTAGATACTTTAGTGTCTAGCTAAAGCTTGGCATCACCCAAGGGGCTCTATAATTGCTGAGCAAAGTAAACACAATCACAACAGCCCCCCCCCAAAAAAAACCACCTCAATTTCCATTCACACCCTCAGGTTTCCCCTTAGAATGGAAAATGAAGGTTGACCCCACCGCAACCCCACAGTCTTTCCTGTTTGACTCTCCCAAGACTCACGCTGCCTCCCCAGAAGAGCCTCCCTCGGCCCTTCAACTTGGAAAAGACGTAGACGACTTGGCCCCTCTGTATGTTCAGGAAACGGCAGTCAGGGGCCACGTAGTCCTGAAGGGCCACAGCCATGGAGATGGGGTCTGGGGAAGCAACAGAAGGGAATGACCCACCCCATGCACACCACAGGCTGGCAACCCCAACTCCCTCCTCCCCACTCTTACGGCTGCATTCCTCATCAGCACACTGCTTCCGATCAGCCAGCTTGGGCATGGGGCGGCCTCTGACACTAGGCCCAGGGGAGGCAGACAGCAAGATGAAGACAATGAGGAACACCCAGGGCTGAGCCATCACGGACCTGGAGCAAGAGTGAGTGAGCCAAGGTGGGGGGGCAGGGGGATGGGATCTCCAGTTTCTTCCTGCCCTCCTCTCCAGCAGCACAAGGTAACCTGTGTTCTTATTCTTGTCCCCGCCCTCAAGCAGTCCCAAATTTCATCCACACCATCTAGAGGCTGCTACCCAGCCAGGACCACTTCAAGGGCGGGATGCAGGCTGCTTGCCCAAGGAGACGCCTAGATAGGGCCAGAGCAGCTCTAAGTCTCTCCAAGTGACAACCACCTCCCCTCCCCCCAGCAACAATGAGAAAGGCCCAGGCAGGATGAGATATTCAATTCTGTCTTCTCTGACTAGTGAGTAC
Source organism: Galemys pyrenaicus (assembly GCA_019455555.1). Classification (NCBI taxonomy): domain Eukaryota; kingdom Metazoa; phylum Chordata; class Mammalia; order Eulipotyphla; family Talpidae; genus Galemys; species Galemys pyrenaicus. The sequence continues at coordinate 471,499 of JAGFMF010011834.1, read as the reverse complement.
CTGGGCCCCTCCCATCCCCTCCAGGGACAGAATCAGAGGAGTCACATGGAAAACCACCTTGGAATTTCCTGTGCTGAGGGGTCAGCAGAACAAGGCAGCCCTTTGATTACCAGGAATAGCCTCAGCTCTCCAGAACTGAGTGATTATATACTGGGCCTTAGGCCAGGCAGAGCCGTCCCACCACCACACTCTGCATCCTCACAAGCCGCTTCCTGACTGGGTGACCCAGGCTAAGCTATTCATCCCCCAGAGTTTCCCCTTTCTCATCTGTAAAGCAGGGGTCATAAAAGCTAACAGAGCATTCCATGCCTGCCTTTACCAACTCAAGGAGATACTCAGCACCACCTCAACTGGGGCTGTTAGAACCCAACTTACATGGAAATGAAGGAGTGAAGCAAACTGTCCTAGGAGACAGGCTGGCAGTGGAGGGGCTAGGTTTGGCTCCAGGGCCACACCCTTCACTACAAGCTTGGAGTTCAGTTGCCCAAGCTCAGGCTGCAAGTGGCAAAGGATTTGAACTGGTCTCAACTCAAGTCTTGCTTCAGAGACCACCATGCCAAGATCACTCTCCAGGGCATCCACCTCTCCCCCAGGCTTCTTCCTTCTGGGCCAGCAAGTCCTGTGGCTTGGGGAGAATCCTTCAAAGACTTGACCTAAGTTAGGGCCTCCCTGGTGGTGCAGTGGGTTAAGCAACACACTATGAAGCAAATCGCAGCCACTGCAGCACGAGTTCGATCCCTGCTGCCAGCTGGGGAGGTGACCCACATGGGGCAGCTGACCTCTCCTGCCTCGCCCGCTGCTCCCCTCAGCGGTGTATTTCAGTAGATCCACCTGTTCTGCTCCCTGCTCTGTCTCTGGTGAATCCTCTCACCCCCTGGACCTCTGGCTGGGGACTGAACTCAGGCTGTAGAGGTGATAGCACTGACACGGCTCCTAGACCCATAGGGAGGCCCTAAACCTGTCCTTTTATTTTTTTTATTTTTTAAAGATTTATTTATTTATGCATACAAGCACTGGGGTACAGGCCAGAGGTGTGGGGGGCGGGTGAGAGGATTCACCACAGACAGA
>JAGFMF010011834.1:434432-470116 GCA_019455555.1 Galemys pyrenaicus | reverse complement strand
CTCCTGCTGTGCCCGCTGCTCCCCTCAGCAGTGTACTTCTGTTGATCTGCCTGTTCTGCTCCCTGCTCTGTCTGTGGTGAATCCTCTCACTCCCCACACCTCTGGCCTGTACCCCAGTGCTTGTATGCATAAATAAATCTTAAAAAAAAAAAATAACACACACACGTAAGACTTAAGTCATCTCTACATGCCCAGGACCAGGTATCATGAGGGTGTGAAACATTTCTACTCAAATGCCACCTCAAGGGGCCTCCCAGATCACCCTCAAGTAGTGCGCTCCAGCTCCACCACCCCAGTTGTTTGTGTTAACAGCATAGACAGCCCTCAACGTGCAGTTACTCCACAGTACAGAGCAATCCCAAACTGCACCTGGCAGCAACCATACTTCAAGTTTTGATCTTTTCCCAAGTTAGCAAAGGCAGCACCCGCTGTTGCCTGACGCAGGGCAGCAGCAGCAACCAGAGCGCCCCGTCACTGCAGTGAACAGCCAATATTCCTGAGTGTACTACTGGGGGGATTGGGGGATTACATGTATTTTTCTACACTTTAAAAGGACAGGTTTAGGGCCTCCCTGGTGGCGCAGTGGGTTAAGCAACGCACTATGAAGCAAATCGCAGCCATTGCAGCACGAGTTCAATCCCTGCTGCCGGCCAGGGAGGGGACCCACATGGTGTGGCAGACCTCTCCTGCTGTGCCCGCTGCTCCCCTCAGCAATGTACTTCTGTTGATCTGCCTGTTCTGCTCCTCGCTTTCTGTGGTGAATCCTCTCACCCCCCCACACCTCCGGTCTGTACCCCAGTGCTTGTATGCATAAATAAATAAATCTTTAAAAAAAAAAGACAGGTTTAGGGCCTCCCTATGGGCCTAGGAGCAGTCTCAGCGCTATCGCCTCTACAGCCTGAGTTCGATCCCCTGGTGTAGCAGACCTCTCCTGCCTCACCCACTGCTCCCCGCTCCATCTCTGGTGAATCCTTTCACCTCCCCACACCTCTGGCCTGTATCCCAGTTCTTGTATGTGTAAATAAATATTTTTTTTAAAGATTTATTTATGCGTACAAGCACTGGGGTACAGGCCAGAGGTGTGGGGGGGTGAGAGGATTCACCACAGAGAGCAGAGAGCAGAACAGGAGATCAATGGAAGTACACTGCTGAGAGGAGCAGCGGGCACAGCAGGTGAGGTCTGCTGAGCCATGTGGGTCCCCTCCCTGGCCGGCAGCAGGGATCGAACTCGTGCTGCAGTGGCCATGGTCTGCTTCATAGTGCGTTGCTTAACCCACTGTGCCACCAGGGAAGCCCTGTAAATAAATCTTTAAAAAAAAACGCTCTGAGCACAGCAAAGGAGGGCTAGGCTGAGCCACAGTCTTCCCTGCACTTCGCTGCTCTCCTACTTAATATTTTCAACTTTGAATGGGTGTATCCATGTGACCCCACTGCAGGTCAAGGAGCAGCTGTAATTGCAATGAGCTTAGCTGTCCCATTTGCTCACCACTGCCTTTCTTATGCCAAGAACAGCATTCAGCACTCCAGTACTCCGCCTGTGACGAGCCTGGCAGTGGGCGTGGGGGGAGTGGCAAGTAAAAACCTACTACGGTGTTACCAGAGACAGGATCCTCTTTACACAGGAAAATGAAACTCGCCTGTGTGGGAACACCCAGGGAATTCCCCACCAGACAGTCGGAACCAGGATCTGCCAACCACAAAAGGTGCGGTTGCAGTGTGGTGGTAAGAAGCTTCCACTGGCTGTCTGCACGCAGGCTGTGAAGACAGCAATCCCTCCTCCCCCCTTTCACATTCACCACAGAGGAAAAGTCCGCATCTGGTGCTACAAGCCCCTGTCACTTCAAACACTGACTTGATGTTCTTCTTTAACAGGGAGAGCAGAGCAGGTAAAAAGCCCCTGGGAATTTAATGCTGTCATGTCTATTCTTGTGGTTGATGTCTATTTATGCAGATGATCTCACTTCCCATTTATACGCTCTGAGGGTCTTAGGCAACCTGTTATTTTTGAGACACTTTTTAAAAAATCTTCCAGGACAGGTGGGTGACAGACACCTAAAGAAGCTGCCATTTGATCTTCCCTTCTCATCCTTAGCTTCAGCTGGGTACATGGTTGCCCAGCCACTCGCTTCCCAGGCTTGCCGGCAGCTAGGCCACTGGAGGGGAATTTGGTTCAGCCACCTGCCCGAGGTTCGCAGCTGACTGGCCAGCAAGGCAGAAGAGCTTTCGGAGCTGGCCACACTCCCGCTCCAGTGCCCGCCAGCAGCTGCACGTGTGACCGAGTCTGGGGACTCCTGTGAGCAACTGTGGCATCTTCCTGAGCTCCAGATTGTGGGGGCTGTGAGCTTGAACTCTCAAGTGTCTCAAACCCAGGCCATCATACCTATCCTTCCAATGATTTTATTCTTCCCCTCAGAGTGGAGTCTGGTTCTGTGGGCCTCCGACTACCACAGCAGGCACTTCGGCGCACTTTGTGAAGCGAGGAGAAGAAAAAAGCCCTTAAAGGAGGTCTCCTGGCGCCGCAAGGACCTGCCCTAACCGGACTCGGCAGCCTACCTGGCCGCCCTACGTGCTGATGAGCCCAGAGAGCTGCCGAAGTTCTACAGGTGACTCGAACTGAGACACTGTCACTACACGACAGTTTTCCCAAGGCTGCAAACCCTAACATGCCAATGGGTCCAGAATATTCTGAAATGTGGGGAAAGAAACACAGGACAAGGAAAAAACCAGAAATGATTGTGAAAAACCAAAACTCAAAAAACCACTTTAATTCCGGCCTAACAGCACCAGGTGCAATGTCTGGGGACAGACTCTGGGTACAATGCTGTGTGACCACTCACTCACACACGCAGTTCCAGAAGGCCCCCGAGGGGGACTTACCTTCAGGGGCTGAGCCAAGGTGGGGGAGGGGAGTCCCCAAAACAGGGACTGGGCACAGGGGAGGGGCAGGTCTGGGGAAAAGGTGCTACTTCTTGGCAAAGGAGATCTTCATGGCATTGTTCTGTGTGATCTTGAAGCCCTGCAGGGCATCTCGGGCAGCCCCTGCCTGCACCTCATTGTCAAACTCCACAAAAGCGATGTCGTGGCGCCCGGGCACCAGCCGGACCTCCTTGAAGCCAGGGAACCTGAGAAAGTAACACCAGAGCTCACAACTGCAGACTCATGCATAAACCCCCAACATTCTGGCAGCTGGTGGGCTGCTTTTCCACCTCATGCAACGCACAACACTGCCCCAGCAAAGACTGATCCAGCCACAAATGGACAGCAGAGTTGAGAAACCTCGAGAGAATCAAGGAGGTGCACCCACTATAAATGAATTTTAAAATGAACCCCCGTGGCACCTTACCCTACACCACAGGACAGGACACTCGTCCACTGTCTGTCCCCAGCCATAACCTACCCACCTACGAGCCAGAAGTAACCCTTCCCACTCCAGTAGGCAACACCCCACGTTTACTGGGCACCTTCTGTCCTGTCAGTTTCCTTAGAAGACACCTAGAGGCTTTTAAGTGTGAAAAACACATGCCACTGCTCTCGCTTCACCCAGTTTCTCCAAACGTCCTGAGTGCTGCTGAGGCAGATTCCACTCCGCCGCAGCCACGGCCTCTCCATGCACCCGCCCCCCGGCCCATGCACACCCAGGCAGGCCCCTTTGGGACTTGTGCAAAGGTTTCCCTTAGGACGTGCAAATGAAGGCATGCCCCTCACTTCACCCAACAGGGGAGTTACCCTGCACGACAGCTGCCCTGACCTACGCCCCATCGGCAGGCACAGCGGCTCACACGTCTCAAGCACTTTCACAGTCTGAGTGTACTCTCGCCCGCCCAGGCTGCGTTCAAGGACATCCTGCTGCTGCCTCATGCGCACCTTGCGTCTCTCCCATCCAGAGACTAGGAAGGAGGCACAGAGTCTGGACTTCTACCCCTGCAGACCAGAGTGGCAGGGCAGTCTCGCCCTCCTGTCACCCTGCAAAGCTTCAGCAGGTTCAGGGCCCTACCCTGGCATCCTGCCTCTCACCCCCTTGGCCATCAGCACCCTAGCCCCACCCCACTTACTGGTTGAAAAGCATGGACAGCATGAGCTCGTTGGTCTCCTCGGGCAGGTTGGTGAGGAACAAGATGTGATTTGGTGGATTTTCTGAAAGCTGCAGGGCACAGAGGGGAGATCCAGAGTCTGGTGGGGACCCCTCTTGTGCTCCTCCCCTCACCCCGTTGGCATTCCTTCTAGTGCACCCCAACATACCCTAATGTCACCTGTTACCCCGCCCTTGCCCTGAGCCTGCAGGCCACAAGAGGGCACTGCTGTATTCACTGCAGGTGTCAGCGCAAGTTCACTGGCCCAGCTTCACCCCGACCTGCAGAGTTCCTCCAAGCCCAGCCCCACGCCTCTCTGTGCAAGGCCTGACCCCAAGCTACACCTACAGCCTTATCACTCAACAGCACCCCCAGGGAGGCCTACCCAGACTTTGGCCCAACTAAAACAGCCCCCACCCCGTTTTATTTTGCTGTGACCTGGAAGACTAGATACTTACAGGCTGGGCAGGCGGCATCTGTCCCGGCATAAGCTGCTGCGGGGGCATCGCACCCGGTGGGATCTGGCCAGGAGCGAGGCCCGGCGGCGGGATCATGCCCGGGGGCGGCATGTAAGGCGGCTGGCCCGGCATGTGGTGCATGATGCGGGGCGCCTGGGTCATTGGCGGCATGCCCTACGGAGACAGGGTGGGCAGGGCTCAGCTGGGCAGTGGCGGGTGCGAGTGTAACAGGGCAGTCCACCCCCAAAAAAGTTCCAAAAATCCCAGTTCTGCCCTAAGTAAAACTAAGCAAAAATTTAGAAATGCTAAAAAAAATAATAAGGACAGAAGGAAGAGGAAAAACAAAAACAACAAAATAAAAAATAGCAAGGAGACATGGAGAAAGCACATAAAGCAAAAAAAACATAAAATGACTGCGCTTGCTTTTTAATCTTAAACTAGTTAAAACAAATATAAATAAGAGACCCATGGGGAACTTAATAATAGCAACTTTCATCTTAGTTTTAATTTTACTCTTTTCCTCCCAAATTTAACTAACTCTTTCTAACCCTTTTCTAGAAATCTCTACTAAAAAATCCTTTAGACTTGTGGCAGGCTTTTAAACCTTGCTTTAAGCCAATCCTACTTAACTAAACTTTTACAGTCAAAAAAATAAGTAACTTAATAACTATATTCTTTACTCTTTCTATATTATACCTTAGTTATATTAAATTCCTTTCCATTAAAAATCTTATATATTTATCTTAATACAACAAATAACAAAACCCATTCAGAGAGGGCAAATCTAAAAATTCTAAAGTGCCCCTCTCCCTGCTTGTAACAGGAGGAGCTGTGCTTTCAGCTCAGCAGGAAGCGGAGAGGAGGCAAGATCGTGAGAGGAAACGTGGGCCATGAGCTACAGGGAGAAAGGCCCAGACTCGAGCAGAGGCCAGAAAGGTGCCCAGAGAAGGGATGGATGAAGCCAAACTCACTCAGGGTCGGGGAGGGGAAGGACAACAACAACTTTCTCAGGATGAGCTAAAAAATTAACGTGCCCTATCTTGGTTTAGAGAAGGAAAAAAGACTGGGAAGAGATCAAAACATAACTGTTGACTGAAAGGGGTGGACGTAACTGCCACAATGAGCAAGCTGGGTATTTCTTCTAAAAATAAACTGGGGGGGTGGGGGGGTGGGTAGAGAAACAGACCTAGCTGCAGAGAAAGACAGCAGCTGGCCGAGACGGGGAGGGATGGCGAGGGCAGTTACCCAAAGCCAAGGAGGGGAGTGGGGGTCAGCCTGTAGCCCCAGGGGAGACGTGGACAGGTGTGCTTGGTCAGGTGTGGACAGGCAGCTCCACGGGAACCTGATGGCGGGAACCTGAGCCCTGTCACTGAAAAGTGAGTGGGCAGGACAGACAGATGGAGCACAGCAGCGGACACGGAGGCTCGGAGAGCCAAGGAAAGGGTGGGTCCAATCTACCATCTTTTCTTAGTCTTTCGTCACTTTTCCTCATTTCAAAAAACAGGGCATTTCCGCTTTTTGTGCCCCCCCACGCCCCCCATGGTCATGAAGACACTTCCCTGTTTTTCTAGAAACTGCTATCGTCTCAGCTGTCACATCTAGGCCCACGATCCCTCTCAAGGTAATCACACAGCAGCTGAGGTGGGGCTAGTGTTGTCCCAATTGCCCAGTTCCTTCACCAGGACAACGGTCCTTTCACGCCTAGGCCACGGGAACCTCACGTTTCGGTCGCCACGCATGCACGAGTCTGTGGCCCCCATCCTGCCCCACCAGTCACCTGCCCACCTTACGCCAACACCACAGCGGCACCTCCAGCTCTGCTCTAGCCTTGCCTTGCTTTCCATTGACATTCAGAAATAGCCCCTCAGACTCCCCAAGAACTCCAGCTGAGGTTTTCATCGGAACTGTGAGGAACCTTAGGGATCGACAGCGTAAAAGCTGCGCGTCTCCCGTCCTTTTGCAGAGGCCGTGTTTGTCTTGGCACGTCCTGCACTGCTCACGTGCTGCTCCTTTTAACTGTTCCTCAACTTGAAGTCGACTTGTTTACTGCCAGCACTTAGAAATAAAACCAAGCACGCCCACATCGGCTTTCTAGCTAGTGACCTTGCAATATTAAATTCACCTAGGCCTCTTGTTGGTGAGTAGATTCTTCTGAACCGTCTAGAACAGAGTTAAAAGACTCAGATGGTGAAATCAAGATCAAGGAGAGAGAAACCAAAGAACTGAGTTAGAGAAAGAAAGATGCTGAGAAGCAAAGGACAGGCACTCCAGCCAGAGACCCCATCACTGTGGTGCTTAGCCCCCAAGAACAGCTCACAGTCTCTATAAAGAAACGGACGTGGGGTTTGAATCCCCGATGGGAGCAGGAGAACCCGCCCTACCCTGCACACAAGCCAGGCCAGTGGCAAAGGCAGGCCGGAGAAGGGAGGTGGCACCTACAGGCCCCGGCTTACCGGGACAGGCCCCTGGACGGCTCCCACTACCGGGGCGGCTGCACCACCCTGCACAGCCTTCTTAGCAGCTGGAGTCTCCTGGCTCTTGGGCTTCCTCTTCTCTCGCTTGCGGTCCCGCTCCACGAAGGTGCCCTTCATCTTGGCAATGATATCTGAGTCAGTCTTAGCATACTGGATGCGCTGCGAACAGAGACGGAGGGATTGAGGACTCACTTGGCCTCAGTCTCCTCTGTCAAATGGGGGTAGTGACATTTTGAGGGTTTGGTGAGGACCAAATGAGCAGGACCCAGCATGCACGAACCACAGTGGGCTGTCTCTGAAGCGAGGAGACCACCGTGAGCAGAGGGACCACAGTCCCAAGAAGGGAGGGGGGTGGCTGGGGGCAGTGAGCAGCTGCGCCAGTGGATACATTTGAAGGCCATTGATGGGAGTTCCAGACAGAACTCACCTGTGCTTGGTAAGACCCAAGCAAAATATCTGAGAAGAAAAGTGGGGAGGAGGATCAACATACAAAGATTATGGTTTTTACATCTCAAAAGTCAATTTCTAGTTATTCCCGAAAGGACATCAGAGTATGTGGCAACTCTGAGCTTGCACCCCAGAGGTGACAACATACATGGGGGAAGAGAGTTTCTAAGTAGTCCTGCTCTACCCGGGGGCCCACTGTCTCCCACACGCATCCATCCTGTAGGGGGAACCTGCTGAGGCCTCAGGCCCTGAGACTTGCTGTCACCTCTTCAAGAGAGCTGGCTCAGCGGCATATTGCAGGTGGGAAACTTAGAAAATGAGGGACAAGGGTAAAGACCCAAAGACGTCCGCCAGGAGTTCTCACCCAGGGCAGGGACTTTAAGTTACTCTTTGCACCTTCCAGACTGCAGTCCCCCATGCCCCCGCCATCCACTTGGCCCTCTTTCTCCCATCCCACAGTCAATGGTCATGGCCTGGCCCCTGGCCCTGGGAGTCTACACGGCCTCAGCCTGGCCCCTGGGCTCTCGAACCTACTCTTCTACCCAGGCGCTAGAAGCACTTCCCTAAATCCTTCCACCTCCTCAGCACTCAGCACACCTGGAATCAAATCCACTTCAGGACAAACTCCAGCTCCTGACTTGACTTTGACAGGCTCTCCAGGCAGGGCCTAACCCCCACCCCACTCCAGCCAAATGAACCTGACTCACTTCCTCAATTACGTTAAGTTCTTGGTTATCCCTGGGCCTGATCCATAGGGCCCCCCTAAAGACCTAACACTCTTTCTCCCTCTCTTCTCCGTCAAGTCTCACGGGAACCACCAACTTTTCCCTGCTTGGATGAGGTGCCTTCCGTAAGCACCCCCATACCAGCCCTGACCCTTCTTAGAGTCACCACCTGGTTTCAGGCTTGTCATTCCCAGCAGGGTGGGTCTGAGAAGGCAGGGCTGGGGCTCTCTTAACCATGGGGCATCCTCACACCCCATTACAGCGGGGTATACTGTGAATGCCAAGGATCAACAAAAGAAACATCCTAAGGGACTGGGCCCTCAGCAACAGGAGGTCCAGGCCCATCCCATCTCCTGCACCCCACACATACCCCTTCCACCCAGCGCTCACCATGGGCTTGTCGTAGAAAGGGAAACCCTGCATGGAGCGCAGGGCGTTGGTGGCGCTGCTGACCTCCTTGAAGATGACAAACGCTTGCCCTCTCATCTTCAGGCTCCGGGATACCAGGATATCCAGGATCTGGCCAAACTGGGAGAAGATGGCGTACAGGGACTTCTTCAGCTCTGAGTAGAGGAGGAAAGACCCATCAATCACTGAGGCCTCAATACCTTCTCCTGAGGTTACAGCCCACTGAGACTGCAGCCCAGAGGGAAACCATCAGCCAAGAACAGAGGACCCAGAATGCCTCGGGCCAGCAGTCCCAAGAGCCAGCAATAGGCAAGAACCACCTGAAGGCAGTGTGCATTCGTGCCTCTGGGAGCTGGGGACATCGAGTATCTCCCCACAGGCTTGCCAGATGAGGAACACGAGTCACACATACAAAGGGCTCATGGTATGTGCTCAGTAAACTTGAACACGCCTCATCACCAGCACCCTGGCACAGGTCTGTGAGACGAGACAATGACTGGCTTCTCCAGCCTCGTCTCTCCCACTCCACCATATCTCCATCCACAAAGGTCCCCTCCTGTCCCTATCCAGGCTCAATTATGATTTGTAAGAGATATTTTTATCGTTCAAGTCGACAAAATAGATTTCTCACACATATCTGCCTTCATCTGGCTCCTGGCTCAGCTCCCCAAAGCCTGGAAATCTCCTCAGTGTTGTGGGTGTTAAAAATGTCTGTTAGGGCCTCCCTGGTGGTGCAATGGGTGAGCACCACACTATGAAGCAAACCGCAGCAATCCTTGCCACGGGCCAAGGAGGTGACCCATATGGCACAGCAGACCTCTCCTGCCTGACCCACTGCTCCCCTCAGCAGTGTGTTTTGGTCGATCTGCCTGTTCTGTTCCCTGCTCTGTCTCTGGTGAATCCTCTCACCTCCCACACTTCTGGCCTATACCCCAGTTTTTATATGCATAAATAAACCTTTTTAAAAGAAGTTTGTTATATGCATGATGGGACTTCTTGGAAAGCACCTGTGGGTAAGGCTGGTTGCCAGGGGACCCAAACTTGAGATGAAGTAAGTGATCAAAAAAATCTCTGGGTGACATTCCCGGTTTAGTTTCCCACCCTCCACACTATGAACCCAGTCGGGCCTCCATCATTCTATTGAATGCTGGGCCTCTCTCCAGCCCCCTCTCTTGCCCACTCCAAATTATCCTTCCACAACTGGAAACTCATTCACCACTGACTTCTGCCTGACTCCCCCAAGCCTTCAAGATGAAATCCAAGCCTCACACTGCCCACAAGGCCCCAAGCCCCCAAAATCACTTGTTCTCAGAATGCCCAGGGCTCTTTGGCCTCAAGACATCTGCACATGAGATCAGCTGGGACCATTTTTCTCCCTCACACTATAACACTGCTTCCTTCCTCTGTTTGGGAGGTTTCCGAAAAGTATCCTCTTCCAAGAAACCAAAAGAACCTCTCCTAGGTTCCCATCATCAGCCCTGCACACTCTGGGGTATCCCCACTGCACAGAGGTGTCACAGGGCATGACCAGGGCTGTCGCTGCCATCAGTGTGTCCCAGACACAACATAACATCAGGCTGGGCCTGATGTAATAATGTCTACGAGAAATGCACACGCCTTTGGTTTTCAACAGCAACTTTACTGGTAACCTGAAACTTAAATCCCAGAAAGCTCCTGTGGTTTTTATGACACTTCTCCTGGGGCCCTAAGAGTTTAACATTTACTCAGTATTTACTACATTGGGTACCATAAAAATCACTCTGCACGGAGGTCCGGCTAATTAAATGCATTAACAGGCCTGCAAGAAAGATATTAAGCTTGCCCAGTTTTCTTTTTTCTTCTTTTTAGTTATTTTGCTTTCTACTTATACATATATATTTTTTTCCTCTGGTAAGTCTTCGAATACAGATAATCAGGTTTGGCTACAGTGGTAACTCGCCAAAGGAAAAGTACATCTGAGGCAGAACGCCAGCCCTGGCGGCCTCAACTACTTTTCCATCCTGTGACGACCTTGGGCAAGTCACATAACTCCAGGGGCTCAGTTTCCCATCTGAGAAATGGGTATAATTGCTCCCGCCACTATTACTCATTTCATTTTAGTTTCGAAATGCAACACTTTCATTATGGACTGATCACTGCCAAGTGACCAAGGCAGTTCCAATTCTTACCCTGATGGAACTCACAGGTCAGTGCAGAAACACTTCCGGGCCACGATGGCCCGGAAGAATCAGGATTCGAGGGGGCAAGTCCTGGACTTATCAGAAGTCAGAAGCACGCACTTGGGTGGGGGAGGGGGGGAGGGGGGTAGAATAGGAGGGCTTCCTGGAGGAGGTGGTCCTGTAAACTGAAATCTTACAGTTAACCAGTTTAATGCGTACAGAGTGAGGTAGACTGAGAGACTTTCGCCGCACAGGAACTTGCACGTGCACAGGCCGAGGGGTTAGTTAATGCCAACAGTTCGGATAAGACGGAGGAAAGAGGGGGATTGTGGGGAGGGAAGACTGGGGCGAGCGCGTGCAGGATAGTCTGGAATGTGAACTAGCCCGAACTCACCATCCTTCTTGATCTTCTCGTTGAGGTTGTTGATATAAATCGTGTGGTTGGGACGGGTTTCGGGAACCGCCATGGAGTAAGATGCTGAGGTAAGGCTGAAAGAAGGAAAATGGTTAACTTGGGTCCCGGGATTTTCCCAAATCTTTTTTTTTTTGGTCCCAACACGGGCTTTAGGGGTTGTTCACCGATGTTCCTTCCAGGAAGAAGGCGGGGGAGAAAAGAGGAACGCACACCTTGGAGTAAAAGGCGAGCGCGGGACCCTCTTCGCCACCCCGCGTGTCGAGGAAAATCGCGAGACGTTTACTACCAGTCCCAAGATGCTCTACGCGACCCAGTGGGCGGAACTTACTAAGTGGCGATTCCCATTGGCCCACGCGCTTAAAGGCCGGCCCAGGAGAAAAAACCCGGATGTAAGAGCCCCTGAAGGAGGGACGACTTAGGGGTACTCTTGCCTCATGCAGCGGGGAAAGGTTTTGCCCCACACGAGGCATGAAAAGTCCCGGGAGTCCAGCGCTCCCCCCCAACCGACATTACTCACCGACAGACACACACTTAAAGCTATTGACGCTGGCTCCGTACGGACCACAAATCGCCCTTTCCTGGCTCCGCCTCTCCTTTTCTGCCAGCCAATCCCCGCGCGGAAAATGGGTGCTGTGACCAATTGGAGTTAAGTACCAACCTGGGGCCCAGAACTTGCCAATCAAAAGAACACTTGGGTTCCCGCCTAAGCAGAAACGCTCTCGCTCACCCCGGCAAGCCCGCCCACCTTCGGCGGCGCCGGGGCAACAGACCAATGAGGAAAGGCTTCGCCCCTCACACTCTTCTTGTCAATTGGGACGCGGCTCGCGCAGCGGTCTGTTGAGGAGGTGGTCCTTTGGAAAGCCCGCCTCCCCACTGTGGGCCGCATCAGATCACGTGATCGCTAAGGGGCGGGCAGACGAGGCCAGTCCTATCACGTGACGGCACAGGTTGTGAGCTGCGGCAGCCATTTTGCGGATTGGGAGGCGCGGTTTCCTCTGCATCACGGAGGTATCGCAGCGCCTTACGGCCTCGGATCTCTGCCCCTTCCCCGGCAGTCTTCTCCTGTGGCGCTCAGAGTCCTGAACTTTCTCCACAACTAGGCCGTTTTCCCTGCGTGTTGTCCTTTTGACCTCCTGACCTCTGATTCAAAGGTCAGCGCAAAGGTTTCGAACTCCGGGCCTGGGATGTGAGGGCAGGACCAACCCTGAATTTTACCCAATCTTTAGCCCTGGGCCTTTACGTCCCACATCTGAGGCTTCCGGTCCCAAAATTGACCCCTAAAACTCCATATGTAGCCCCGGATAATAAATTACTAATTTTCATACTTCAGCCTGGCAATGCAACCTCATAGCACAAATCTGGTTCCGGATTAAAGAACCCGACCTTGCCAACCCTCGGATTCCTTCCTGAGTCAGCTGCAATCCCGCCCAGTTTCTGCGTTTTAGCCCTGGTTCTCTCAGTGCTGCTTACCCCCACATTCTGAAACTCAAGTCTAAAACCTTCAAGATCTACCTCACCACCCAGACCAACTCATTTTGGAGAATCCTTCCTCTCCCATTCGCTACCTTCCATCCCATGCCATAGATCCCGAAATGATTTCTTCTTGCTCCTCTCCTCCCCTGGAGCCTCCAGAAATTCCTGCACCTCAGGATCTCATGATTCCTCCTCCCCAACACCCAAGTCTCCCCGACTCAGCTTTTCCACTCCCACCCTCCAGTCTCCAGGCCCCTGCTCCCCCACCACCCCCGCTGCCACCTCCTGCCCCTGCCCTAGGGGCTGCTCCCCCTCATGTCTTTGGCCTGGAAAAGAGTCGGCTCCTGAAGGAGGCCTTGGAGAAGGCTGGCCCAGTCCCCAGTTGCAGAGAGGACGTGAAGAGGCTGCTGAAGCTACACAAGGACCGGTAGGGTGTCCTGCCCTACCCCACTCACCCTGGGTCTCACCTAACCACCTGCCCCTAGATCACTTCGGCCATTCTTGAGGTCTCCCATTTCCTCAAGGTCAGTTAGCCCTACTGCTTAAACTCCCTACATAGGTCCCTTCTGTGACTTTGAACCTTCAACAATGAAGGTCCTTTCCTCACGAGCACCTAATCCAGTGAGACAGAACCTCCTTCCTCCGGGAAAGGGAGAAGCCCAAAGTGAAATGAAGACATATTCATTTCAAGGACCTGCACATATTTTAACGGGACTGGGGAAGTGGCAAAAATGGGATTTGTTACGTGACCAGGAATCAGATCATACAGGGCATGGGAAGAAAAGAACTTTCTCTTGAACGCACTGGGGAGTGCAGAAGCAGGCAGGGATACTACCTGCAGGGAGTGGATGTGATTAGACTGGAATCTGGGGGGGTCCAAAGAGGAAGCTGGGGAACCAGAGACCCAGGTGGGAGGGGATGAGGGTAGAGCTGCTGGGGCACTGTGGGCTTAACAGTTGCCTGACAGGCGAAGAGGTAGAAATGGCTTGTCCAGATTCAGAAGAAACTTCCACCTCTCTGTACAAATGTATGATCTGCTCTAACTGCCCCATCCAGAGTCAGGGCAAATATAAGGTAAATAGCAGCCGCCATCATTGCATGCCCAGCTTACATCAGGCACTGTTCTCAGTGGTTTAGAATGTTGGTATATTGAATCCTCTTAGCTGCTGCTTGAGGTGGAAGTGTGATTATCCCGTTTTCCAGATGAAGAAGCTGAAACTCAGAGAGGTGAATCACTTAGCCCAGCTCTTAGAAGCCAGAGAGCCCAAATGTCGGTGGGGCAGCAGGCTCCAGGCTCTTAGCCATAGGGGCGGTGATATCTTCTCCCTTTCACCAGGATCTCCCTCCAACCCCACATTGCCCTTGCACTGACCTTGCCATTGCCCCTACCAGAACCCTGAGCGACCTCCCCAAGAGTAGGGCTGGGCAAGCCTGCAGGGACTCATTATCAAGGTGATCTCTTGGGCCCTGAGACTGTCTTCACCTGGTTTTACTCCAGGCTAAGTTAAGGAATTTTCCTGGTTAACAGCCTGAGAAACAGGCTTTGGGGGTTGGGGAGAGAATTCCAGAAGAGACACCCACCCCTTCGAGAAATTTCCTCTAACAAATCTCTCTGGCTCCTATGAGTTGCAAAGCTTTTACACTTCTTTGCTTTGCCCCTTCAGTAACTGAGAGGGTCAGGGAGCTGCAGCCAGAAGGATTCACTCAGCAGATTAGGAAACTGAGGCTCGGGAGGGGAGGTGCCTTAATGGGAGAAGTCAGATGCTAAGCCAGGAGTGACCCTCAGTCCTCAACCATCAGCAAGTGTTCCCCTCACCCTCTCTCAGATCCTGTTCTCAGTCAGACCTTGAGGGGGGACTCTAGGCCCGGGACCTTTGTCACTCACTGTGGCTCCAATTCAGTTTCAGGAGTGACTTGCAGTGGATCCTCTTCTGTGCCGACCTGCCCTCCCTCATCCAGGAAGGCCCTCAGTATGTGTGTGACCCCGAGCCCAGCCCTGCCTGCTGTGCTTTCTGAGCCTCTGTCCTTGCCAGTTTGTGAGGACTGGCATGGGAGGAGTGGGTTCATGGGTATGCTTGTGGGGGGACCTTAGGTTGGGGTCCTGGTGCAGTCAACAGAGTTGAAAAGACTGCGGGAGCTCAAGAACACGTGAACTAGGCCAGCGCCTCCAACTCCAGGTTGCCACCTCCTGGAAGGCCAGGTGACCTCTCCTCCCACTCCCCTGCTCCATCCCCAGCCTTGCAACCCAGATTCTGGCCTATGGAAAGACCCGTGAAGAAGCAGGTCTCCCCAGCAGGCCTGGGAGAGGGGAAGGAACTCCCCAAGGCATCCTACCTGTTCCCCACGCCAGCATCTGGGAGGGGGCTTCTGGGAAAGACTCAACTGAGGGAGTAAAGGGCTGGGCCTCTTTCCTCAGATGCGGGCTTGTGGCGCTGTGGATGGCAGGCCCTCTCCTGTTGCCCCCCGACGGTGTCCCCCTGGAGAGAATCGTGCAGGTGGCCTTGGAGCGAGGCTACACAGCCCAGGGGGAGATGTTCTCAGGTGAGTTGGGTTTTTCACCAGGGGGAGGAGGAGGAGAGACTGAATGGGACACAGTCGTGCCCCAGCACCTTCCCCCCAGGCAGTAGAACAGTGTTACCAGGCAGATTCTGGCCGGCCACCCAGCTCGGCCACCCCCTGCTGTGTGGCTTTGGACAAGTGCTTTCCCTCTCTGTGCCTCACGTTCTGCACTGGTACGGGGAGGTGAGGATCAGAGGCGGCCACCCTGGTGAGCTCGGGGCACAAGGCCGGGCACATGTGATACCTCTCCGGTGTCTGCATTGTCCCTGCAGCGGCCGACATGGGCAGGCTGGCCCAGGAGGTGCTGGGCTGCCACGCTGAGCTGCTCTGCGGCGGCCTGGGCAGCCCCAACAGAGACCGTGTCCTGCGGCACCTTGTTGCTGGACATCCCCTGCTCATCCCGTATCCTGGAACCCGTGAGGGAGTGGACGGGGAAGGGCGGAGGCCGGGGAGTCCCAGGAACGCATCGTGGCTTTGGCCTTAACCTCAGATCAGCTACGACGAGGACTTCAACCACGAGCCCTGTCAGCGGAGGGGCCACAAGGCCCACTGGGCAGTGAGTGCAGGTGGGTGCTGCCCCCGCGCCCTCATCAGGCTCTCCCCAGCCCCCTCCTCACGGTCTCACTGCCCCGCGCTCAGGAAGCAGGGAGTCCAGCTGAGCCAGCCCGCACCCACACACCCACACAGCACTTGGCACTCGCCGGCCTGGAAGGCAGCAGGTGCCTCAGAATCTCCCAGTCAAGGTGTCCACGAACAAGCTCAGGGCACAGACATGAGGACCAAACAGCCCAGGCTCCAGGCCCGGTCTGGCCACTTCCAGGTTCTGTGACTCTGGACCTCTACCTTCCTGTCTGGAAGTTGGGGTGACAGAATGGCCCACCTCACAGGCACATTACATGGAATGCTCAGGAGGAACTGGCGTGTCCCACGCCCTTGGAAGTGCTCGCTGCGCTCAGCGCTGTCCTGGCCCCGCCGGCATGTTAGGCAGTGTCCCGTGTCCTCCTGGGCATCGTCCCTGTGCCCCCCACGTCCCTGCATTGCGCACCCACTGCCAGGCCGGGGTTCTAGCGAGGAGGTGGAGGAGACTGCAGCAGCTCAGACCCCAGGCCGTGTCAGAGGCCCTGCTCGCTGAGGCCCGGCGGGCCCCCCTCTCAGCACGTGTCTCCCAAGAGCCGGAGGCTGCCGAGCCAGGGTGTTTGCTCTTAAAGCTTCCTCTCCCCATCCCCGAGCTGTAGGGGCAGGGCTCAGAGCGGCCTGCAGCTGTGGCCAGACACCCCGGCCACAGCCCAGCCAACTGCCGCGGCCCCTGCTCGTGTCTCTAGCATGGGGGCTGAGGCGGCGCCTTTCCTGAGGGCCGTGGGGGGGTTAGCCCAGCTCCTGTCAAGGATGGCCCCGCTCACTGCCACCCTCTCTGCTTCCAGGGGTCCTGCTGGGTGTGCCAGGTGTACCCAGCCTCGGCTATGCCGAGGACCCTGAGCTCCCAGGCCTGTTCCACCCAGTGCCCAGCACAGCCCGCCGGCCCCCACTGCTGCCAGAGGAAGGGTCCCCGGGAGCCGCCTACCTTCTCTCCAAGCAGGGCAAGAGCTGGCACTATCAGCTGTGGGACTACGACCAGGTCCGGGACAGCAACCTGCAGCTGACGGACTTCTCACCTGCCAGGGCCGCCGATGGCCGGGAGTATGTGGTGCCGGCTGGCGGGGTGAGGGCCGGCCTCTGCGGCCAGGTGCTGCTCCTCACGCCGCCCACCCAGGCCACAGCCTGAGGCTCACTGTTCCAAAGTGCTCCCAACAGCCCGCGGGGTTGGCTGGATCTCCAGGGACCTCCAGCAGAGACCTTCACAGGGGCCTCCCTGTGCCAGCCCGCTCCAGAGCCCCCCACGCCCCTGCGTTGCGCACCCACCACGTCGGGCTGGGTTCTAGCAAGAAGACAGGAGCCTACGGTAGCTCAGGCCCCAGGCCACGTCCATCACGGCACCACCCTCTTCTTAACCACTGTGCCCTTGGACGTCTGCAAGACCCCCTCACTGCAACCCCTGCCGCCTCCCCCCACTTGTGTTCACATGGGGCCAGAGCCCCTTAAAAGGCAAACCACAATGGCGTACACCCGAAACTTACAGGTCAACATCTTTTGGTATGGGATCTTTAAAATGGAGCAGTCACATTCTACAATAGAGCTGCTGTCTGTCCATGTTAAAACAAATTAAAGACCATTTAAAAGACACATTGGGGTCTCACTACCCACCGGAGAAGTTTCCAGCAGCCGTTACTGCTCCTGGATCAGGACTGAATTCCTGACTTCTCCCCCACTTCACCGCTCCTTAACCCCCAGCCAGCCTTCCTCCTGCTCTCTGCCTGCCAGCCGGGGCCTTCCAGGCATCCTTGGGGCCCTCTGCTAAGGGAAGTCCTAACTTTTCTCTTGTGGCTCATTGTAACTTCCCCAGATTCCCTCTGCGCAGTCTACGCCTCCCCCACCTGAATTCGCTCCATTCAGAACCAAGTGAGTGCACCTGAGAGGTTGTGCCCTGCCTTCACCCCCGTTAACTCATCCGCCAGCTCTTCCAGCTCTAAAAGCAGGAACCAGGTCCCACTTGACAGATGGAGACTGAGGCTGGGGGACTAAGGTCACATGGCAGGCGAGTGACAGAGGCATTTAGTACCTATAGTGTGTGATGATCAGTCACATGGACTCCTGTTGTCCCACTGAAGGGCGAGGAGCAGCTGTCTGGGCCATGGCTGGGTGCCCACTGTCCGGAGAGGGCCTCACTTCTACACACTTGGACAGTGTAGTGCTTCTAGTGAGGCAGGTGGAGCCCCATCCTGGCCCTGATACTCCACCGGCACCCCCTGCCCGCCTGAGCCCCAGCCAGCCCTGTCTGCATAGTCCCAGAGGCACTGAGGGCGGGACTCGGAGCGGTCTCGGTCACCCACGTCCCCGTCGTCTGGCAGAGTGGGGGACAAGGGCAGCAGCCCCGTGGATGCGGGACGAGGAGAGCAGCTGCTCTGAGCCTGCAGCTCTGCCTGGGCCTGTCGTCATCCTATCGCCCCGCCCAGCGCTGGTGCTCAAATTATGAGCTTTGAGCCTACACACCCCAGATGCAAAAGCAAAAACTCCATAAAGTGGACTTTGCTCTTTATTGGGGTGCGATCACGGGGGAAGGCAGGCAGTGAGCCACTGAGCTTCCTGTTCCCAGTGTGCCCCACTCCAACCCCATATAAATAAGTATAAAGATGTTCAGTAGAAAAGGAGGACCTGGGCCCTGGAAGACAGTGTCAGAGCTCCAGCTTGGAGCGAGGGGCCTGCCTCATGCCCACCCTGGTGGACCAGGGAGCCAGTTACGGGTGCAGAGGAAGGTGGGGGTGTCACCCACACCACAGGGTGCTCAGGGTCTTTGGTTTGGAGCTGGGCGAGCCTGGGCTCACAGCAGTCCCCGTGCCCCTGACCCAAGCCGGTGGGTGGGTTTTCACAGCAGCACCCAGGGGTGGGGTGAGGGCCCTGCTGAGGAAGCAGTCGGTCCCCGTTAGGAGGCCAGCTTCCCGGCCTCAGAGAGCCCTTCTGCCACGGCAGTCAGCTGGGGAGAGATCAAAGAGTCCAGGAGCAGAGGGGGAAGTCTGAGGCTGCTGGCCGAGGACGAGGCTCCGGGTCATGGCGCCGGCACGGACACTCAGCTGTGGTCTGCAGGGCAGCAGCCAGAGTCTCCCAGGTGCAGGGACGACCCCGCAGGCCTCGGGGAGGGCAGGACACTGGTGAGCAGTATCCCGCCCAGCCCCAGGCAGCACCGCAGGCCACTCCCACAGGGCCTCAGTCCTCAGCACGCACCGCGAGACTCCCAGATGAAGGGACGGGGCTTCTAGAACTCTCCCAGTGGACAGGCCACTCCAGCTTGGTTCACAAAGGCTGTCTGGTCCTCGGGCAGCAGCAGTGGGCAGACCCAGTCTCTGGCCTTGGGGGCAGGGACCAGAGCCATCCACAGGTGACAGGCAGCCTCTGCATTGTGACCTCAGGACGAGCCGGGGGCCGTGCTGGCCTGAGGAATTCCAGTTCTGACTGGCGGTGACCCCTCTTCAGTCCTCGGGACCCCTGTAGCATGTGGGCCAGTGCTACCTGGCCGCTGAGGCCCTTCAGATCTCCCACACTGGTCATACCTCTCCCACCTGAGAAGTCAGCTTCCCCCCACCAACATCGGGGCTCCCCTGCTAGACGGGCCCCCTCTAATAAATAAAGCTGGCACCGGGCAGGAGGGTCAGCTGTGGGCAAGCCCGTGCAGGAGACGGATCATGTTGTCCAGGCCCCAGAGGTAGCCGTCCTCGCGGTTGCCCTCGGCCCAGGGCAGCCGGTGGCTGAGCGTCTGGTGGCTGGGCAGGGCCACTGTCTTGCCAAAGTCGATCATCCAGACTTTGGCCAGGCCGGTGTGGTCGTGCACAAAGAGGAGGGAGCTGCCTACCACCTGTGGGGAGGGGAGCACGGTTAGGGGTTGAGCAGGCCCTGGCCGAGGCCACAGCCGCGGCAGGCAGCTGAGCAGGGTGCTTGACCGCAGACCTAGGGGTCCAGGCTGCCTGCACTCCAACCTGCGCTGGCCACTTACTGGCTGTGTGGCCTTAGGCAGGTGACTCTACCTCTCTGGGCCTCCGCTTCCTCTACACAAAGTGGGAACGATGCACTAACAGCGCCATTTACTTCAACAGGATGTTGGACTTAACCCACGTGAAACACTTCGAGCAGTTGCTGGGACGTAACAAATGCACAACAAACATTAAACCAAATGTCAACTGTTGCCCCTTCTTAAACCTTAATGTCTGCAGTGTCCTGAACAGGTCAAGAGAGCCTGGTGAGAAGGAACGGTGGCTACTCAGTCCCAGCGGACTGCTGCTTGTGACCCCAGACAAGAGGCTTCCTTTCCCCGGGCCTCAGTCTCCTCATGCATAGAATGGGCTGACGGTAACAGCCCCAACTCCTGGGTCCTCGGCACATACGGCCAAGCCGCAGTGCTCCCTCAGCAGACGCTCTGTTTTGTTTTGTTCTGTTTTCATTGGCGCTAGTAGCTTCCTTTTGTCCAATTCCAGGAATGCAGGCCCCTCCCTGTTTCTACTCCAGAGAACCCAGACAATGGTGCAGGTGGGCAGGTGCCTGGCAGAAGTGGCGGCCACCGCCCTGCTCTGAACAGCTGTTGGCACATGGCAGGCTGCCCAGGGCTGCCACGTCTACCCATTTGCCTAGGGAAACTGGAAGTGCTGATGCCGAAAGAGGGTCTCACGCCTGAAACGCTGGCAACTCGGCTTTTAAAACGTCCAGTCACCAGGCAGGTGAACCCAAGTGCAAGGCCAGAGGACGCGGGGCCCCAGGCTCCCCTGTGACCTGTGGGAGGCCCCAAGGCCGTGAGTGTGACGACGGGCCACTGGCACACATGGCGGGTTAACTACAGGCCAGACTGTCAGTCTTAATCTGTTTTGCCTTCACTGTGGCCAGGAGCAGATGCCACTGCCCCCACCCCACAGGACGCAGAACCGCCACCACCCCCAGATTCTAACCCAGAGCTGTGCTCTCGAAGTGCGTGATATTAGAAAAAGAGGGGAGGGGAAGAACTTGCAGGGAGGAGAGGACACTGGCTGCCGTTGGACTTTCTGGGACTTTCTGAGACCGCCTCAGAGAGAAGAATTTCCCAAGGAGACCAGGCTGTGGAAGGGGGTGAGGGTGGGGGCAGTGAGGACACGCAGCTAAGAACCAGAAGTAATTCTAAAGCAACTGTAAGAGCCAGAGTTCCAGACTCCAAAGTGCGCTCTCCAGGGCTCCTCTCATACCTCAGCAGCCTTAGAAGGGAGGGACTTTGTCCCTTCTCCTGACAGGCAGAAATACAGGCGCCAGAGGGTAAGTCACAAGGTCACACAGCAGCCAGCCTTTGGCCCAGGCCACCCTGTTCAAATGGTAACTAGTTCACCTCCCTGAAACCCCCTTTGTTGCCTACCCTAAAAAAGCAAACCCCCAAAGGTGGGGCCTGCTTTTTACCACTTTAGCCTGTAAGTCTGTTCAGTGGTTTCTCCTTAGCACCACTGAGACAGTGCGTGCGTATGTACACACACACACACACACACACACAGCCCTTTGCTCCCAGGGTAGCTGGGGCTCGCACCTCGTGAGTCCTGAAGAAGGGGGAGCTCTCCAGAGCGTCACGGAGTCCTTCCAGCCGGGACACGTACTTTCTCTGAGTGGGGGAGGGAGATTCTTGGTTAGCACAGGGACTTGGTGGTCCCTACCCACCCTGACCTCTGCCCTTTCCCAGACCACCAAAGCAACAGGCAGGAGGGGATACGGGGAAGCACAGGGGGGCGTGTGGGGGGGCCTGGAGGGGCTGGATGCAGGGTGGCACAGACAAGGGTGTCAGTGGTAGAGTCCATGAACACCCATAATTCCTAGCGGCTCCTCCCTCCCAGAGGTGGACTCTGTTTCCCTTCTATCTCAGTTTGGCTAAGCGACTTGCCTTGGCCAGCAGACCATGGCGGAAATGGCGTGGCCATTCCAGCCTGGCCATCAAGGGGCTTTGCCTGTTCACATGTCCTCTTGGATCCCAGCTTCCAGGGAGGCAACAAGCTGGCTGGGTCATGAGAGACATGTGACCAAGCCACAAAGCAAGACTGAGCCAGCCACCAGCTGACCAGGCACGTGAGAGCCGCCAAGCTCAGCCCGACGCACGAGACCCACGCACAGGGAGTGCAATGACAGTGGTGGTCTGAAGCGGCTACGTTTGGGGCGTGGCTGTCCTGCTCACCAGGATCCCTTGGTTCCCGTCCGCAAAGTCCTCCAACACCTTTGTCACCTGCTCCAGCTCCTGTGTCTTCTTAAAGTTGGTGTTGCAGGTCCCATCGGCTTTCTGCAGGGGGAAGGGGGCAGGGGTCACATCACGTCTTTTCCTGCCCGCCACATGCCAAGGAGCCTCAGGTACCCGTGGGGCCACCCGTCTGCCTCCACACCTGTTTGCTGTTCAGAGGAAGCCAGCCCACCTACCCAGCCCCCAGTTACCCTCCTCGCAACAAACAGGTCCTCCCAAGCCTGACCTTGAACTCCTGCTGTTCAAGTCTAGCTGTACAGGCCTTGAAGGGGAGTGGATCTGGTTTTGAATCATGACTCTGCTACTTCCTATCTGGGCAGCCTTAGGCAGGCCACTTCACCTGCCTGAGCCTCAGTTTCCTCATTGGGGAAATGGGACTTGGTGTCCCCTTCCTAAAGCTGGCACAAGGACTGGAGGAGACTGGGAGTGAGGATTCATGGTGCAGTGCCTGGCACAGAGTAAGCATGTAATAAATGAGACGTTATTTTTTGTTACTGAGAGGAGCCCAGAGAAGCCCCGTGAGTCATCTGCCATACTGTGTCTGGCGCCGTGTGGGCAATATGAGCACAAAGGTAACAGAACAGTCAGAGAAGGGAGATATATTCAAATAATGAAGGGTATCAGGAGCTGTTGGGAGAGGACCTTGATATAATAGGATGGAAATCAAGGAGGGCTTCCTGGAAGAAGCAAAATTTGAAAGGAGACAGGAAAATGACTATGAATCAATGAGGGAACCAGTAAGAGGAGTCCCAGCAGAAGGAACAGCATGTGCAGAGGCTCTGCAGCAGGAGAGGGCAGAACCCTTCCAAGAAGGTGAAAGTGTCTGAGGCCTGAAGGTAAACAAGGAGAGTGAGCAGGGTGAGAGGTAAGCTAGAGTCTGGAGGGCCCTCTAGGCCAGGGAACTTCTCTTGAGGGTGCTAGGGCGCCATGGAAGGACTTTGAACAGGAGGATGATAGATCTGTAACTCAGGTGAAGCAGAGGAGTTAGGCACGCTCAGACACTGCTGGGGGCACACAACCACACACCCCTATGAGAGGAGCGTGGCAATCTCTAGCGAAACCCCCAGTGCATTTAATTTAACCTTTGACCTGGTAGTCCTGTTTCCGGGAATCTAGTCTATGGCTAAAGCTTCCTACTCACAAAATGTCTTAGGTACAAAATGATTTTTTTGTAATGTCAAGAAATGGACACCCAGGTGGCCATCTATAGGGCACTGTGGCATAGCCACAAAGAAAATACAGCTGGATAGGGAGGGAGGAAGGGAGGGAGAGAGGGAGGGAGGGAGGGAGAGAGGGAGGGAGGGGGAGGGAGGGAAGGAGGGAGGGAGGGAGGGAGGAGGCTCTAAGAAATAATACATGAATACCCTGTTAATTGAAAAAACAAAACATCAATGATTATGCATACTATGCCACCTTTGTGTAAGAGAGGAAGGAAAACTTAAGATGTGCAATTGCGGGCCTCCCTGGTGTCTCAGCGGGTTGAGCTTGCAACTGTGAAGCATCCTCAGCACAGCAGCACAAGTTCGATCCCAGCCAGGGAGGGGATCCACATGGCGCAGCAGACCTCTCCTGCCTCGCCTGCTGCTCCCCTCAGCAGTGTGTTTCAGTGGGTCTGCCTGTTCTGCTCCCCACTCTGTCTCTGGTGAATCCTCTCACCTCCTACGACTCTGGCCTGTACCCCAGCTCTTGTATTCATAAATAAATGAATCTTTTAAAAAAAAAATGTGTAATTGCATTTGACTGTATTTGAGGAAGAAATAAGAAGCTGGTAGAGTGGTTCCTCAGGAACAGGTGGGTGTGGAGGGACGAAATGGGAAGGACAGCAGGATTGGGAGAGGGATTCCCCCACCCCCCAGCCCCACCCTGTTACACCTTTTGTGATAGTATTTGGCTTTTGAACACCTATTCAAACAGTTTTAACTTACAAGAAAAAAGAAGCAAATGGAAAATCTTCCCTCCACAAGGCAGAGAGGATCCCTCCAGTTGCCGGAGAAGGGTGAGCCAGGGCCCCAAGCCCAGGGAAGCTGGAGCGGAAGACGGGGCCAGACCAGACCAGGGGAGGAGATGGCACCAAGAGACACTCAGGCAGCCGGATAAACAAAAGTTGGTCTCCCCTGGGTGTGGGGTGAGACACGTGGGACCTGCCCCGAGCGAGCAGCCCTGTGGTCCTCTGCATGTGGGCTCCAGCATCCTGTGCACGTCGGCTCCTCTCACGCTTCCCTGACACCACGTTCGCTGCGGCACCTGGCTCAGGTCTAGCTCCCCGCGCTTGCAGCCAGCGCCAGGCCGAAGCCCCGGGCCTCACCTTGATGCCTTCGATGCGGAAGCCCAGGGTGGAAGTGGAGCTCACAGTCTCTCTCCACTGCATGTATCGGGGCTTGGTGACCGCCCCCTGGGCGTGCTCCTCGGGGGTGGGGGCCCCCGGGTCCACAGCTACCATCTTCTCATACATGTCCTTCCGGGGCCGGGGCCGTTCTCGCGCCTTGACCAGCTCCTCTTCCAGGTAGGTCCTGCCACGGAGGACATGACAAAGGAAATCATGAAGGACAAAACTGACTCATACTCCCTGGTGTTAAGGCAGTTATAAAGCTGCAGTGTGGCAAAGAATAGGCAAAGTGATAGACAGACCAGAGCAGAGTCCACAGACTCTTGTCTGTGACTCTTGTCACTGCCGTTCAGTGAGGGAAAGGGAAGTCTTCTCAACAAATGGGGCTGGGTCAGTAGGAATATCCTTCTGGAAAAAAGTGAACTTTGATCCCTATTTCACACCACAGATCCAAAATAATTACAGGTAGATCACAGCTGTAAATATGAAAAGTAGAAACTCTGAAACTCATAAAAGATCTTCAAGACCTCAAACGAGGCAAAGATTTTCTTCAACACAAAACAACTTGCTGTAATGAAAAAAAATGTCCAACTGGGCAAAGTTCAAAGTACTTCTGTTTATCAAAGGACATTATTAAGACCATGAAGTGGGAGCTGCGGGGAATGTGTGTGTGTGTGTGTGTGTGTGTGAGAGAGAGAGAGAGAGAGAGAGAGAGAGAGAGAGAGAAAGAGAGAGAGAGAGACTTGTGTATCTCCCACAAAGGAGTTGTATGCAGAATATGTAAAGGAATACCAGTCGAAAAGAAAAAGACAGCCCAATAGAAAAGTGGGCAAAACAGCCACATAGGCACTTTTCAAAAGATGATTTCCATGTGGCCAAACCACATAGAATGTGCTCAATTTCTCTGGTCATCAGAGGAACAGAAATTAAAATCATGATGAAACATGCATTATAGGTGAAATCAGTAACACACGCAACAAGCAAGTCCTGATGAGAATACAGCACACAGGAAACCCCAGTGGGAATACCCGCTGGCACAACTATGTTTGAGACTGACTCGGCACTCTTCCAGAATACCCATCCTCGTCCCTCCAGCCCTTACCCATGGCTGCCTGACCCCACCTGCTGCCCATCTTGCAATCCATGATAGAGGGGCCCTCGAAGTCCGCCAGGAGATCTTCCATCTGGTTGAAGGCCTGGCCATCCCGCTGCACCACCCCATAGTAGGTTGGCACAAAAGGTCGCAGAATGTCGTTCATTAGCTGCTCCAGACTGTGCTGCTCACACTGACAGAAGCGCTTTAGAATCCGACCATCCTCTCCTGCCTGGAAGTTCCCTATGGGTAGCAGAATCAATGGGAGGGGCAGAGAGAGGTCAGAAAGAGGATGCCCCTCTGCTTCCTGTATGCAGCAGATCCTGGCCACCATCATCTCACCTGACCCTCTACACATGATGCTTTCACTCCCTCCCTACCACTCTCGAAATCTTGGCTGGCATGTTGGGGCATGCTCTTTGTTTAAACAGAGTTATAGTCACAGTCAAATGGGTCCTCATTTGTTTTGTAATTTTGGATTGTGAGCTCACGATCATGGTGGGAATTTTGTGACAGCTAAGAGGTGAACATGGTGCTCCACAGCAAATTTGCATTTGCTTCTGCCTGGAGTCTCGGTGTGCTAATAACCCCAGGGGTGTACTTAAGTTAATTTACAAATCTGGCATTTCCTGGGCCATGTAGTTAGTCTGGATCAAAATCATAAATTCTGGGGGCCTCCCTGGTGGCGCAGTGGGTTAAGCAACTCACTAGGAAGCAAACCGCAACCACTGCAGCACGAGTTCTATCCCTGCTGCCAGCTGGGGAGGGACCCACATGGTGCAGCAGACCTCTCCTGCTGTGCCCGCTGCTCCCCTCAGCAGTGTACTTCCGTTGATCTGCCTGTTCTGCTCCCCGCTCTGTCTGTGGTGGGTCCTCTCACCCCCCACACCTCTGGCCTGTACCCCAGTGCTTGTATGCATAAATAAATAAATCTTAAAAAAAAAAACAACAAAATCATAAATTCTTACTGAGGCAGACTGTATTTTCAGATTATAGTTTCCAAAGATGGCTGCACCAATAGCTCATATCCCACATGCTTTTCTAGAATTTCGACATTCCCTATCAAGAAGTGAAACCTAATTCTTTTCCTATGAATCTGTGAGAAGCTTACGGCATAAGTGACATTCTGTGACTTCAGTCTGAGTCATAAAAGGAGAGTTTCCACTTTCTTTGACAGAGACACTTGCATTTACAGACCCGAGTCGTCACATAAGAAATCTAACTACTGTGACGCCACCACATTATGAGGAAGCCCAAGCAGCTACAGGTGAAAATCTGCAGTGGTACCCCACACTTTTCAAAAGTTCACATTAGGCCACTTCGCTTTTTCATAAGACCTACATTATAGTACCAGCTTACAACAAAAGGCAAAAATGTATTCTGCATTGGCCTTGCAGCAGCCTTTATAAAGGCAGTGTAAACCCTCAGCAGCAAGAGGGGCACCACCAAACTCCTTCCCCATACCTGCTGTGTATTTATGGTAACCTTTCTGTTCTTACTTACTATGTGTTATTTCAGGTTTTATGTGGTTTTGGTATGATTTTAGTAGGTTGGTTTTGTGAGGGAACACCCAAAAATTTGTCCAAACAACTTAAAGATAGGGCCTCCCTGGTGGTCTAGGGGTTAAATCTCAGTGCTGTCACCACTTTGGCCAGGGTTCAACCCCCGGCCAGGGAGGGGACCCACATGGCGCAGCAGACCTCTCCTGCCTCGCCCGCTGCTCCCCTCAGCAGTGTGTTTCAGTGGGTCTGCCTGTTCTGCTCCCCACTCTGTCTCTGGTGAATCCTCTCATCCCCTCATCCCACACCCCAAAAATTTAAGAATTGCTTCTTTGCTTTACACCATTTTGAAAGGTTTCATAGGACAGTGGGCAAAACCTGGATAAGGTTTCCATCCAGCAGTGGCAGCTGAGACCCAGGCAACAGGCAGCATCAATCACCATGTGAGTGAATGGTTCCTCAAAACTTTCTCTGAAGGCTCCCAGCCCTTGAGCTGTCCTTGCTGAGTTTCCAGATATGAAGTAGCAACAGGTCATCCCTGCCAGGTCCTGTCTGAATCCTGACCCAAAACCCCTGAGTATAATCAAAAAGTTGTTTGACTCCACTGTTTTTTTGGAAATCGCTAAATTTTTGGTTTTCTGCTGTTTGAATTTTTTTATACTGAGCAATAGTAACCAGAACACACACAGACGGGAGCACTTGGTCTATAGTTTTAGGGGTGCCTAGTCTATTCTATGACTCATATCTAAGGATGAATAGGCAGATAAGTTCCCATCTTGAATTCCTTTGCTGGAGGCAGTTTTTGTAAATAAAGTTTTATTGGAACACAGACATGTTCCCATGTTTATGGCTCCCTTCTGGCGGCAACAGCAGAGTTGCAACAGAGACTCTATGCCCACAAAACCAAGAGAGTTATCACCTACCCCTTCACCAAAAAGATGTTACATAATAGGCATTGCACTATTATGTGTGAGAGACACTCTGTTAGGTCCTGGGGAAAAACCTCCCAGCTGTCGCTTACTGAGGACCTACTATGCTCTGGCTCTGGACACAGGGAGAGGACAGGAATGATGACTTCCAAACACAGATGAGAAAGTGGCAGCCCAGGGAGAGTGAGCGACTTGCCCAGGGTCAGCTGCCAATAAAGGGCAGAGCTAGGACTGGCGCCCAGGAGCACGTGGTGTGCCTTTCTCCCAAAACCCCAGGATCACTGGGAACAGCCCTGATACATGAACTGCCCAGCCCAGGCGTAAGCACTCCCCAGAAAGCCCCATGAGGTGGAGACTGTCCACAGTCTACTTTATAGATGGGGAAACTAACCTACATAGAGGAGCCCAGCCCAGCCCTGCGCGCCCCCTGCTCTCACCAGCATGTCCAGAGAGCTGGACCCACGGGTAGTGTTTGCGGAAGGAGACCACGAAGGGTGAGTACTTCAGCACTGTCTTCAGTTTCTTCCATGATTTGTTCTGTGGGGACAGAGCAGGGTGGGGTCAGGATCGAGGCCAAGAGGGAGGGGGATGAGGGTACTGCCATGAGAGGGAACCAAGGTGGACATGGGGCTCTCCAGGACCAGGGAGGCTCCTAGGGTGACTGATCCCAAGCTCGTTGGAATGAGCAGAGCCCGAGTACTTCAGCAATTACAAGATCCCAGCAAAGGCCTCAGCTAAGTTGGGAAGAGGCTCTTGTCCACTCCTCTTCGTCGCCTTCATCACCTTATTCCCTGTGTCTCTCTCTGTCCTTCTCAAACAAGTAACACTAGGTCAGGTTCGGTGGAAGTAACAAGTCACCCCAAACCTCCCCTCAAGCCCTCACCTCCACACTCACCAAACACGTGAAAATCTCTCTCCTCTCTGTCCCTAAACCAGGCAGAGCGTCCAGGGAAAATGACAGTGACAGGAGTTGAGGAACTGAGCTGAACCAGACAGAAACAAAGACGGATGATAAAGCGATGACAGAAGCAGAGACCAGGGCAATGACAGACACTGCTGTAGTCACGAGAGCTGCTCACCAACAGTCCCAGAGCTTCCCCCTTCCGGGGACGTCCCATCCTCTTGCACTTAGGTTACTGACTTGCTCTGCCAATGAAATATGAGAGAAGGATCCCTTTTGGGTTAAACCCTTAAAACCTGAGCCTGGGGGCCTCCCTGGTGGCGCAGTGGGTTAAGCAACGCACTATGAAGCAGACCACAGCCACTGCAGCACGAGTTCGATCCCTGCTCCCAGCCGGGGAGGGGACCCACATGGCGCAGGAGACCTGCCTCTCCTGCTGCTCCCCTCAGCAGTGTGTTCAGCATATCTGTCTGTTCTGTTCCCCACTCTGTCTCTGGTGGATCCTCTCAACACCTGCACCTCTGGCCTCTACCCCAGTACTTGAATGCATAAAAATAAATAAATCTTTAAAAAAAAAACAAAACAAACCTGGGGGCCCTCCCTGGTGGCGCAGTGGGTTAAGCAACGCACTGTGAAGGAAACCGCAGCCACTGCAGCACGAGTTCGATCCCTGCCGCCGGCCGGGAAGGGGACCCAAATGGCGCAGCAGACCTCTCCTGCCTCACCCGCTGTGCTCATCAGCAGTGTGTTTCAGTCCATCTGCCTGTTCTGCTCCCCACTCTGTCTGGTGAATCCTCTCACCTCCTACGACTCTGGCCTGTAACCTACCTCGTATATGCATAAATAAATAAAAATATTAAAAAAAAAAACTGAGCCTGACTCCCCATGTGTGGGGGGTGGGAGGTGGAGGTGTGTTAAGAATTATAATGAAGTAGGAAACATATTAAGTGAAAAAGAGAAATGGAAGCTTCCTCAGTCTGGGCCTTGAGTGTAGACAGCATGGAGTAGAGACCTTCACCCACCACTTGTAACAGGGTGGTCCCCAGGAAAGGGGGAAGTTCCAGAATCCTAGTTCTGCCCTAAGTGGGTGGAGCTGAGCAGGGAAAAAAAATTCTACAGAGAAGACAAGACAGAAGGAAGGGAGGAAGAAGGAAGCAGGATGGAGAGCAGCAAGGAGACCTGGAGGAGGCACGTGGAGCAGAGGGACATGTGAAGAAACTGCGCTTACTTGGACTGGTTGGAACAGACATGGGTGAGAGACCCGTGGGGAGGTTAACAATGGCAGCTTTCAGCTTGATTTTGATTTTGCTCTCTTTTCCTCCCAGATTTGTCTAACTCTTTCTGACCCTTTCGATGGGTCTCCACTGAAAGGTCCTTTAACGTGTGGCAGGCTTTTGGGCCTTGCTTTGGGCCAATCCTATCTGGCTAAACTTTTACCCTCAAGGAGATGGGTAACTTTAAATGCTTAACTTATAGTAACTATATTCTTAGTCCTTTCTATACCCTAATTGCATTAAAGTTCCTTTCCATTAAAAGTCATATATTTGTTTAAATGGGGCAAATGGCAGAACCCATTCAGAGAGGGCAGGTTTGGGGGTTCTGGGGTGCCCCTCTCCCTGCCCTGTAACACACTGACATAGGGTCAACATGAAGAATGAACAGAACAAGTCTTCGTTGTTCCAAGTCACCAAGTTTCGGGGTTGTGTGTTACTACAGCAAATCCTGACCTATACTGACTAATAAAAATAAATAAAGACACAAAGTTACTAAAGGAGAAAGATCCAAGGGAAACACGGATACAAAGTAAAACTAGTAGAGAAAGACAGGAGTGGGTGCATAGGGGATTGGGGGAGGGGGACAAGAACCCAACAGAAAAACAGAAGCCAAGAAAAAACAAGTATTTCATTGCATCATGTTGACGCAACCAAGAGCGTCTTGAGACTTGGGTAGTGTCTGGTTCACATCATGTGTTTGCATGCGCATAGACATTAATACATAAATATGTTCTCCGCTTGGAGCACACACAGGCCCTGTGCAGGTATAGGTCATCTCTCAAGAAGGAAGCGGTGTGTCTCAGCCCCCTGCACACCCCTAGCCCCAGGATCAAGGTCACATTCTCTCCAACCCTGTAAGAGCTCAGATATCTGGCGAACAGAACATCTGACAGTGGGAAGGTCAAACAGAGTCAGGGTGGGGGACTGCAGGACTCAGGAAGCATATTCCCTCCCCCTCCAGCTACCAGCCATGGGGTGGAGGTGATTAATAAAAGTTCCTGTTTACTAAGCACCTGGAACATTCCAGGCACAATGACAAAGACTACTTAATTCTAAAAACAGCCCCAGGATTGTTGACTGTGTTACAAAGGAGGAAACCGGCTCAGAGGGGTGAAGCCACTTGCCTAAATCACACAGCACATTGCTGGGGTTCCATCACTGTTCTGATCCCACTGCCCTGCTACAGCCCTGCTGGATACAAGCACGTGAGGGCAAGGACTGTGGGTGTCATGACTATGACCATGTCCCTAGCATCTGGCCTGACATACAAGATTTATTTATTATAGAGGCTCAAAAAGTGTTGCTTAGCTTTAAAGATAAGCTAATTGAAAACTATCTTTTTAAAATCATAAATAGATTTTGTATCTTCTTTTTTCTTAGATCTGGTTAATCTGGGCTTCTCAGATGGCTTCATGGTGATCTCAGCACCCATGACGCCTCTTCCAGGAAGCCCTCTGTGATACCCCGACTCTGGTCAGTTACTTCCTTGGATTCCCACAATCATGTGGCCTTCCCTCCATCAACCCTGAAGGCTCTCGGATGCCTCTGCCTGGGGATGGATGTATCCCCTCCACTGGACTAGGAGCTCATGAGGACAGTGTCTGGGTCCCTGCTGTGTCCCCATCAAAGTCAACCTGGGGGCCTCCCTGGTGGTGCAGGAGTTAAAATATCAGCATTATCAAGCTATCACCAGCCACTGCAGCACAAGTTCGATCCCTAGCCAGGGAGCTGACACACATAGCTCAGCAGACTCCTGCCTCGCCCGCTGTTCCCTGCAGCAGTGGATTTCAATAGACCTGCCTATTCTGCTCCCCACTCTGTCTCTGGTGAATCCTTTCACCCCCTGCACCTCTGGTCTACACCACAACTCTTGTATGCATAATAAAAATAAATCTTTTAAAAACAAAACAGTCAACCTGGACCGGACACATGTTGTCCATGTACAAGTCTGGGGGTTGTGCATCACGGTCTGGGGACTGATTGCTTCCTGGTCATGAAGACAGGACGGAGATTAGAAGGGAGAGCAGAGCGGGAAGGAAGGAGCTAAGCAGCTTACAAGCAAGCCCCAGCTGAAGTCAGATGGCATCCAAGACAACGTGAGAAGGAAGCCGGGGTACCCTGGGCAGTGGGAGCATCTGAGCTGCAGAGGCAGCTGTGGAGGCAGCACTGGGCTGGGTGTTGCAGGAATAGTGTGTACAGGGCCTCTCTGCACAGAGGGGGTCATTAGGGGTGAGGAGAAGTTGAACTTGGGAGGGCACCTGAAGACAGGAAGCTCTGAGCCTAGGAATGGCCTACTAATGACTCTCAGGTGGGCCCCGGGGAGCTATGGAAGGCCCTGGACCAGGAAAAGTGTCTGGTCAGAGCTGGGTCATGGGGACAGGTTCTGGAAGAAGAAAAAACCGCAGACAGGGAGGCCTGGGAGGAAAGCGAGCTAGAGTTGGATGCACACCCCACAGAGGTTAAATTGACTGGGTTTTCAATTAGCTGGAACTGAGTTCGAATCCTGACACTCACCAGACCTGGCCAGCTCTAAGCAAGTGAACTTATCCCTCTGTGCCTCTGTGCCCTCATCTGTCAAATGGCGATAACAACAACCCCAATCTCCTAGTGCTTTTATAAAGATTCCACGAATCCTTTCAAGGCTCATTCTCCACAAAAATGAATGAGGTGAATGGGTGACCAAGGTTCATGGCCCTGAAGGCAGCCAAAGCCACAAAGAAAGCACCCTGGAAAGTGTCTGGTAAAAGTGTCAGAAAGGGTCTGAATCTCAGCTCTGTGTCTTCCAAGGTGTGTGACCTTGGACAAGTGCCTTGACCCCTCTGGCCGTGGTGTCCTCACAGAGAAATGGAAATACTACTAGTATCTCCTGCATAGATAGTTGTGAGATGATATGATGACTTCATATCAGCAAGGAGCTGACACATGCTGGGTGTGAGTGACCAGCTGCCCTTATCATTACTATTGCTATCATTATTATGTTTATTATTTCCATCCACTGCGCTCAGCTGTCCTGAGAAGCTGGAGATGAGAAGGCAACAGAGGAATGAGCAGAAAGTGCCAGAGGTCGGTTCCTTGACTCAGGTACAGGCAAGTTGAGGCTGGTCTGATCACATCTGTGGCCGCATGTGTGAACACGTTCCTAAGGGAGGCAGGTGGGGTGAGGGGGTGTTCAGGGGCCCAAGTACAATGGGAGACCTAACAGGCAGACCCACCCATGTGAGGTTACCCTGTTTCACACCTGCCTCCAAGCTGACCCTCCCTCCCTGAACCTGCCCAGCCGGCCTCCTGATTCACCAGGGGAGAACCGCACCCAAGCTGAGGGTAAGGGTGGAGGTTAAAGACAAGAGTGTGCAGGCCTCCCCCAGGCCTCCACCTCCTCCCCATACCTGCACCAACCCCCCCCCCCCCCCCCCCGCCCCGAGATGGGGGCAACAGGGAGACAGAAAAGCCCCTAGCTAGGCTGGAGGCAGGGGTGGAGGTGGGGGGGTCTCTTGGTGTTTTGGGTTCACACGACTTTTTGAGACTCTAATAAAACTGGTGGACTCACACTCCCTATAGAGTGAGGAGGTGAAGGTTCATGACCCCTGAAGGCAGCCAGACTAAGAAATCTGGGGTAGAAAGTGCACTTTTCGTCCTTTCTAGACCCGTGTGCTTTGTCTTTTGGGGCCACAGACTCTCCTGAAGAGCTGAGAGAAGACAGAGACTCTCGCTGCAAAATGTGTGTGTACACACAGAAAGACTCAGAAGATCGCACGATTTCAAGGGTTCCTGAGCACCGCCCTGATATCAAACAGTGGCTATTTTAGACCCCAGGACTGGAGGCAGCGGATCCGGAGGAGAGGAGAATGAGAAGGGTGGTCAGGGTGGGTTAGTACCAACCTGCCAGAGGGAGACTGATGAATGGAAGAGGTGGCTGGAGATGAAACTGCTGGGGGTGCTAGATAACTTCTCAAAGCAAAGGCAGAGGGATTTGGCATCTGGGGGAGATATGGCTCAAAGGCAGGATGGGTCCCACTCACCCCAGACCTGTCCTCGGGGTCGCTGGCACCTCCGCCCCCGGCCACCACGTCATCCTCGGACTCGTCGAAAGAGGAGGCAGAGGAGAAGCCGCCACTGCCCCCATCAACCCTGGAGCGGGGTCCCATTGGCTGAGCGTCGGGCTCAGGGGTTTCAGGAGTGATGATGAGACGGGGCACAGGGGTCAGGGAGCTACCCTCCAGGTGAGAGTACAGGTGAGTCACCAACTCCCCAGGTTCTGGTTCCACTAATGGGTCATCTTGGTTGGGCTCCCCCAAAAGGCAGTCTGTCTCAAGCTCTGTCTGGGGTCCATTAGTATCTGGTGTCTGGGAACCATCAGCACCAGGATGTGTCCAAGAACCGTCAGAATTTTGTTGTGCTGGAAAACCATCCGCACCAGCACCAGGCTGTGTCCAGGAACCGTCAGAATCTTGTGCAAGGAAACCATCAGTATCAGGCTGTTTGCTGGCAGGTTCCAAATCCTGCTGTGTCCTGGAGCCGACAGTGTACAGTTCTTCCCAGGAGCCATCAGCGCTTGGCTCCGTTGAGGGACAGGACTCTTCTGCCTGGGGCCGTAGGCTGGACCTGTTCTGGTGGGTCCAGAGGTTATCAGCCCATGGCTCGTCCCCCTCTGGCTGGGTCTCTGACCCACGTCTTTCTAGTTCTGTACAGGGCCCATCAACTCCGGGCTGAATCGGGAGACTGTCCGTCTCTGATTGAGACTGGGCGTCGGACGTGTGTGGATCAATCCCAAAGCCATCTGTCTCAGTCTCTGTCCAGGGCCCGGCTGTCTCCAGCTCTGCCCAGTGGCTGCTCTCTTCTGGATGTGTCCGAAGGCTGGACCCGTCTGGCTCAGTCTCTAGGCTGGGCCGCTCCGCCTCCGTTCCGAGGCCAGCTGCTTCAGGCTCAGCCTGCCCGTCAGTCCGCGGCTCAGGTCCCAGGCTGGTTCTCTCCGGCTCGGAGGCGAGGCTGAGCTCCTCAGTCCCGCCGCCGGGCCCGCCCCGCTCCGGCGGCCCCGCCGGGCCCCCAGCGCCGGGCCCAGGTCGCTGTTGCCCAGGTTGCCGCCGCCGCCCCCCTCGCGGCGCCTCCAGTCCCATGCGGGCCGCCTCTGGCAGCTCCCCGTCCTCCGCCTCGCTCAAGCTCCCCCGGCACGGGCAGCGCCTCATGCCCGCTCCCTAGGTTCGGGCTTCGGTCTGACCCAGCCCCTCCTGCCCCTTTAAATCCTGCGAGGGGTGTGGCTGGGGAGCCCCGACTCGCGGGTTCCGGCCCCGGAGCCCCAGCCCGCCTGGCCACGCAGGGGTTAACCGATACTCCCGCCTCCCGGGAAAGCCCGAAGCCCCGCCCCACCGGACGTGACGTAGGAAGGAGGCCCTAGTCTGGCCCCGCCCGTCTCCGTGGGAGGGGTGGACTCCCTACGCGTGTAGCGAGTCGGGATCTGTTCGGGACTGTGGGCACTTTGTGTTGGACCAGCGGGTTCTCCTCCTTAGACCCTTGCAACCAACACGGCCTCCTTACGCCCCCCAGTGACCGCTTCAGCCTTCCTGAAATCCCTGGTGATGAGACCAGCAGAGCGCCCACTATTCTGGCGGGATCGGAGCGGACTTTTTTTTTTTTTTTTTAAAGATTTATTTATTTAT
>JAGFMF010011834.1:371243-434157 GCA_019455555.1 Galemys pyrenaicus | reverse complement strand
CCTCCCTGGCCGGCAGCAGGGATCGAACTCGTGCTGCAGTGGCTGCGGTCTGCTTCATAGTGCGTTGCTTAACCCACTGCGCCACCAGGGAGGCCCGGAGCGGACTTTTATAAAGACTTAGAAAGCGCACAGACTTGGGTTCATGGGTTCGAGACCCGTCTCTGTCACTTCCTAACTGGGGTACCTTGAGCGGGTAACTTTAGCTCCCTTCCTCCTATTCCAGCTGCAGGCTTTGTTTTCTCATCTGTAAAGTGTGGGTACATGATACGGGTTTATTTCGGAAAAATGCATGTCCAGTGCCACAAGGGCCAAGCAGTTTTACAGAAATTTGAAACCCAAGATTTGTTGAAAGGTCAATGTGAAGTCAGATGTGGGGCAAACCCAGGACCTTACCCTGTGGTTTCCAGTCCTGCTACAGTGCACTTCTGGGATGATCTCTCCCACCAGCCAATTTGTCATCTCTAAGTCTGTTCCATCGTCTGTAAAAAGGGTTACTAGGGGGATTTTAGTTTATTTACAACAGTATTGACAAGTGCCCTTGCTTTGTGCCAAACGTTATATTTACCCCTTTATATCCTAAATCTTGTGAGCTAGGGATCATCAAAGACCATGGGCGGTCAAAAGAGTGGATGCATACTCAGGTGGCGCAACAGAATGAGCAGATTGAGCGCTGCACTGTGAAGCATCTGCAGCACAGCAGCATGAGTTCGATACGCCCCCAGAGTGGGAACCCAATGGCACAGCAGACCTCTCCTGTCTTGCCCACTGCTCCCCTCAGCAGTGTATTTCAGTTGATCTGCCTGTTCTGCTCCCCACTGTCTCTGGTGAATCCTCTCACCTCCGATGACTCTAGTCTGTACCCCAGCTCTTGTATGCATAAATAAATAAATCTTTTTAAAAAGGGGGGAAAAAAGAGTAGAGGCACAAAAGGGAAGCAGCCGGTCCAAGAGCACACACATTGAAGTGTTGTAGATTGTGTCTCAGGCCCATCTAATCCAAAGTCTGAATGTTTGGTCTCTACTGGGTGACAACTTGCTTGTGAGTCTGGGAGTGTTGAATGAAGAACCAGAAATGAGAGCATTTTCTCAACGTCAGCTCATGTTCCTTCTCTGCTCAGAACTAACCATGGTTCCCGTCCCATTCAGCGTCAAAGCCACTATCTCCACTGTGACTCATCACACGCTATGTGATCTGGCTCTGCTGACCTCCCAGATGTCAGGTCCTCCCTCTTCCCCCTCACTCACCCTGCCCATTGGCCTCTTTGCTATTTCTCTGAGAAATAACATCTGTCTCCACAGAGGGAGACTCAGAGGTTTCACAGTCTCTAGCCTTTGCACTGGTTGTTCCCTCTGCCTGGAATGCTCTTCCCTCAGCTATTCTAAGACCTCCCTTCCTCACCTCCTTCAGCTAGCTCTTGGCTCAAATGTCACCCACTGGGTGGGCCTTTCCAGACTACCCTGTTTGCCCTGACTACTCTATTTAAACTCACAATCTTTCTTCCTCTCCCTGTCCCCCTTACCTGGTTTTTCTTTTTAATACATGGCACTTCATTAAATATTTATTACAGCCCTCACCAGAAGCCAATCAAGAAAGCAAACTTTTTACCTGTAGAGTTCCTATCTGTGTCACCAGTGCTTAGAAAAGCACATGGTAAATTGGTGAAACCATTAGGGAAAGCAATCTAAATCTACCTTAAAAGGGTGGTGCCTCCCTGGTGGTGCAAGGGCTTAAGTCTCAGCACTATGAAGCTATCGGTATCCACTGCAATAATTCGATCACGTCTGTTCCCCTCAGCAGTGTATTTCAGTAGATCTGCCTGTTCTGTTCCCGGCTCTGTCTCTGGTGAATCCTCTCACCCCCCACACCTCTAGCCTACACCCCACTTCTTGTATACATAAATCTTTTTATGTTTATTTTATTTTTAAAAAGAATTTATTTATGCATACAAGAGCTGGAGTACAGGCCAGAGTCCAGGGAAGTGAGAAGATTCACCAGACAGAGCCAGGAACAGAACAGGCAGACTGACTGAAACACACTGCTGAGGGGAGCAGCAGGCGAGGCAGGAGAGGTCTGCTGCGCCATGTGGCAGGACCACATGGTTTGCTTCATAGTGCGTTGCTTAACCCACTGCGCCACCAGGGAGGCCTAATAAATCTTTTTTAAAAAAAACTTTAAAAATAGAAATTACAGGGCCTCCCTGGTGGTTCAAGGGTTTGAGTGCCACACTGTGGGGCTGCCATAGCCACTGCAGCATGAGTTCGATCCCTGGCCAGGGAGGGACCCACATGGTGCTGCAGACCTCTCCTGTCTCCCTGCTGCTCCCCTCAGCAGTGTATTTCAGTCCATCTGCCTGTTCTGCTCCCCACTTTGTCTCTGGTGAATCTTCTCCCTCCCTCCCCATGCCTCTGGCCTGTACCCCAGTTCTTGTATATATAAAAAAATAGAAATTACAAATTACGTATGACCCATATGACCTGGCAATCCCATTCTTGAGCATTTAACCACAGAATATGAAACCATCAACAAAACCCCCTGCATGTTCTACAACATTCACAGCAGCATTATTTACAATAGCAAGGACATGGAAGCAGCCTAAATTTACTTCAATAGATGAATGGATCAAAAAATGTGGTGCATGCATGCCATGGAATATTACATAGCCACAAACAAGGATGACATGGAGCCATATTTTCTTTTCTTTTTTTTTAAAAAGATGTATTTATTTATGCATACAAGCACTGGGGTACAGGCCTGAGGTGTGAGGGGTGAGAGGATTCACCAGAAACAGAATGGGGAGCAGAACAGGCAGGTCTACTGAAATACACTGCTGAGGGGAGCAGAGGGCGAGGCAGGAGAGGTCTGCCATGCCATGTGGGTCACCTCTCTGGACTGCGGTAGGGATCGAACTTGTGCTGCAATGGCTGCCATTTGCTTCATAGTGCCACCAGGGAGGCAATGGAAGGTATTTGAAAGAACTATGTGTAGCAAAGCAAGTCAGAATGATAAGCACAAATACTCGATATCCATATAATAGACTATTCGAAAATATAGAACACTTGCAGATCTCTCCTGTCTCCCCGCTGCTCCTCTCAGCAGTGTATTTCAGTAGCTCTGCCTGTTCTGTTCACCACTCAGTCTTTGGTGAATCCTCTCACCCCCCCCACACCTATATCCTGTACCCCAGTTCTTATATGCATAAATAAATAAATCTTAAAAAAATTTTGAAAAAGATTAAGGATTCCAATTATGGAATCAAAATAAAGGGTTAAGATTTGACTGTCACCATTGTGCTGATGAGTTCATCTAGAACTTGATTGTAATTTAAAGAAAATTCTTTAAAAGAAAAACACTTGGTAAGTGCATGAAAGAAGTTCTTTTTTTTTTTTTTTTGAAAGTTCATCTATTTTTTTTGAAGATGTGGGTTCTCTCCTTGGCCAGGGATCAACCTTGCGCTGCTGTGCTGCGGATGCTTCACAGTGCAGCCACTCAACCCACTGCACTACCAGGGAGGACCTTAAAAGAAGCTGTGAAAGAAACAACTTTGCCATAAGAAATGTCTTCCAGTACAGAGTACATGTTCTGTACCAGGCTGTGTGCCAAACTCTTTACAAATACTCCACTGCACCTCTTTCTGTCTCCCCCACTCCGCTGACCCATTTTACAGATGGAGACACTGAGACACAGAGGTCTGCTAGCCTCTAGTATTCGCTTGTAGCCGAGGAGTTATTTGATATGACCTCATGTCTGTGAAGCATGTGACTGGGCACCTTAGCACAGTTCTGTGGAGTTTCTGTCACAGGAGCTTTTTATATATTTTGCTCTAAGGTAATGTCACCCAGCTCCTGAGTCAAACCTATGTCTAGAGGAGGACAGGGGTAGTTTCTGTCCTGAACCTGAGTCACTTAGGAGAGGGCATTGGGCTAAAGCCCAGGGCTCTAAAATGAGTCATCTTTTCACAGACCAATATGAAGTCATAAGCAGGGCTACCCTAGCAAATCACACAGGCAGGGAAGCCGAGGTCCTGAGCAGGCCAAGTCTCTTCTGAGATCACAGAACATAGGGACAAGTTCTGGGAGATCTGATTCTTGACAAAGGAGGTGGAAGAGGTGAGCCAGGGGCAGGGGTGCTCTGTGGGGGAAGCATCTCATGCCTTCTTTCCCAGAGGCGGAGGAGATGCCCCAGCCAGCCTCTTCTATTCCAGACTGTGAGAAGAGGGGTGAGTCAGCCTGTTGTGGGGAAGAGCAGGCTTTAAACCCGACCCCCTTCCCCCACCACACACACCCAGATGGGCTTGGGAGTTGGTTTTCTGGGATGCCAAGATTCCTGACTCAGCACTGGGAATCTTGGCTGAGTTAGTTCTGGGAAATGTCAGGCCTACAGGAAACAGAGGGCTCCCACTCACACCATCCCTCAGGTGGGCGGGAGTGGAGAGAAAGCGGGGTGCCTGAGGGAACAGGGGCCTGGTATACAAGGGGCTGAGTGTGAGGGGGAGCGTGTGAAAGCGGGACAGTTGGCAAGCAAGGCATGGGTTATGCGTGCACAGGAGGAGGCTGGTGCCAGGATTTTTTAAGCAGAAGGTGGGTGTGCAAAGTGGAGAGACTTCGCGTGCAAGGGAAATGTTTTCGGGGAAGATGTGTGTTCAAAACAGAGATGTCGAGACTGCTGGAGGTGAAAATAAGAAGGGAAGCTGGCAAGATGTTCGCGCAAAGGAGAAATATGGGAGTTTGTAAAGGAGAGGGATGTTACCAGGAAAAAATAAAAGACCGCGTAGGGACCAGAGAGGTCTGCCCAGTACAAGGCACTTGAGGTGACAGGAAGGGCATAAATAGGCACGTGTGTGTTCCCGCCGGGCCCAGCACGCCTTGCAGGCCCCAACGCCCACCCCAAGCCCCGCCCCTGGCCCCGCCTCCTCACGCACAGCGGGACGTGCTGCACGTCGGTCAGTGAAGCACTGATCCACCATTGGCTATATGACCGGAGGGGGCGGGCATACGTAACTGCCGGAAGCGCTGGAGGCCCCCACGCGTAGCGGACCCTGAGCCTGGGAGCCGTGGGTACTTAGCAACGGAGGGAGGGGCTCAGAAATGGGGGGGACACTGGAGGAAATGTGGGTGCCAAGCAACAGAGGGAAGGAGGTGCCTAGCAACGAGGGGGACTCAGAAGTGGAGAGGTAGTCCTGGAGGATCTGTGGGTGTCTGGCAACGGGGGAGGACCCTAGCAACGACGGGAAGTGGGACAGGGAGAAAGTGGGTTTTGGGAGGCGCGAAAGAGCAATGGATTCCTAGCAACAAGGGAACCCGGAGAAACAGGGGTCGGGGAAGCTGTTAGCGGGGGTGGGGGGTGGGGGTGGAAGAAGTCTTCTGTGGGTAAGAGTCTTAAGAGTGGACCTGGCAAAGCCTTGGTAAAAGCAGGGAGGTCAGCCCCACGACTACCAGAATAATCACTCCTCTTCCCCTACCAGGCAATGTGGCTGGAGGTGGGGGGCCTACTGCGGGGCACCTGTGGACACCTGGGTCGGACTGTTCTGCCCTGTGGGGCTCTGGGGCCTGGGCCCCACTGGTGGGTAAGAGGCTGGGTTGAGGTCTCCCAGGGGAAGAGGCTGCGGGAGGTTTCAGGGGTAAAAGGGCAGGGAGGGAGTCCAAAAGGGCCAATAAACACCATATCCTTCGCCCTTACCAATGTCCACCTCTTTGCAGGGTCCCTGTGGGAGTTCTCGGGCCCAAAAGTTTCATCAGGATGGTCCTGGCAGAGGCTTGGGTGAGGAGGACATTCGCAGGGCACGGGAGGCCCGGCTTAGGAAGTCACCCCGACCCCAGGTACACATTGCCTTTCACCCCCCCAGCAAAACCCCATGAAGGCAGCTGGCCCCCTGAGCTCGGAGAAGAGTGTGACTGTTGTTTGGTTGAACTCCCTGGGTCCTGTACCCACCTTCCCATCCTCA
This sequence comes from Galemys pyrenaicus, assembly GCA_019455555.1. Lineage (NCBI taxonomy): Eukaryota > Metazoa > Chordata > Mammalia > Eulipotyphla > Talpidae > Galemys > Galemys pyrenaicus. The sequence goes on along the minus strand of JAGFMF010011834.1, from coordinate 428,216 downwards.
AACTCTCTCCCCATTTCCCAGCTGAGTGGACGCTCTCGAGAACGCAAGGTGCCGGCCTCACGGATCAGCCGCTTGGCCAACTTTGGGGGTAGGTGTGACTGTGGGAGATTATAACCTAGATCAGAGGAGATGACATTTACAGAATGAAACAAGGGAGAGGGTGAATCAGAGACAGACGGAAAGAGGATGAAGGTAAATACCTGCCAAATGAAGAGAAAGAGAGAGAGAAATGGAACATTTATTGAGAACTCAGAATGTGCGAGGGCCCATACCTAGGTACTCTGAGCACTGGATCCGTGAGTGTTTATTTCCACTCTATAGGTGAGGAGATGGCAGCTACAGGAGGAAGTGACAGGATTGCTCAAATTTCACATCACACTTTGCGTGAAATAATTTAGTGGGTTGCACTCTTTAAGAAGACTAGAATGGAAAGTTTGAGGCCAGAAGGAAAATCTTGTTTATGAAACATTACATATACGTTGGTCTCTACTGCTTAGAGTACAAATGTCTTTTTCTCTGCGGGTCATGGTTCAAGGTTTAAAGTTCCTGTTCATAAAGAGGGGATCCAATGCATGCACTCCCACTTGAGCACCAGGTTTCCCAGTACTCAGGGTGATTTTGCCCTGTCCTCACTTTGTGATTGTGGCGGCATTACTCCACTTCTCTGGGTCTTGATTTTCTTTTCTGTAAAATGGAAGTTCTCTAAAACTTCCCTCACTAGGTGTGAGGACAGATGCTTTCATGCCCAAGAGGCACGAATGGTTCCTGACTGTAGAAAGTGCTCCCAAAGTGCCGATTCTGACTCCTCACGGCAGTGGTCACAGCAAGAGACAGAGTGAGGGACACAGACACAGAAGAGGCAGAGGAAATAAGAGTCGGGGAGATAACATCAGAGTGACAGAAAGAGGCCTAGACAGATATAGCAGGTGGAAGGAAGGGGAGAGATGGAGAAAAATTTACCTTAGACAAAGGAGAGGTGAGCATAAAGATGAGGAGGTGAGGACAGAGAAAGAGGCATCATAGGGAGACAGAGAGCCCCAGGGGTGATCATTTCAAGGCCTCTTACCCCTGGCTGCTGCACGCATGCTAGAATCATCTGGGGTGCTTAAGAAATTCAGATTTCCAGGCCTCATCTCAGGCCGGGAACTTCTGGAGTGGGGCCTGAGCAATGTGTTTATAAAAGCTTAAGCCACTAGCACGGGCAGCAGGGGAGGGATGCCCGGTGAGAGGACTAGAGAAAGGGGGAGATTCCCCCCTTTAAGGGAACCCCAAGCAGGGAGAGAGCAAGTGAGACACTGAGATTTGAGCAGAGAGATAGAGTTGGCCACAGGGAGTTGGGAGACAGAGGGTGTCTGAGAGTGGGGGGAGAGTGCACCCGCGGGTGGGGGTTCAGCCTCCTTTCTCTCTCTCTCCCAGGACTGGCCGTGGGCCTGGGGCTGGGGGCGCTGGCCGAGCTGGCCAAGAAGTCTCTGCCAGGAGGACAGCTACAGTCAGGTGAGTGAGCCAGCGACCCGGGGCAAGTGGCGGCACCTCTCAGAGCCCCAGTTTCCTCGGGTGAAAAATGGAGGTGATGCTAATATCCCCGCTTCTTAGAATCACTGTGAAAAGGTCAACACGGGGCCGAGTGGGGGTCAGGGCCATGAGGGACAGGAGTATATCTTGTGTGAGAAAAAAAGTAAACCCTCAGGAGCCGAATTCCTAACTGAGAAGGAGAGGAAAGCTGAAGTAGGTCTGTGTACACCAAAGATGGGCGACAACCCGAGGAGATAAACGCGGGGTAAGATTCCTAAGTTTCTTGAAGCAGTGCCGGCTCTGGATAGTCTAGATTAAAGAGAGGCAAGAGACATTAACTGACAAAGGGGATAGGGTGCACCATGTTGGATGTCAGTTTAAAAAAAAAGTGCAAAAGACTAGGGGGTTGTGGGGGGATCTGAATGTGGGCTGGATAGTAGATATTAGGGGGTGAGTGTTCATTTTCTTAGGTGTGATTATGGTGCTGTGATTGTGTAGGGAATATCCTTATTGGTAGCAGAGCTTGAGTGCAACTGCCTGCAAGTGGGTCAGCAAAAAGTAATAATAGTAAGTGTTTGGGTACAGACACAGCTGAAGCCGATGAAGCAGAAGGTTACACTGTTGGGTGGGTGCGTGGGCGCTCGTGGTATCACGCAGGCAACTTTTCTGTCTGTGTGGATTTTTTTTCAAAATAAAAAGTTGGAGGTTGGTGGATTAGACTTTAGGGTAAGATGAACCTAGGTCTGCACCATGCTCTGCTACTTCTGTGCTGTGTGACCCAGGGCCAGGCACTCAACCTCTCTGAATCTCTCGCTTCCTCACTTGAAAGGTTAAGAAAGGTGCAGCGGCAGGATGGAGGTGGCACTGGAGGCAGGTTCAGGATGGTTCTGGGCAGACGGGTCAAGGAAGGAGAGTCTTGGAGCCCTCAGTGGCTTTTCATACTTTATTTAGTAGAGGTGGCCAGGTACATGGCAGGCAGGGGTGCCGGGGGGCCGGGAGGCTGGCAGGCCGCCCAGCCCCCGGCGCATCTCACCCTCTCGGCTGCTGCTTCTCTCTCTCTGCTGCTGCTGCCGTCGGGCCTGTTGGTTCTCACAATTCTGGCGTCCTCATGACGCCGCCCATTTAAGCCCGTGTCCACTCAGGTGCGCCCACTTGCGCATGCCCACCCTGGAATGCTCGCAGCACCGCAGGTGTCCATCATCAGCGGTGGGAGGGTGGAGATACCTGATCAACCTTTACCCTACAAAAGGCATCTAGGTTAATTGGGGGAGACAGCCAGAGGATCTCCAAAGACACTTAGAATTCTTGCCAGCTCAGGGCGAACCCTTAGTAAAGAGCTCGATAGGTTTTAAAATAAAACGTATAAAGGCTTTATTGAATCCGAATGTAATTTGCATGCGGAACTATGCATGTATCAGAAACCAGCAGCTTGGTTCGTTTGCACAAAGCAGTCACATCTGTGCACTCAGCTGAAGACCCCGAGAACAGCAGTTCTTAAGCTTTTTGGTGTCAGCACCCCGGGACACTCCTAAAACCGAGGAACGGATAGATGAAACGTGTCCTAGCCGTGCAGCAGGACGTCACTGGCCGTGAACAGGAAGGAAGCGTGGCTCCTTTCTGCAGTGTGGGTGAATGTTGAAACACGTTTCCAAGTGAAAGAAGCCAGGCCAGGCCCAAGTGGCCACATACCGCCTGATCTGTTTATTTAGAATGTCCGGTAGAGAGAAATGTGTAGAGATGAAAAGTAGATTAGTGGTGTCCAGACTTGGGGGGTGGGGGCGGTGGTGAGGGGGACAGTTTGGGGGGATGGGAGTGACTGCTGGTAGGCACAGGGTTTCTTTGGGGGGGGATGAAAACATTCTAAAGTTGGGGATAGAGGCACACTCAGGTAGACTAAACGTATTCAGCTATCCACTTCAACTGGGGAAATTATATGAGATGTAAATTATAGCTCAATAAAACTTAAAAAACAGGATGAGGACCCAAAAGAGCTTGTTTGCGCGAGACATATATTTATGGGTATTTCCTGTAGTAGAGATGAAGACTGGGACATTTTTAACACAGAAGAATATAAGCACACACAGGCTATCAGAGCACTGACATCAACATGGGCTAAGGAGCTTCGGGAAAACGACTCTGAACATTTGTAAGAGAATGAGAATAAAAAGGTGTAAATAACACATTGATATTAATATGCAAATAGTTTTGATTTCACATACCCTCCTGAAAGGTCTCAGGGACCCTCAGAGGTCCCCCTGGCCACCCTAGGTTTCTGCCTTCTCTAGAAGCTTCTCTCATGCCCCCTTCTGGCCACTACCCCACGCCCCATACTGACACCCATACTGCTGTGCTTGTACTTCACAGCAACGCAGTGTCTTCCGTATGTCCGGCTTCTTTTGTTCAACGTGATATCTGAGGGCTACCTCCACGTCACTGTGGGTGGATGTAGGCTGTTTACCAGTGCTGTAGGAGTCACGGTGATGATTCCTCGGTGCCCTTGTTCTTTCTGTTGGCGGCCAGTTGGGTCGTTTAGAGTTTGGAACTTGTGCAAACAGGGCTCCGTGAACCATCTTGGGACAACTGTGCTGGGCGTGTTTATGTGCTCCTTGTGTGCCTTACTGAGAAGGAGCACGGCACTGGGTGCAGGTGTGTACTGGAGAGGCTCACCAGCTGCTCGCCAGAGGGCTTGTGCCATGACTTGGGGCTGGTATTCCAGCTGCTCCACATCCTTAGTCCTTGCCAACACTTGAGATTGTCTTTTCTGCCTTAGCCCTCTGGCGGGCATGCAGTGGTGGTACAATGGCTATTTTTGTGGCTGCCACACTAATGCTTATTCTCTCCACCCCAGAGGGTGGCTCCCACCCAGGTGCCAGCCCTTTCCTGTCAGAGGCCAACGCCGAGCGCATCGTGCAGACCTTGTGTACAGTTCGGGGGGCCGCCCTCAAGCTTGGCCAAATGCTCAGCATCCAGGGTATAGCAAGACGCTCGACTCATGACCCCTGACCTCCCTTCCACCCCACCCTACCCTCTAACCTCCCCCAGCTGCAGATACTCCCATGGGGGCCCTTCCTCACCTCCTCCCTCACCGCCTCCCCCACCCTGCTGTCTCCCAAGACAACAGCTTCATCAGCCCCCAGCTACAGCGCATCTTCGAGCGAGTGCGCCAGAGCGCTGACTTCATGCCCCGCTGGCAGATGCTGGTGAGTGCCCCGGGGTGGGCGGCAGGGGAGTGCCTGACCTGCCTGGCTCTCCTCCCTGACTAACGCCACAACTCAGTTACCCTTCTGTGAAACGAGGCGCACCAAAGCCCACACCAGGTGGGACCGTGTGATGAGTGACCCAACGGCCATCCTGACAGCGCGGGGCTGGTGTGAATCAGTACACGCTATGCCCCGAGAACGGCCCCTGAGATACTGCCAGTGAGCTCTTATTATTGCTGGTTTGTTAATTAGAAGAGATCTTGCCTGTAAATAGGCTGGCAGAGTGCCGGGCACTGAGTAAATGCCCGAGATATGAGCTGTTCTTGTAATCAGTGGCTAAGGGTATGGGACCGGGGTCCAGCCACCCGCTTTCCTTCCGGTGCTTCTGCTCACTGGCCACGTGACCCAGTGCAGTTACTGCCCCTCTCAGCCGCCCTGAACAGGACCTGGCCCGCCAGAAGCCTCTGTCAGTTTTAGCTGTTCTTCACCACACAGTATTCACTTGAATAACACGAGAGTAGGAAGGCTTATTAGCAATCTAACATAATAGCAAGCCCCAAAAACAGCCCGCACAGCCTCAAGAGTCCCAGCTTGGCGGGCGCAAGCCGGGGGCAGGGCTCAGAGTTCACCAGGGCTGGGCTGGTCACCTTGGCCGGGAGACTGTCCTCTGAGCCTCCATTTCCTCGTCTGTGTAAAGGGGTAGCAGCCCAGGGCATGGCCGGGCCCGGCGCTGGTGAGCACTGTTTAATGTGTAGAACACGCAGCCCAGGAGAGACCCTCAAGGCCCACGGCGGGCCAGCAATCATGCTCCCCTCCTCCCCAGAGAGTTCTTGAGGAGGAGCTCGGCAGGGACTGGCAGGCCAAGGTGGCCTCTCTGGAGGAAGTGCCCTTTGCTGCCGCCTCCATCGGGCAGGTGCACCAGGGCGTGCTGCGGGACGGGACAGAGGTGGCCGTGAAGATCCAGGTGAGCGGGCAGGAAGGTGGGTGGGGTGGGCGCCCGCTGCCCCGGAGGAGTCACTCCATCCTTCCGCCGGCCCTCGCAGTACCCAGGCGTGGCCCAGAGCATCCAGAGTGACGTGCAGAACCTGCTGGCGGTGCTCAAGATGAGCGTGGCCCTGCCGGAGGGTGAGCCCCCATGCACCCCGAGGGAGGGAGGGGTGCCCTGAAGAGAAACTGGGGCCCTCTGCAGGAGTAGGGGCAGGGCGTGCCTCTGTGGGGGGGTGAGGGGGGAGTCTGTGTGTTTGAGACAGAAAGGGATGCCCTAGCGGGGAGAGCCCAGAGTGTCAGCGTCCGTGGAAAGATGAACTTGGAGATGACAGACACACGGAGATAGAAGCCCAGCCGGAAATCTAGAGACAGAGGGTGTGCAGGAAAGAGCCAAGAAGCAGGAAGGCAGTGTGAGCAGGATGAGTCTGTTACAGCACGTGAGGCAGCACCTGAGAAGGGTGGACTGGTGTGGGGGGTGGGGGAAGTGCCTGTGTGTGCGAAAGAGCCAGAGAAAGGGGCCTCCCTGGTGGCACAGGGGTTAAGGGGCTAAGTCTCAGTGCTTTAAAGATGGCAGGATCCCCGGCCAGGGAGGGGACCCACGTGGCGCAGCAGACCTCTCCTGCCTCGCCCGCTGCTCCCCTCAGCAGTGGATTTCAGTTGATCTGCCTGTTCTGCTCCCCACTCTGTCTCTGGTGACTCCTCTCACCGCCCCCATACCTCTGGCCTGCACCCCAGTTCTTTTATGCGATAAATAAATCTTTTAAAAGGAGAGAGAGTGAAAGGAGAAAGGGGCAGTGGAGGGCATTCCTAGAAGATTCAGAGGCAGAAAACAATGTGAATGATTATGCTGAGCTGGAGTAGCTGGCGCGTGTGCCTGTGAAAGAGACAGACCTGGGACAGCCTTCAGGAGAGGCCGCAGACAGAGGACGTGTCCGCACAGACCTTGTGAGGGACGGAGAGTGAGAGGCACGACGAGCAGGAGCAGGCACTGTGTCTGAGGGGCCGGGCGAGCGGCTGTGGCCCTCCCTGCTGACATGGCTGCCCCCTCAGGCCTGTTTGCCGAGCAGAGCCTGCAGGCCTTGCAGCAGGAGCTGGCCTGGGAGTGTGACTACCTGCGGGAGGCTGCTTGTGCCCAGAACTTCAGGTGAGCTGAGCCCCCTGCAGGCCCCCGAGAGCCCTTTCTCTCCAGCTTTTCTCCTTCCTCCCTCCTGGGCTGTGGGAAGTAGATGCCGCCACAGCCTCTGGCAGTTGGAACCCCGGCTGGGGCTGGCAATTCACTTTGTTCACTTGTTCATTCACCCTCCATTCGCTCATGGCTTCCTTTACCCCTGTGAGCTTGGGCAGGTCACTTCCTCTTCTAGGCGCCAGTTCTTGCATCTATTAAGTGGGTCACCGCATGTAACCACTACAGTGAGTGGGGGAGACAGGTGTCAACAGGCATTTGATGACAGCCCTCTGACACCCACTGACAAAGACTAAGCAGTGTGACAGTGTCAAGAGCTGGAGAGCATGGGGCTCCGGGGAACCCCTTTACGCTGTGGGCAGGAGGAGACTGACATGAGCATTTTGGGGAACAATTTGGCATCAGAGTAAACCTTGATATTCACATGCAACCCAACAATTATCCTCCTTGCTAAGTACTCAAGGGACACTTACACCAGCCTACATCTTTAGACTTTTCCAGAACACTCAGAGATGCAATAGTCCCAAACTGGAAACAACTGAAATCTATAAATTCATCCAGGAGGACAGATAATTAAATTCGGGCATATTCACAAGTGGAATATCATACAGCAGTGAAAATGAATGTGTAGCTCCATTGTTTCTGAGAAGCATCAAGACAGGAACATTTACAGACACCCCAGAGAGATTCTTCACAGCGCGGCCCATGTGCTGATTCTAGCAAGATAGAGAATGAGAAAGCACCATTGAAGGCAGTGGTTGGGGCTATGGGCCCTGGACTAGTGGGATCCTATCCCTGGTCAGCCCTTAACAGACAGCATGGCCTTCCCTTCCTTAGGACAGACAGGGAGGATAAAAGGAAATGAGGACAGAAATGCAAGCCCCAGGCAAGACCTGGAAGGGGATGGTGGAAGGTGGGATTTTCCCTCCTTCAGGATCTCACTTAGAATAAAAGCCACTTCGCCAGCCACTTCCCAGGTCTCTGCCCGCCCTCACTCCAGTCATCCCAGATCCCCAAGTGACCACACTCGTATTCTTTGCCTTGCATCGACACACTTACCTCAATCTAATACTCATCTGCTTGTTTGGAGATTGTGGTCTTGGGGGTGGGGAGCAGGGGGGGCGGAAGCAGGGCAGACCCAGGGCTCATCCACTGCTCTGTTCCCGGCATCATGCACCAGAGGGCTGGGCGCAGAGCAGCAGTCCCTTGATTAGCCAGTGTTTTGCGCAACACCCCGGGAGTGGCCACTGAGTACTGGTGTGCACTCGGAAATTCTGATATTAGTGACTCCTTTTTGGATGTACGAATGAACTGATGAAAAAGTAATAATCATCCCAGGTAAATATCTTCAGCTCCTCCTGGGGCAACCAGAAGCCACAGCCGTGTTTCAGGTAAGGCCATGGTAACTAGGTCTCCAGCAGCAGCCAGTTTGGGGCAAGCACAGAACAGGCACTACAGAGACAATTGTTGAGTGAATGAATGAGTGAATGAAATTTCTGAGTGACTGTCAGTTCAGGTATTGCCCATCACTCAGCGCAGACAGACAAGAGGAAGGAAAGACAGGCTGGTCATGGAGACTGTGGGAGGGGAGCCTTCTCTCAGAGGAGGAGGTCTCCAGTCAGGTCACGGGGACCTGAGGCACCACGTCCTGTTCCTTTCCCTTCTGCTGTAGGCAGCTGTTGGCAGATGACCCCTTCTTCCGGGTGCCAGCTGTGATTAAGGATCTTTGCACGACCCGAGTACTGGGCATGGAGCTGGCCGGAGGGGTCCCCTTGGACCAGTGCCAAGGCCTGAGCCAGGATATTCGGAACGAGGTGTGTGGTTGTGAGGCAGTAGGGGGGTGCTGCGCCAGGGTGGGGCAGGTCACTGGGAGATGCCTGTTATTCTTTCTCTCCCCCTCAGATTTGCTACCAGCTCCTGAGGCTGTGTCTGCGGGAACTGTTTGAGTTCCGATTCATGCAGACAGACCCTAACTGGGCCAACTTCCTATATGACGCCTCCAGCCACCAGGTTGGTTCTCGGGTGTATGTGGGGTACATAACTGCTGTAACAAATATCTCCCATATTTCATGTGTTCTACCCAACAGCAGTTTACCCACACAGCAGACTGCAGCGGTTCTCTTCCAGGCAGTGATTCAGGGACCCAGGTGCATTCCCTTAGATCCTGCAGTGTTCTGCTTCAAGTGGGAGGGGAGATTGAGGTTGAGAGGGTAATCCCCTGCCTATCTGCTTTGGCCAAGTGATGTATTTACCAGTCTATCAATGAGAACCGGTCATGTGGCTTGTCTAGCTGCAAGGGATGCTAGAAAATGGAGTTCTTGTCTAGGCAGTGGCTTCCTAGTAGCAGTGTGGTGGTAGGACGTGAAGCACAACTTTTGGGAGGCAGTTAGTCATCACTACCACACTTGCATCCATTTAGAACACACCCCTGACAACAACGAAGACATCCCTGGTCATCGCCTTTCCAGAGTTCCCAGTTCAGGGAGGGCGGGGAGGTTCCTCCAGACAACGATGACCTAGAGCAGTTAGTCCAGGAGTAGTGCAGGCCACAGTATTAGTGACGGGGGAGGCAGAGGCAGAGGTCAGGCCAGCACAGGGGAGGAACAGGGGCTGGAGGAAGCCAGGGGAAGGACTTAACCAGCTGGTGGGGCGGGGGGGCACGGAAGGCTCCTTGAAGGACGTTTCATTAAAGGTGAAACCAAGAAGATGAGATGAGCAACCACATAGAGGGCAGGGAAGGGCGTCCCGGCAGAGGACGCTCACCCCAAGGCCTGGGCTAAGAATGCAGACTGACAGTTGCCAAATGGCGCTCCAGAGTGGTCTGTGCCCGTCTGACCCTGGAGGGGCCTTCCTGAAACACAAGCCTGTCCAAGCCGTCCCTGCCAAGCTGCCCGCGCCCTCCACATCCAGCGTGAGACCTTTTGGAGTTGGGATGGGGCTCCCCCGCATCTCCGCTTTCATTCCTTTGCTACTCCCAGCTCCCCAAGTGCACACGTACCCCCAAACCCCATCTCAGGCTCATGCCCCAGGGAGGTGTTTTTCTAACTGTAGAAGAGGGGGTGCTGGTGGTGGTAATAGGGGTACTGATATCCGTCTCTTGAGTCTCTATAGCTTTTGTTTATTTTAAAGGCATGAAAAACAAAGTATCAGCGTGTCCGGGACGTTTGCTTGACACCCAACATAATGTGTATTTCTCACTGTGGGGTGTGATTGATAGTTCAGATACCATGGCCCTAGAGAACCACTGCCATGTGTTCCTCAAGCACTGTTTTAAGGAGCAAAACCCAGAAACAGCCACAGGCCCGTCAAGCAGGGAAACGCACTGTGATGTGTTCACGCAGCCGAGTCCTTCCATCACAGCAAAGAAAGGGAGGAATGCGCTAGTGCCGCACACAGAAAAGGGTAAATGCAAAGTCATGTCAAGCCCAGGGAGCTGGCTGGGGGATAACCGTAAATACCACTCCTATGGAATTTTAAAATAGGCGATGTGGTACTATATTGTTTATGGCTGTGCACATAGAGAAAGCATAGAAACACGGGGATTTCAGGAAGCAATAATGTAATAATAGTTCGAGGGAAGTGGTGACCCTGGCAGAGAAGATGAGGCTGCAATCTGAGTTGGCAGGGCTGGGTTGGCAGTGGTATTTCCTAGTTTGTGCCAGTGGTAGGATCTGTGGGTGTTCACTTTACTTTTCCATATACTTTATTGTCTGGAACTTTTTTCGGTGCCTAAAGTATGTTATAAAAACAAGGACCAAAAAAATAAAAGCTCTTCAATTTCACGTGGAGTGCGTTGGAAGTGTGGAGGCTGGAGGCCAGCGAGGCCGCCAGCTGGAGACTCTGCGGGATGGGCAGGGTGTGGGGGCCCCGGCTGCCCCCACAGACAATGGGCACGTGGGTGGACTCCCAGCATTCCCTTCACCATGCCCCATTCCCAGGTGACCCTGCTGGACTTTGGTGCAAGCCGGGAATTTGGGACCGAATTCACAGATCATTACATCGAGGTGAGTCTCCTCTATTTTGGGGTCTCTGAAGGGCCAAGGCTCAAGCCAGATCCTGAGGCAAAGGTGAGAAGAGGAATCCAGTATCCAGAACTAAGAAGCAACAGACAGTAGTAACAGCAACAGCTAGCAGACAGCAAGCTCTTAATACAGTAATCCCACACTTAACCTAAAGCTGCCACTTGAAGGGAAACAGTGTTAGGAGAGGTGCTAGGAGAACACCTGCTGTTGAACTTGACTGGGGACCTGCCGCGTGGGGTAGCTGATCTCAGCTACCTAACGGTAAGGACTGTTTTTGGCCCCATTTTACAGATGAAGCATCTGGAGCTGGAGAAGGGATTTTCCCAGCGTCATACAGACCTGGGACTCAAACTCGTAGTCTTGGTCCAGAGGTCATGCTGCTAACCCCTCCTCAGAGGAAGACCCATGGTGGCCATCCTGTCACCTCCCATGTCCCAGCCTGTCCAGGGTCTGGTGTCCAGGCTTCCACTCAGGCTCCTCCCTGGCAACTCTGCCCCTGGGACGTGCTTCCTCATCAACATGGCCTGCCCGCACCTCCCACCCCTGCCTCCCGCCATCCCTGTCACCCAGTACAGTCAGTTCCTCTCAGGCCACAGAGAATACCATCCTGTTAACTTACTGAGATGGATCCTTTGAGCTGGGCAGCCCTTAGTTCACACGCCAGACCCCTCTTCTGAGCAGCACTGGGACAACAGAGTTCTTGGGCGGCGTGGGGGAAGCACAAGAGACTATGGGTCCTCGGAGAAGGAGCCTGGCCCAGCCTAGGAAGTCAGGGAAGGCTTCCTGGAGGAGTCACCATCAGTTAAGACCTAAAGCATGAGACCAGTCAGAAGCAGCTAGAAGGGCAGTCCAGACAGACATGTGCAAAGTTGCTTCTCAAACTTTAACATGCAGGCGGTACTCCCCCCACCCCATGGGCCTGCTAAAGTGCAGATTCTGGTCTGGCGTTAGATGCTGCATGTCTGACGCTTGCAGGGGAGGTCAGAGCCACCTGAACAGGGATCACACTTTGGGTAATACGGTCTTAGCGGGTCAAGAGGAAGTTCATGTGCTGACAGGGCAGGTGGGCGAGGTGGAGCAAGAGGCAGCACCGAGGCAGGAGCAAGTCAGTCTGGGTCTTAGAAGCCACATTGTGCAGCTTGGCTTTATCAGGGTGCCCTGGGGAGCCACAGAAGGGAGTTGAGCAGAGGAGGGCCACAGCAGGAGTTAGCTCCCTCTGAATGAGGAGTGGTCTTTAAGACTAGGGGCTGGGAATCCCAGAAGACTGTGGGGAAAGAGGGGTGTCAGCATTCTGATTTGGGGGTTGGGGGGTAGTAGGGTCACTTCTAAGATGCAGACAGGAAGGGGGAGCTGGTAATTGCCCCGTACCCCCTGCAGACACCACAGGCCCCTGAAGGCAGAAGCCCAGGCCTCTCTGGGTAGATGGGACATCCAGGCCCTGCACATGCCCAGGCCTTCCTGCCCCCTCTCTGGCCTTTTCCAGTGCGAAAAAGCCCTGTCACATGGCCCCGCCAAGGACCACAGGCCTGACAGATGGCCAGACAGGCGCAGGCAGGGGGAGGTGAGGCAGAACACAACCGCCAGATTGACTGTATTCCCCTTCCTTCCTGGAAAGGGCAACTCGGCGGTCAGGGGTTTGAGCCAGCTTCCCCACCGCCCCTGGCTACTTCCTAGGCTGAACCTGCTTCCTCTTCTGTGAAGAGGGACCCTGATCCCCACCTCTGAAAGTAACAGTAGCTCATGATGTTTATGAACTTTTTCCTGCGTGCAGCTGCCTTTGTCCTCAGGAGGAAGACAGTTTCATCATCCCCAATTCACAGATGAGAAAGTGGAGGCCAGAGAGGCAAAGCCGCCTGCTGGGAGTTAGCCAGCAAGGGACAGGCTGGGATGGAGCAGGCAGGCCAGCCCTGCTTCTGTTTGTCCATGCGACTCCCGCCACCCCACGTGCACTCCACCCGCCCAGGGGTGCTTAGCTCTGCACGCTCATTTGCTAAACAAAGGTTTATACCAAGGGCTTCCTGAGCGCCAGATCCTGTGCCAGTGGGACTCAACCCCACAGGGATCCCAGCTCTCCCAGGGCCCAAGTCCAGAGTAGGAGGCGGACATCAACCAGGCAGTCGCAGAAGGCCCAGTGGCCACCCTGAAGGCAGTTCTGGGTCACGGTCACCTCCTTGTCCAGTGAGTGGACATGGGCAGCACTTGCCATCCATTTTCCTCTGTGCTGTTGCCCTCTGGTAGTTTCCTGACCAGCAGGGCAGACCCCTGGCCACCCCCACCCCAGCTCCAGAGCAGGCTTGAGCTGGAAACAGGCACCAAAGCGAGATAGGTTTCCAGGTGAGGGCTGGGGTCGGTGAGAATGAAAGTGGGCGGCAGCGAGCATAGGCTTGTCTCCAGTTCGCCCAACTGACTCCTCCTTGAACCCCACTTGGCCTTTGGCCCTGTGCTCCCCCCATCTCCCCAGGTGGTGATGGCCGCAGCCAATGGAGACCGTGACCAGGTCCTGCAGAAATCCAGGGACCTCAAATTCCTCACAGGCTTTGAAACCAAGGTTGGGAGACACTGGGGGGGGGGGGTGGCAGGGAGCTGGCATTATTGGGGAGGCGTGGGGACTTGCTTACTTCTCCATGGGCTTATGGGAGGAGTAGGGGAATAGGGGCTGCTTAGCTACTCAGGAACCCTGGGTACCACTTATCTATTATAGTATCTAATAGACACCACTTACCTGTTCTAGAGGGAGGAAGTAGGGGGCTGCTAGTGAGAAGCCCCAGCCCCATCTCTCTAGTACTTAGACTGAGGGTTATTTTGTCTATTGGAGGTTCTGGGAGGAAGCAAAGGGCCATTTTTAAAAAAGTTAATTTTATTTATTTATGCATATAAGAGCTGGGGTATAAGCTAGAGATGCAAGAGGTGGGGGGTGAGAGAGGGTTCACCAGAGACAGAGTAGGGAGCAGAACAGGCAGATGGACTGAAACACACTGCTGAGGGGAGCAGCGGGCAAGCAGGAGAGGTCTGCTGTGCCATGTGGGTCTCCTCCCTGGCCAGTGGTGCAGTGGCTGCAGATAGCTCAATATTGCTGAGACTTTAACCCCTGCACTACTAGGGAGGCCCAAAGGGCCATTTGTTTTGGGGAGAATCAGGGGTGTCATATCTCCTAGGGGCTTTGGAAGGCTTAGAGGCTGTGTCTGCTCTCCAGGCGTTGAGGGCACGTGTTTATACTTGAGACTGAGGGAGCTGAGCACTGCTGGTCCTTTGTGGGTTGAGTGGAGGCTGTGCTTCCACACTGGTGCCTCTCTGCTCTCCCCACCCCTAGGCCTTCTCTGACGCCCACGTGGAAGCTGTGATGATCCTGGGGGAGCCCTTCGCCTCCCAGGGCCCCTATGACTTTGGGGCAGGTGACACTGCTCGCCGAGTGCAGGGCCTCATCCCTGTCCTGCTGCAGCACCGGCTCCGCCCACCCCCTGAAGAGACCTATGCCCTGCACCGCAAGCTGGCAGGGGCTTTCCTGGCCTGTGCCCGCCTCCAAGCCCGCATCGCCTGCCGGGACCTCTTCCAGGACACTTACCACCGCTACTGGGCCAGTCGCCAGGCATAGCCACTGCCCGCAGCCTCCAGATCAGAATGGAGTCCTGTCAGATCCTCAGCCAGCCTCCACGGGGGATTCCAGCCCCACAGCGGACGGATGGTCCCCTGACAGGACAGCCCTTCCCACCATGCTCCAATGCTGGGGACACCCTTGGGCCTCCAAGTCTTGGGTTCTTGCCCAGGGCTGGGAACGTTGGGACTGGAGGACTCCCCAAACCACGCCCCCAAGTCTTGATCTCCCCACCCCAAGTGGCTTCGAGAAACAGTCACCTATTAAGGTCAACAGTGGAGAGAGCTGTAGGTCCTGATTCATCTAGATGGGGAGCTCATTTCTGCTTGGGTCTCCCATGATTCGCTGGTGAAAGGGGTGGTGACTGGTAAAGCTGCCCTCACCTTTGCCTCTTCCACTCCTCCACCAGCTGCCTTCTCCCCGGGTTCCGTCCTCTTTATGTGCTGGGAGGGCTTGAGGGGGGTGTCTGAATCTTCAGTTGGAATAAAAGAGGACCTCCCTTTTCCCCAGCTCTTTATTCTGCCAAGAGGGGGAGGGGAGGAGCTCTCCGGTGGCCGCCAGGTGCAGATGGCCGGCCCCCTCCCACTCTCTTGTCTGGAAGCCCCAGCCCAGCCTGGGCCATCTGTTGCCGGGAACCTCCTTCTCCTCTTTCCCTCCCAGCGCCCCCACCCCCCGCACGTGCAGACCACCTGCTCAAAAGCCTGTGACAGCTGAGAGGGCCTCCCCGCCCCCCAAGCCACCTCCCCGCGGCTCCCAGCAACCTCGCCTTGCTAATGGGCCTTAATGCCTCCACCAGCTGCTTTGCCAAAGCCACAGGATTGGGCGGGAGCGGGGGCGCTGCGGCGGCCAGAACCGCGCCCAGGTCCCAGCCCGGCGCTCCCGCCCCGAGCCGAACCGATCTCGCCCCAGGCCGCCGGGGTCTGTTCACTCCCCCTCCCCTTCCTTGCAAAAAGTGCCTCGTCACCGCTTCTGCCCGCCCCCGCTGGGCTGGGAGAACCGTGGGGTTAGTAGGAAGATTTAGGGAGGTGGGGACGCAAGGTGCCTCCGGAAGTAACTCTTTCGGACGCGAAGCAGAAGGGGCGCCGAGGTCGGAGATCGCGAAGGGGCAGGGAGCCCACGCCAGGATGGACCTGGGGGAAGGTCTCAGCGAGGCTCACGTGCACGCTCAGCCAGGAACTGGCCAATGGGCGTGGCGGGGCGGCGGCCGCACCGGGGAGGGCGGGGTCACATTTGCGTACGGGCGTGGCCTGCGGGCCAAGGGGCGTCGTTTCAAGCGGACGGGGCGGGTTTATTTTTGCATATCCAGCAGGCGGCGGGCCAATGGGCGGGGCCGGGGCGGGGAGAGCCGAGGCAGGAGGGGCGCTTCCCCGCCCCCGGAACGGAATCCTCCCGAGGACCGAGCAGGCTCGCGCGCGTGCATCCCGCACCATCCCCCGGCCCCCGGCCTCGGCCCGCGTCAGACCGAGCTGCCGCCGCCGCCACAGCAGCAGCAGCACTCGGGGATCCGGGCCCACCCGGGGCCGCGGGAGGCGGGGGCGCCCGGGCCCTGGATGTCCCGCAGCGCGGCGGCCAGCGTGAGAAGGGCGGGAGAGGGGGGCTCGGGTGGGGGGCGGCGCCGCTGCTGATGTGGCGGAGGGTGGGAGGCGGCCGCGGCGCCCGGATGGAGAGAGGGTGCCAAGGCTGACGAGGGTGGTCCTAGGTGGGGGGTGTGGGCACAGTCCCCCACCAGGCATAAGCTTGGAAGACAGGGGTCTAGGGCAAGGGCCCCCTCTTGCCAAGGCCCTGAAGAGAGGGATCCCAGACACAGACCTCCCCCTCAAAAAAATCAAGGACAGGAGAATAGATTCAAGGTACAAGTCTCTAAGCAATATTTTGGGGATGGGGTCCTGGACACGGCCCCCATATCAAGCCTAGGCGTCCAGGAGGCAATTCCAGACCCGACGCAACCCCTACCGCTCCCTGTCTGAGGGAGTCTCCAGCCCAGGCAAGGGCTTGAGGATGTGGTCTTTGAGCACAGCTTCCCACCAAGGCACGGCCTGGAAGGATTCCAGGCTCAGGCTGTCCCCAGACAGGAGAGGCTCCCTGGGCACAGAACGTCCCCCACTCATCCTTGGGCGGCGTCCCAGGAGCATCCCCTTCTCAAAACAAGGTCCCTCTGCCTGGGACGCCGCAAGCCCCCACCCCCACCCTGAGTAAAATAAAAGAAATTTCAGGCAACCCCCTTCCCCCACAAAGGCTTGGTCAAGGGTCCTAGGGCAGAGGTCTCCTGGGCCACCCCCTTTGTCCCTGGGGCTGCCCAGCTGTCTCGAGCAGCCCCACCCGCAGACAATGTGCCGCCTCCCCCTCTGGGCTTGGCCCCCCCAGGCCCGGGATTCGAGCTGGGATGGGGGGCGGCTCCCCAGGGACTCAGTGCAGCCTTGTCTGTCTGCAGCATCTGTCTGTGATGACGGGGTGGCTTTGTGTGTGGTACCTGGGGGCGAGGGGGAAGCCGCAGTCGATGGCTAAGAGTGTGACCCCCATGTTTGTGTGACTGTGGCTGTGTGTGTGCTGCAGCTGGTGACTACGACGAATTGTGTCTGTTTCTGTGCTTGTTGGTGATTGTATCTCTCGGTGACCCCAGCATTTGTGCATCTGTGTGTGTGTGTGTGTGTGTGTGTGGCAGCCACTCACTGTACAGAGCCCTGTACTTTTCAGTCTGTCCGTGGTTGAGCGTGTACGTAGTTGTACAGTCGTGTCTGTGATTACGTCTTCGTAACCCTGTGTGCCTCGCTGGCGGTAACTGGGTCTGGGACAGTGTGCTGAGTCTGGGGCTGGACATGTGTGTGGCTGACTGAAGATGTGGGTGGAGTTGTGACTGTGTGCGAGTGGAGTTGCGTCTGTGATCCTGTGCCCATGTGCAGTTTCCTCTATGTTTGTGGTTGTGTCTATCACTGGTTTTTATATGTGTCACACATGTGTCTGTGACATACGACTGTCCCCCCAGCTCTGGATGGGTGAATGCCATTGTATATGAAGTCACAGTGTGCCTATGTGACAGTGTGACAGCACCGTGACTTGAATGTGTGCTGACTTGATGTGTGTATGACTGTGGTTGTATGTTCATAGCTGTATCTGTGTGTGTGTGACCAGGGCTGTATAAATGACTGTGTCTACCTTGGGTGTTGACACCATGGTGTGCATTTACATCAGGGCGTGTGTGATTTGGGTTACGTATTTGACTTGGGGTCAAGAGCCAGGCTGGCTATTAGCTTGTTATTTCATTGTGTGGGACTTCAGCTATAGATGTGTCTGTGGGTGGCGGCACCAGGTAACTGTGTTTGTGGGCAGGGTGTGTAGTGACTGTGACTTCTGTATTCGTCTGACACCTGAATACCTGGGACCCTGGGTCATGTGTCAGGGTCTGTGACAATGTGTGTTATGTGACTAGCTGTGTGGCTGCTGGGTGTGGGTGCCTGTCAGCATGCATAGTGCACTTCTTATGTTTGAACTGTGCGATTTGGTGATGGGGTGACTTGCTGGACTGCCGCATGACTGTCAGAGACTTGAGTCTTCTGCTAAGCACAGCTTCTCAGTGCTACGTCTTGCATTTCTCAGCATACACCTGTGTGCTTGTGATGTGACATGTTGTATGTTTGTCACACAGGGCTGCGATTGTATGTGTCTTGTCTGTGTGACTTGTGTACCTGCTTGAAGAAGGACTCGTGGTGATGGGATGACATGGTATGGCTGTGCTTGGGACCCTGGGCGTGGGGACCCTGATGGCAAGGGAACATGCACCCTGATGCTGAGTGACTGCATACACGACCACTTTGACGTGTGTCTGGCTGTGTCTGAGCGTGGCCACCCGGGGACTGTTGTCTCTGGGTGGTTTTGCCTGTCTGTTTCTCTGCTGCATGTGCTGCGGCCATCATGCCCTTTGTGTGATTGGGCATGGAAGTCCATCCAAGGAAGTGGTTGGATGCCCGCCCTGTGACTGCTTCTGTGCAACAGTGTGACCAGCAGACTTGGGGTGGAGTGTCCATGTGCTTGGGCCGGGGTGTGGCTGTGCATGACCAAATGGGTGTGTGTCTGTGTGTCTCAGTGACCAGATGTCAACATGAAGCAGTAGAGCTGTGTGTGACAAGTGTGTGTGGCTGATTGTGTCTGGGTGTGACTCGGCATTTAGGGACCTCTGATTGGATGTGATTCCTTATGGGTGGGTCAGTGACAGGGGTCATTGGGTGGGGGTATAACTGTCACCCCACCCGGTGCTGTATATGTGCCACTCTGCTGGGTGTGCCTGGGCCCAGCTGTTTGTGTGTGGCCGAGGGAACAGGAGTGACCACGTAGCAGGAGCTGATGTGACAAGATGTTGTGGCAGTACCACGGTAGGTTGGGACTCTCTGCATGAGGACAGATGTCATGAGACATGGTGGGTGAATGTGGGGACACCAAGTGTTTCTAGTGGCTGTGACCTCATGTGGATCTGGTGTGTGTAGCTGCAGTTATGTCCGTGTGCCAGTAAAGGTGCAGACTTGTGACTGTGTTAGGGACAACGACAGGCAGAGCTGCATGCACACATGTGACTGTGTGTGTGTGTGGTTCTGGATGTGTGTTTAGAGGCCGGTCCCTCCTCCCACCATCTCTGTCAGTCCAGAGGGCCTCCTGAGGCCAGGACATCCCCAACAGTTGCCCCCTGAGCACACCTACTCATTCCTGGGCCCTTGGAACCAGGTGGCTGATCTCCCTAGTTACGGTTGCTATGACAACCAGGGCTCTCATCAGGGAGTCTGAAATGGAGGGGGGTTGGCTGATGTCCAAAGAGGGGGTAAGATAGGGGAGTGAACCCCACCTAGAGCAGCTTCTCACCTCTCTTCACTTCCTTGGGCAGGGCGGACCCAGGAGGCCTGAGCAGCATCTGCCCCCAGCCCCCTGTGGGGCCCCGGGGCCCCCTGAAACTTCCAGGACGGAGCCAGGTAAGCAACCAGCTGGGGACAGGGCAGTGGCTGAGTGGTGTAGGAGTCTGCCTGGTAGAACCAGAGGGGCTGTCCCTGCAGCCACACAAGCTTAATTGTATGAGTGAGTGGACAGCTTCAAACATCTTCCCTAACTACTCAGTGACCATCAAACCCTGACTCACACAGACCCACACCAGACTGTGTCCCCCACCACACTCAGACACTTGCACTCATAGGTAGAGTCTCACATACAGACACAGCGCCAGGCAGCACCCAGACTCCCTCACACAGGCCACAGACACTCACCTCTGCAGTTAGGTACATGTTCTCAAGGGACATAGCCCGCAGAGTCTCCCAGACAACACGCACAGACCCAGACTTTCTCACAGAAAGCAGCTTCCCTGAACATCAGAGCTGACAGCTCCGTGACCCAGGCTGTCACAAAGAGCCACACCTGTGCATGCGCTCACACACACACATTCCCTGTTCTCAGCACTCTTGACAATAGCCACATCCCTGCACACCCTCACAGATACCCCTGAACACACTCAAAGACCACAACCCCACATTCTGAGACCCCCAACAGTTAATTAAGTAGAGACAGCCTCAGAAAAGCCCAGGACTCACACTGTCTACCACAACAGCCGCAAGCTGGAACACACCCTTACAGACAACAGCTACAGACACACAGCCTGGCCACCAACAGCTGCCCTCTTGGATACAGACATGATCTCCTGGGTAATCCCACAAACGCACACTCTCATGGGCAATGGCCATCTAAGACAACAGCCACACCCTCACACAGACCCACAGCTTCAAAGACAACAGTCACAAATACAGCTTTTCAAAGACAACAGCTTCCTGCTCACAGGCAACGATCATTGACACGTACAGTGGCCCTCAGAGACCCAGACAGATGACACCACCACTGTCTTGGACACGGAACCTCCGCAGGCAGTGTTCACAGACGCACATTCTCAGCGCACAGCCCTTCTCAATCTGTGTCTCCCCCTTCAGCAATACACTCCCCCCAGACAGTAGTTGTGTGCAGATATATACGCCCTTCGACGCCATTCAGGAACGCTCTGGCCTGGCCCCTGCACCTTCAGAATCCCCTGACCCCCATACTCCCCATGTCTGACTCTGAAACTTCCAACTCTTGTACCCTTTGACCACCTGACTTGGAACCCTAAAAACCCCTGCCCTCGTGACCCTTAACCCTATGCCCACTCACCCCATGCCCTTCAATGCCCTGACTTCCCATCGCTTTGGATCCTCATGCTTCCTGACCGTCATATCCCCAAGTCTTCAAACTCCTAAAAGCTGTCACACACCTCAGCTCGCCAAGCTCCTAGCCCCCTGCCTTCTGAACCTGCACTGCCGACTCTTACACCACCCCCCAACTCCCCCCCACCCGCCTTCGCCTTCCGGAGTCTACCTTCCGGTGTCGCCTGACCCACGCGGATCCTTGTTACCTGCATGTCATGTCCGCTCACCCAGCGACCACCTAACCTGGCAATCCTACTCCCAAGTGGCCGACAGCAGGCTCCCGGGAACCCCATGCTTCTTATCCCGCTTTCCGCCCAGCCGTTGACCTGTGCCCGTCTTCTGTGCCACCAGACGGGGCGGGCACCATGAATAAGTTACGACAGAGCCTACGCCGGCGGAAGCCAGCCTACGTGCCCGAGGCCTCGCGCCCGCACCAGTGGCAGGCGGACGAAGACGCTGTGCGCAAGGGCACATGCAGCTTCCCGGTCAGGGTGAGTGGGCGGGGCTACTGCACATGGGGGGCGGGGCGGGGCGGGGCTTCCTGGGACCCCCGGGCCAATGGCGGAGACCCTGCCCTGTGCAGAAGGGACCTCTGATGCTCGGCCAACCAGACCAACGCTTACTCTCCTGGACTAGTAAGTTGTTACCTGGGCTGTGGTGTCCCACTCTCTGGGTCATTTTGGGGAGCTCAACATGTCCTGAGGGTACTGGAGGGTCACAGAAATCCTGCAGCATTTGCAGTGTCCAGGCACCGGCTGGTTTAGACACCCACGACCCTCAACAACACACACTACACTCTTCAGAAGGAGAAGGCGGGGTGCAGGGCTCGTGATGAAGCCCAACTCAGCCCCCACCTGGCTGGCGGCCACAAAGGATGGTCAAAGTCCCTGCACCTTATTTTCCCTTGGCCCAGAAGGAAGCCTTGAGTGTAAAGTGTCCATCTGGGGATGCAGACAGTGGCCCTCAGGAGGTGACAGTGATGTGTCATGGCCCAGGGAGGAAGGCAGGATGGGAATGAACAGCTGCTGCTGTGTTTCTGTTTTCTCATCCATCTGGGTGTCTGGGTGAGAAATGGGGTAACCCCCTTGTGGCCCTGAGGTGCAGAGTAAATGAATTAAGACGTACCAAAGCTGCTCAGTGACACTGGGGTTCCTGAGTACTCACGCCTTGTCCTCCCACCCTGACCCCAGTACCTGGGCCACGTGGAGGTGGAGGAGTCCCGGGGCATGCACGTGTGTGAAGACGCTGTGAAGAAGCTGAAGGCGGTGAGTGAGGGACTGCAGCGGGAGGGGCCGAGGTCACACGGGAACAGCAGCCCTGACCGCCCCGCCCCGCTCCACCCCCAGATGGGCAGGAAGTCCGTGAAGTCAGTGCTATGGGTGTCGGCCGATGGACTCCGCGTGGTGGATGACAAGACCAAGGTAGGAGGTCCGTGGGGACACCAGTGGGTCCCCTGTGTCCCCCTGCTGGAATTGGGGCCCAGGACGCCTTCCCACCCACCGGTGAGATGTCCCTCCCTCAGGGACCTTCTCGACTGCGCCGTGTGTTCCCACAGTGTCATTCTGCACAGTCGTAACTCAGCACAGGGTCCTGCGGGCATTCGTGAGCTGGCACAGATGGTGGGCGAGAGACAGCACAGACTGTGGAGCAGCCGCCTTGGCTGGGAGCCCAGCTCTCCCACTTGCCAGCGAGGTGACCTAGGAGCCTGAACCCTTCTGGGCCTCAGTTGCCTCATCTGTGAAATGGGGATGAATTTGGACCTGCCGTTAAATGAGAACATATATGCGCGTGGCTTCAAGACTGTGCCTGGTACAGCGTGAGCACTCCAATCGCGAGTGCGCGCTGTGGCGTGTCATTGTCAGTCTGTTCCACCACGTGAGCCGGGCGGCCAGGAGCCGGGATCTGTTTGCTCACGCTGCGTCCCCAGTCCCCAGCCTCTCAGACTGCCAAAGAGGCAGCCAGCGGACTCGAGAGTTCGGTTGCTGACCTGACAGCATTGACACCTTTGCACAGGCTGTTCTCTGGGCCTGATATACCATTCCTTGCGTTTTTGCCTAGTTAACACATCTTCCAGGAAGTCTTGCCTGACTGCCCCCAAATGGATCAGGCACCTCCTCTGAGCTCGTGCCTCCCCCACCTGGGCCCTGGCCCCTCCACCTCCTTCACTGCAGCCTGGCTGTGACTCTATTCATGGGTCCAATCCCCACATGTAACTGGGCGCCCCAGGCGGGCAGAGCCCCATGACTGTTTCAGTCACTGCTGGGCCCCCTCCCCCGGCTCAGGATGGGCTGCCGAGCACAAAGGCAGTGTGGGATGACTACACCAAACACAGTTCACGTTCCTCTCCTGACCTCCCGGCCCTGCAGGACCTGCTGGTAGACCAGACCATCGAAAAAGTCTCCTTCTGTGCTCCTGACCGCAACCTGGACAAAGCGTTCTCCTACATCTGCCGGGACGGGACCACCCGCCGCTGGATCTGCCACTGTTTCCTGGCTCTCAAGGACTCAGTGAGTATTGCCAGAGGCCGCCGGCTCTTCCCCACCGTGCCATGGCCTCCCAGCCCCTTGCCTGCTGGCTGCAGGGAGTTGAGGAAATCACTCAGCTCTCCTCTCTGTGCCCAGTGTCCTTGTCTGGAAAAGGGGGTACATCCCCAGCCCTTAACTTCGAGGATTGTTGTGAGGCTTGGGTGGGTTAACCCAAAGTGTTGAGGACAGCGTCTGCCACGGTGCTCAAGGAAATACTCGCTCTCATTCTCTTCTTCACTGTCACTAGTTCTTCACCTTTCGTTAGCTTTTCTCCTTGGGGTCGTGTGCCTGCAGCAGCGCGTGGTGGTGACTGGCATGCCCTGTGAATGTTCACTTGTGTATAAATCCCACCTCGATCAAGTTGTGAGGATTTCTTGCCCCCAGCAGCTTCCCTTTGACCCACCTTAAGTAACACCCCCAGGGTAGTACCCACTAACCCTTCAACCTTGATTCGGTTTGCTTGCGGGTCTTTATACTTGTGGGTAGCAGACAAGAGACAAAAGCAGAAAATAGCCCCTTTTTCTCAGAACTGTTCTCGTGTCAGGATTCCGTGGCTTGTGGCAGAAAACCCGCAGAGACCAGGGATTGCAGTGAGGCAGAAGCTTATTTTGGAAGTCACCCACAGATGCACAGTGCACACTGCTGTGGCCCCTTGCCACTCATCAGGGCTCGCAGCCCCTTTTATCTTGCTGCTATGCTGGAATATATTTCCCCGCCATGACCCAAGATGGATGCATATGCTCCAGCCTTCACGTCTTCACTCCACTGGCATAAAGGAAGAAGGCATGAAGAAGGGCATGCTTTTAGATTTGGGGACACTTATAAGACTGTCTTTCCATTGGCCAGAAACTAGTTACATGAACATTCCAGCAACAGAGGGTGGGAGATAGGGCCTTTAGGCTACCCTGGACCCTGACTGTAGACCCCATATGGCACGTTAGGAAGTGACAGACCCCAATCCCCACACTAGGTAGTGTTCCCTGGTTGTTGGCAACACAACCAGTCTGGCTAACTTGAGTCCAAAATAAAATTAATGGAAGGATGTGAGGTTCTTGTAATGTCGAAGGACATCGGGGCATTTAGCATCAGAGCAGGGCAGTTTGGAGGATGCTGTCCCAGGGGACAGCTCCCTCAGACACCTCTGCAAGGATGAACCTGCCCCCCCCCAACACACTGGGTTCAAATTCTGGTGAGAGGACACAGGGTGAGCTTGGGAAACGGTCACTGGCCAGAGGCGGTGGGGCACCGGGCTGACTTACAGTGTGGAAGAAGAGTTCCCCAAAGGGAATCTGATAACTGTCTTCAGAAGCAGGGGAAATGGATGCTGGGCAAGTAAAACAACGCGTGTCCCCCACATTCCTAATAGTCTTCACATTCCAAGATCCCCAACACTCTTCAGGACCCACAGCTTCCTCACACACACTCATAATTTCAGACCTCAAACCAGAGGTTTGGAGAACGACATTTGAGCCAGTCAGTGTTGACTTATCTGTGCTGACAAGTGTCTGCCTGGACCCAGGGCGGACACATCTGAAACCAGCACCTGTAGCATGGCCCTTCCCAGAGCCCGACACGCGAGTCGCATTAGTTACAACTCTGCTGCTGCGTAACAAGCAGCTCCAGTACCCGTGGATTGAAAGTACAGCGTTAATTAACTCTCACGGCACATGATATTTGTGAATGCCGAAGACCCACACGAGAGTCTCGGTGCAGAAAACCCAGGCTCTAGCCGTGGCCACCACATAATTTTTAAAACAGAAAATAAAGTAAATTTTGATTACCTGACGCAGTTTCTGTAGATGAGGGATTTGAGGAAGGCCCAGCCCGCAGGCGAGGTGGTCGGCTCCAGGGTCTCGTGTGTAGCAGTAGGCGGTGTCTGCTGCTGCAACACCCAGACTGGCCGCTGGGCAGCTGTGTCTTCACAGAGTCTCAGCCCTTTCATGGGTCTCTGCAGCGTGGAGACTTCAGGGGAACTGGACTCCTTACATGGGGCGCACAGCCCCAAAGCGAGGCGCGAGAGAGCAAGCCAGTGCCAGGAGAACACGGTTGCCTTTTTGCCCTTGGTCTTGGAATCCCCGTGGCGTTGCTCCCGGGAGTCTGCTGGTGCAGACATTTGAAGGTCCTCCCAGGCCCAGGGGAGACTCCATGAATGCCACGTGTGATGGAGGAGTGGAGCACGTGGACATTTGTTGCAAAGGTTTTTGGAAAACACACCGTTCTGTGGTCAGTGTAGATCCAGTGTCGCACCACCTGGCTGTGACCTCAGACATAAGTGGCTTCTCTCCAGAACTCAGTTTCCTCCCCCATAAAATGGGGATAATAGCAACAGCTGCTCACAGGCTGCTCGGGGAGGTGTTCATTATGGCCACACAGAAAAAGTCCTAAGCAAAGTCCTACAGGTGTCCAATAGAGAGGAACTGTTGCTATCATCTGAGAAGAACTTGCGGGTGAGAAAGCCAGAGATGAGCTCAGTCCCCTCCATGAACACAGGATCTGTTTCCATTTATTGAGGTCTTCCATTTTTTTCAACAATGTTTTTATTCTTTTTACTTTTTAACTTTTATTTATTTTTGTGTAGAAGAACTGGGGTGCAGGCCACAGGTGCAGAAGGTGAGAGGAGTCACCAGAGACAGCGGGGAGCAGAACAGGCAGATGAACTGAAACACACTGCTGAGGGGAGCAGCGGGCGAGGCAGGAGAGGTCTGCTGCGCCATGTGGGCCCCCTCCCTGGCTGGGGATCAAACTCAGGTTATAGCACTTAGACTTAACCCCTACACCACCAGGGAGGCCCCTCAACAATGTTTTATAGCTTTCAGTATACATGTCCTTCATTTCCTTATTCCATTTTATTCTTTTTTTTTTCCATTTTATTCTTATCGATGCTACTGTAAATGGAACGGATGTCCTTGTTTCATATTTGGAGTGCTCTCTGCTAGTGCATGTAAGATACAGCTGATTTTTGTGTGTTGAGGTTATATCCTGCAACTTTGCTGAATCCATCTATTAACACTAGTAGTCTGTGAATTCTTTAGATTTCTATGGATAAGATCATGTCTTCTGCAAATAGAGGTCAGTTCACTTCTCCCATTCCAGTTTGGATGCTGGTCATTCTTTCGCCACTGAGTATGATGTCAGCTGTGAATTTTTCATGAATTTCTTTCATCAGGTTCGGGAACTTTCCTTCCATTCCAAGCATGTTGTGTATTCTTATCACGAAAGGGTGTTGGATCTCGTCAGATGCTTTTTCTGCATCGGGTGAGATGATCTTGTTTCTTTGCTCCTTCATTCTGTGCTGTTTTGCTTCATGTGGTGTGTTGCAGCAATTGATTTCCATATGTTGAGCCGACCTTCCATGCATGGGGGTAAATCTCACTCCATCCCGCTGCAGATCCTTTCAGCGTGTTGCAGGGTTCATTTTGCTGGTGTTTTTTTTTTTTTTGGTGGGGGGAGAGTTTTTGTCCCTCGGCTTAGCTTGTTAAGAGATGGCTGAGATGAGGCACTGTGGTGAATGGGCACGGGAGCCGTGCTGTTGGATCACACCTAGGAGAGAAATCAAAAGACACATATGGGAAGGTATTAAGTATGTCCAACAATAGAAAGGAAAAGAGGTGGCTGAATTCTTGGTTCAGAAAACAAAAGTCAGATTTCAACAGAATTCCTCTGCGCCTGGCTTGCTAGGATGTGTGTGTTGACTTAGCCTCAGTTTCCTCCTCTGTAAAGAGGTTCATAAGAATGTCCCCCACCTAGCACTGTTGTGGGGTTCTGTGAAAGGATGGGGATGGTTTATGCTGACTTCTCCTGATGCTTGTGCTCTGTGCTCTGTGCTGCGTGCCTTGCGTATTTTAATTCCCTTAGTTCCTGCAACAATCCTGTGAAGTCGTTGCTATTAGGGCCCTCACTTTACAGTGGGGGAGGCTGGAGCACTGAGAGGTAACATGCCTATTTTCTTTCCTTTTTTTTTAATGTTTCTTTTTCTTTTTTTTTTTTTTTAAAGACTAATTTTTATTTATGCATACAAGAGCTGGGGTACAAGTCAGAGGCAAGGGAGGTGAGAGGATTCACCAGAAACAGAGCCGGGAGCAGAACAGGCAGACCCACTGAGACACACTGCTGAGGGGAGCAGCGGGCGAGGCAGGAGAGGTCTGCTGTGCCATGTGGGTCCCCTCCCTGGCCGAAGGCAGGGATCAAACTCGCGCTGCTGAGCCACGGATGCTTCACAGTGCGGTGCTCAGCCTGCTGCACCACCAGGGAGGCCCCACATACCTGTTTTCTTGAGGACACACAGACAGCAGGTGGGAAGCCAGTGTCAATCCCAAGTTTTGTGGCCCTGGGGCCTCTCAAGAAACAGGGATAGTTATTACACACCCAGCATTTTATTAGGAAATGTTTTCAGCTTGCTGCAGGGTCAAAGCCTGGGGGAGGACCAGCATCCAGACCCTGCCGCTCCCATTTGTCCGTGCTTGCTCCGTAGCGATCAGCCTCTCAGCTTTGGACGCATTTCACAGCCTCAGAATACCTCCCCTGATCTTCAGCACGCAGGCCGTTCAGTAGGAGCCTTGTTGGTTTCCAGATCCTTCTCTTTTGAAATGAAATCGCGCATGTGCCTGTCTAATACAACCTCCTCCCCAGGGTCTGGAGCGTTACCCTGGCCCTGGAGGGTCCCGCCACGCCCCTTCCCAGACAGCACCTGCCCCGCCCTCTAGGGACCAGCAGCCGTTCTGACTTTTCTCATCCAAGACTGGTCTTGCGCGTTCTAGAACTTCTTAGAAATGGAGCCATACAGGATGGGACTCTGGTCTTGAGCTTTCTTCACTCCGGGCTGTCATTTGTATCTCTCTTGGTGCAGATGTGGTGAAGCCCAGAGAGATGAATTAGGCTCTTTTGGGGCCCCTGGGCTCTGCCATTGCTAGGTCTGCCCCCTTCTCCCCCAGGGCGAGAGGCTGAGCCACGCTGTGGGCTGCGCCTTTGCTGCCTGCCTGGAGCGGAAGCAGCGGCGGGAGAAGGAATGCGGGGTCACCGCCGCCTTTGACGCCAGCCGCACCAGCTTCGCCAGGGAGGGCTCCTTCCGTGGGCGGCCCGCTGAGCGCGAGGCCCCCGACAAAAAGAAAGGTGGGTGCCTCTGGGTGGCCAGAGGATGTGGGGCTGGGGGGTGGGGAGGGGTGGAAGCTGCCCAGGTGCTGGTGCTCCGCAGCTTCCAGAATTGAGTCTGGTAACAGTTCATGCAGCTGACTTGGGTTTGGGTTCTGTGGGCAAAGTGCTGTGAACCGCAGACCCAGCACAGCCACCAGGCACTTTATCATCTGCTCACTCAGGGAGGTCCCCAACTTCTCGCACTTTCCAAGACCTGCTGATGGGTTGTGGCATCAGCTTCCTGGCATTTTTAAAAATGAACTGGAAAAAAAAAACAACCAGACTCACTGAATGTGGTTTACGTAGTGATACTTTTGTGCTTTTATAATTTTGGTAAGGACATTTGCGTAACAGGCTGCCTGGTACAAGGTAGTTCTTACACTGGTTGCCCTCAAGAAGTTTAAAAATTACCCACTCAGTGTTCACATTCTACATAGATGACACTTTGTATGTTCTAAAGCAGTGTGCTTTTAAAACGTCAGTGTACTGTGTGCCTAGACATAAAAGAATGTCTTTTTTTTTTTTTTTTTTTTACTGTGGACTCTTGTAAAGTCTTCAGAAAACACTGCTTAGAATTTACAAAGCTTTGCCCTGGGGAACTGATCAAGATTAAAGGAGACGTAGCAGACGTGAGAAGTCTTAATAAGTGCCATATGGGGTCCTAAATTGGATGCTGGGAAGTGTATGCCAGTGAAAAAAGAGCACCAATAAAGTTCATGATTGGTCCAAGTTCAGGAAGCTGAATAAGGACTCTGGACTAGCTGATGCGGTCACACCATGTTAAACTTCCCAAGTGAAAAATTACACTGTGGTTCTGTAGGAGACTATCCTTGATTCTAGGGGGTGTCCGCTGGAGGCTTTGGAATTGAACACTTTGCACACTTCAGTGGCACAGGAAAGACTCGGTGAAAGGAGAGAGGCAGATGTGGTGTCCCGGGACCGACAGATTTAGGAGAACATGCACGCTCACTGTCCCATTAGCACATCTTTTCTGTAGGTATTTACATATTTCTAAATGAAAAGTTAGGGAAATAGCAGGGGTTTTTTATGCATAAAGAGCTGGGTTGCAGGCCAGAGGTATGGGGGGTGGTGAAAGGATTCACCAGAGACAGAGTGGGAAGCAGAACAGGTGGATTGACTGAAACATGCTGCTGAAGAGAGCAGCGAGGAGGTCTGCTGCGCCACGTGGGTCTGCTCCCTGGCCGGGGATCGAACTCCAGCCATGGCGGTGATAGCCCTGAGACTTAATCCCAGGCCACCCCTAGGGATGCCCCACATAGACGTTTTTACTTGTAAGTTACAGTCAGGGGCCTCTTTACATGACTGATAAAGTACTTTACTGTTCTCAGCCTCGATTAGTACACATAAAGAATTTTATCATCAGCTAAGTAGATTACAAAGGAACATTAACAGAGGGCCTGAGAACATATGATGGTTTTTGTTTGTTTGTTTGTTTACAAGAGAACACACTGGGTGCACCGTCCTCACAGTTTACAAGCATCACTTTACTACAGGCTAGGAGAATTTTATAAAGGATATGGTCGTGCACTTTGGAGTTTGCAAAGGGCTTTGTTTTTCTCAGAGGACATGATCACTCCCGGGCACTGCAGGAGGGAGAGCCCTTCACTGCTCCCCCAGCAGAGGGGGCGTTCCCAAGTGCCCTCTGGTTTGCCCAACACTCCACTGCCTGATATGCATCGAGACACTGATTCGCTGTCTCCAGGCTGCTCTTTTACAAACTGACGCAGTAGACGGGGTACTTCCCAATGCAGGTAGACGGGGTTACTTCCCAGTGCAGGAATTACCAATCACACAGAGGCCTTACGGAGCTTTTGTCAGATTCCAAACCTTCAACAGTCACCTTCTCCATGCAGTATCTCAGGAGGCCATGGGAGGCAGCTTGGGAGGGTGGGTGGGGGGGGTCAACCCCAAGTTTAGAGCTAGGAAACTGGAGCCCTGGGAGGGAGGAACCATCCTGAGGTCACCTGCAGAGGTTGCGGGAAAGGGGGTTCCTGGTTCCACTGCCCTGAGCCTGGCCGGGGTGAGAGCCTCCCTGCTGGACCTGGAAGGGGGAGACGCGGCCCTGGTGACCTCCCTGCCCTCGCTGGGCCTGAGTTAATTCCACCAGCATTTGGGCTGCCGCTGGGAGAACCCAGCTTGGAGGAAGGGCATGCATTCGAGAACTGCAGGAATGAGGGGCCCCTGCCATTGCAGACAAAGAGCAGTCCCAGAAAAGAGGGGGCCCGGGCTGGCGGACTGGAACAATCAGAAAAGCCTCCCATAGGAGGAAGTGCGCCAGGTGGGTCCAGAACAGCGGTAGCAGCTGGAGGAAGGGAGGAGGTATTGGGGCTGGAAGAATGGTGGGGAGTAGAGAGACAGACAAGAGCAGACAGAATGACAGAGGAAGACAGCCTGTCCCTTCTTACGCCGTGGCTTGGGCAGGGCAAGTCACTTACCATGGCCGGGCCTCAGTTTCCTTGGCTCGCCTGTGAAATGGGCATAATGGTCATGGCGGCCTCCTTGGGTGGGTATGAGGGTTGAATGGGTTAATGATGGCAGAGCATTTGGAATGATAGTTGCTGGTCAGGAACCAAATAAGTGCTCATTAAACTACATTATTAAATCAGAGGAGGAGACAGAAGGTCTTAGAGGGAAAATTGCAGGCGCAGCAGGGGAAGGCAGATCAGGGCAGA
The DNA here is from genome assembly GCA_019455555.1 of Galemys pyrenaicus. Taxonomy (NCBI): domain Eukaryota; kingdom Metazoa; phylum Chordata; class Mammalia; order Eulipotyphla; family Talpidae; genus Galemys; species Galemys pyrenaicus. The sequence goes on along the minus strand of JAGFMF010011834.1, from coordinate 397,166 downwards.
AAGCCAGAAGGTCTGTTTGGGGGTCATCCCTCCCTCCCACAGGACCTCCTGGGGAGGGTGGGCTTGTCTGGTGGGAGCGAGGCACATTTCGTGGCTCTGAGCCTGTGGGGGTGCAGGCCACACTGCAGCCTCGGTCTTGCGCCTTCAAGAGGGCTGGTGGGAGCGGCCTGGACGCCAAGGTGAGGGTTCACCCCGCTTCCCCTTGTCTCCAGCAGAGGCAGCAGCCGCCCCCACTGCAGCACCTGGCCCTGCTCAGCCCGGGCACGTGTCCCCGACACCCGCCACCACATCCCCTGGCGAGAAGGGCGAGGCGGGCACGCCAGTGGCGGCAGGCACCACCGCGGCCGCCATCCCCCGGCGCCATGCGCCCCTGGAGCAGCTGGTGCGCCAGGGCTCCTTCCGTGGGTTCCCAGCGCTCAGCCAGAAGAATTCGCCTTTCAAGCGGCAGCTGAGCCTGCGCCTCAACGAGCTGCCGTCCACGCTGCAGCGCCGCACTGACTTCCAGGTGAAGGGCACAGGTGAGCCCCGGGCTCCGAGGGAAGGGAAGGAGCTCTGGATCGCACGCTGCTGTTGGCTGGGTGAGGGGCCGCACAGTCCGGATCGCTGCGGTTACGGGCGGGCGGGGCTGATCATGACTGATCAGCCGCGCCCGTCTTGGGCAAAGGCGCGAGGCCAGCCGCCCAGATGCCTTGCTTTTTTCCACAGACTAATGCCAGTAGCTGAGAGCCGCCCGGGTGAAGGGTGCAGGTGGTCCTCAGGTGCAGAAGGGGGGACTGCAGTGGGTTAGCCTTGTCTGCCCAGGGAAGGGAGGCTCGAGCCATGGCAGATGTGATCGCCTTATGGTGCCTGGCCTGAGCAAGGAAAGGGAGCAAAGTAGCACCCAGGGATCGACTAACCAGCAGAGTTGGCCTGGGCACGGGAGGAGAGCATAGCGGGCGTTTCCTGTTTTGCTCAGGGGACACTCCCAGAGCTTGACCAGAGGAAACAGGAGCAAAGGGATTCACCCACCGGGTCGGGAGCAGAGAGATGGAGTCATGATGTTACTTGTGGAAAGGACAGGGCAGAGGCAGCCCTTCATCTGCGACTAGCCATGAGTCCCACGGACTGTGATGGGGAGGCGGTGACGCTCGGCCATCGATTAGCAATGTCTGCCAGGTGGGTGGGGGCGGTGGCACAGGCACGCTTGGCTGAACAGCGTTCCAAAGGCTTTTCCAAAGGATGTCAGTGCGTGACTGCACAAACCCAGACGGCATAGCCAGCAACACACCTAGTGTAGCCTGCTGGCGCCACCATCATAGACATGGCCTGTCAGTGACCAGAACACCGTTAGGTCACGCCTGACTGTACAGCTGTCCTGTTTTGCATGGAGGGAACACAGAATTACCAGGATGAGTCCTTTCTTCCAGCATTTGGCCAGTGAGCCGTGCGCTCCGGCCAGGTTAGGGGGAAAGGTGAAGGGAAGGTTGAGTTTGATTACTGACGTCTGCCCTGGGCCAGGAGTAGGCGAGGGGCCAGTCATGAGCTTTCCTCCTGCTCACCGCCCACCCTACGGCCTGGGGATCAGTGGAGACAGTGTGTCCAGGAGGCTGGCCCACTCCTCGGTGATGGCCGAGCAGGGGCTGGGCTCATGGAGAATGGTGCACATTCACCGAGGGACGGCCTCGGGCTTGCGGTTCTCACGCAGCGTGACATCAGGCGCGCCCCACAGAGCTTCCTGGGCGTCATTTGGGAGCCTCCAGCCTTGCTGCAGCCAGCGGTACCTTTGCCACACCCAGATCTCCCAGCTCGCACAGACGCCAGCCCTCTGCGGGGTCACGCATGCCCAGCGGTCACACGCTCAGCCGTGTGCACTCAAAGATCACACATGCCCGGAAGTCACACAACCCGCCGGGACAGCCACACACACTATGGAAACCACACCCCCGGATTTACACACGCTCCCACGCCCGGACCCGCACACCGTGGCGGTCATGTCTGCAGACCGACACACGTTTGCAAACACTCAGACGTGGCACAGGCGGCTTGGCTCACGCCGGGGAATCACAGCCAGGATGCCACACACACATTTCCCACCCTGCACACCACTTGGATACAGTTATCGGAGTCGGCTGGGAAGCCGCTTGCCCACCCCACCTGTGGGCTCCTCAAGCCAGCTGCCGATGCTCGTTGGGCACCCCACACGGGACCCCAGAAACAGCCGCCTGCTGAGCAGTCACAGGCTGCAGCCACACACCAGGCGTGGGGAGCAGCGGTTTGCTTGGGCGATGCTTTGTGCATCCCGAGGCCACCATGAGTCCTCGGAGCCTCCTGTCCTGCGGGCAGGGGTGTCTCTGCCTTCTTGGTATGGGATATGGCAGGGGGGAGGCAGGCGCACCTCACTGCCCACACAGGATGCCATCCGGCCAGTGAGCCACTATGCTCACCCTGACCGGCCAACATGCTCACCGTGGCTGTGGCCGAACATGCTGAACATTTAGTTGATACGTGACATTAAAGATTTCAAATATGGCTCCTGGTTTGTGGCGTCACGCAGACCTGGCAGTCCTGGGGACCGTCAGGCATCGAGTGTCGCTCCTTGGCTGCGGTGCCACTCGGGTGCCACCCACATGTGCACAGTCAGCATTTTTGCAGTCACAGCCGCTTGGGGACTGCAGAGTGGACCCGCACACCTTGTGAGGGAGAGGACTCCAGGTCGTAAGAGAGGGTCCCCTGGGCACGGGCTGGGCCGCCCACTGACCTCTGCCTTCCCGACTTGCAGTGCCTGAGATGGAGCCTCCCGGAGCCAGCGACAGCGACGGCATCAACGCCCTGTGTACGCAGATCAGCTCGTCCTTTGCCAGCGCCGGAGCCCCAGCGCCGGGCCCCGCGCCAGCCTCAGCAGGTGAGCCAGCCCTCTGCCCAGCAGATACCCTGCAGCACCCTGCCTGCCGCGCCCTGCCTGCCGCGCCCTGCCTGCCGCGCCCTGCCTGCCGCGCCCTGGCTCCACCCGCGCTGTCAGTACCCAGGAGGCGCGGGCCGCGTGACCCGAACCATGGGCCAATGGAGAGCCGCGGGGCCACCCCAAACCCAGACTCCAGGAGCTGCTTGTCATAACCGTGGGGTCGACCGCAAACCTTTCTGTCTTAAAACCACAGAGTTCAGACACTTGCAGTCTTAGCATCATGGAATTGGAGACCCAGACAGATCTGGAACTGTGAAACCTGGCGCCTCGAGCGTTAGCAGGGTGCTCTCGGAGAACATGGCGCCAGGGGGTCCCGAGAGCCTCGGCCCGTCCTAGAACGTGGGAGCACCTTCAGTCACGGGCAGTGGCAGCTGAGGGCCTGACAGTCTCAGGAGACGGAAACTTCCAACCCTTGAGCCTCACTCACTACCTTCCAGTAGTTCCCTCCAAGAAGCCCCACACGGCCTTAGAATTCTAAACTCCTAAAACCAATGCATTCGCTAAATAGCAGAGCCAGGGGTGACGTTCTGGCAAAATGTCATAGCAGGTTGGGCCCTGACCAGCCAGAGGGGAAGCCCGCTGGGGGACTGGCAGTCCCATCTCTGGACCTTAGAACCCCAGAACTGCCGAACCCTCAGGTGGTCCCGAATGGCTGGTCACCCGGCCGAGCCGCTGCAGCTAGAAGGGCAGAGTACAGGGCGGCAGTCTGGCGCCGGCCTCTAGCCTGGGGGCTTCACACGGCAGCCCGCGAACCTCACCTCCCGTTTCTCCTCTGCAGGGACTTCTGCCTGGGGCGAGCCCTCTGTGCCCCCCGCAGCTGCCTTCCAGCCCGGGCACAAGCGGACCCCTTCAGAGGCCGAGCGGTGGCTGGAGGAGGTGTCCCTGGTGGCCAAAGCGCAGCAGCAGCAGCAGCAGCAGCAGCAGCAGCAGCAGCAGCAGGCAGCCTCAGTGCCCCCCGTGCCCCCTGTGCCTCCCGCCCTGCAGCCCTTCCCCGCCCCCATGGGGCCCTTCGACGCCACACCTGCCCAGGTGGCCGTGTTCCTGCCGCCCCCACACATGCAGCCCCCCTTTGTGCCCGCCTACCCGGGCTTGGGCTACCCGCCCGTGCCCCGGGTGCCGGTGGTGGGCATCACCCCCTCACAGATGGTGGCCAATGCCTTCTGCTCGGCCGCCCAGCTCCAGCCCCAGCCCGCCACCCTGCTCGGGAAAGCTGGGGCCTTCCCTCCCCCCATGGCACCCAGTGCCCCTGGGGCACAGGCCCGCCCACGCCCCCATGGGGCACCTTGGCCCCCAGAGCCGACACCTGCCCCGGCCCCCGAGTTGGACCCCTTTGAGGCCCAGTGGGCGGCATTAGAAGGCAAACCCGCTGTGGAGAAACCGCCCAACCCCTTCTCGGGGGACCTGCAGAAGACCTTCGAGATTGAACTGTAGCCCAAGCTGCCCCGCCCACCCCCTCATTTCCTGGTGCCCCACGCCTGGGAGCGGAGGCCCAACCCCGTCCCTCATCCTACTCCCTGGGGCTGTGCCCCCGAACCCCTCTAGCCCCTGCCCTCAACCACCCCCACAACCACTACAGAACCGACACGGTGACGCCCAGGCTGCAACAGACGGAATTCAGGGACGGACTCAGCCTGGCCGAGGGGCCCACTTCACCCGCAGACTTAAGCTGGGAACGCCCCTTGCCCCACACCCCAGAGGGGGAATGGCCACACCCCACTGAGGACCCTCCATTCAAGCTTCATTTCCCAGTTTCTGTTGTTGACCTTCCACCTTCCAGTGTTGGGTGGGATGGAGGCCCAGGCCCCACCCGAGTGCCCCAGTCTGGTCGTCCCCTCCAAACTCAGCACAAGCAAAGGGCTTCCCTCTGCCCACCCGCTGCGTTCACTGCCAATGCTGTGCTCACCCTCCCCCCACTTGGGTGCCCACCTCTTTCTTGGGCCCAGTTCTCATGGGGGTGGGGGCAGGCGGGGGGTAGGGGGACGGGGAAGGAGACTGCTCAGTTACCTCACGTTGGTGCCCGTTGGGGAGGTGTCCGGGAAGAAGGGGGAGCGGTGCCTGGCGGGTACTTTTCTATCTTTTATTTCCAGATTTTTTTGTATCTAAACTTGCAGATTTGTATTATACAGGACAGCCAATAAAGGAAGACTATAACGGTGCCCCTCGGGAAAGTGGGGTGTGTGCGGGGTGGAGGGAAGAGGCGTTGTCGGAGTCTCTGGAGTCACCCAAGACAGGAGGGGCAAAGGGGTGTTCCTGCACTTAACCCTCTGGGTTAGCATGGCGGCAGTGACTGGCTCGCCCTGGACAGAGGAGGACCAGCGGGCACCCCAGAGTCATCACCCCATCCCTAGCTCAAAATTTTTTAGAAATTGCCAATTCTTGCTAATCAGTTCATTATTGAAGTGTGAGGTACTCAGGTTTGGGACAGTTGTCTCTGGGGCTCCAAACTCCTGATTGATCGCTCCCATCTTCAGCAGCTGGGGCCCGAGTGTCTTGACACACAAGTGTTGTTTTAAGTCTTCTGTGTTTCTGGAGTCCTTGGATAAAGTCAACCAGTCGTATATTTTACAGTACGTAATATATAAATTACTCAACCTAATTCTTTGTGGTGCTTTAAAGTCAGGCAACTGGTTTTGTGACACCCAGCGCAGTCTCCTCGCTGGATGGGGAGGTTGAGGCACCTGCCCCAAGTCACATGTAGGAGCCGAGGGGGAGCTAGGGGGTCACATCAGCTTCCCGCCCAACTCAGGGCCACCCTCTGACCCGGCCTGTGAAGAGGGAACAAGCTCCAGGTCTGCGCTGGTGACAGCCCAGATGCCAGCCGCGGGTCCCGGACCAGAGCTTTCCAATTTGCTGCTCCCGCCACCCAGACACCCTTTCTTCTCCCAGAAGAGCTCTGATCCGTTCTGGGCTGTGACTGTGAGACCCCCCCCACCCCGGAATGTGAGCTAGGGGTGGGTGCAGGCCACCTGGCTCCCTTCAGGGACAGCCAGGCACAGAAGAGGCAAATCAATAGTTCATCTCTGCCAGACGCTGGTGAGGAGCAGAAAGGGCCTCCCGCTGGACAGAGGTGAGTCCTGCTGCTGGACCCAAGCTGGAGCCTGACAGGCAGAACGGGGCAAGTCAGGACCGAAGGCAAGGCCGCCTTCCCCTCCAGAGGCCGTCGTTACAGCTAGCCCAGCTTAACCCACAGGGCTCTCTTCCTGGCCCAGAGCACCGCACCTCAGAGCTTCAACTACCACAGGCCTGTGGAGCGGTGTTGTGGCCCCTTGGAGTTCCCCTGGCTTCCTCTTAATCTTCTTCCCTTCACCCCTGCACCCCTAACTGGGTAGAGACTGTTGCTCCTCACGGTGCTTCTCTCTACAGAGGCCCGGGATCTGGGGTTACCCGCTCACCCGCCACTTCCCACAGGTTTCAGCCCCTGGGAAAAGACCCAGGCCACTTGGAGTTAACACCCTGCCCTACCCGGGAACCTCATCCCATGGAACACCCCAGGAACACACCCCATCCCACGCCCACTCAGGTCTTTTGGTGGGGAGAGTGTCCAACTCAAGATGCCCCCTTTCCGGCTCTCTTTGGCACCCCCTGAAGCTCCGAAATGGCCTTGCCCCAGCCTGTGGGGATCGCGCCACGTAGGACCAGGACCACGTCCCCTCCCGCCTCTTTCCAGAGCTCTGTGGCGGCCCCCTCCGTCAGCCTCAGGGACCCGTGGGTCATTTTTGGACACTCCACGCGGGACAGTACTTAGCGCCCCGCCCCCTTCCCCCGAGCGCACTGGAAACGCTGCCTCTGCTGGCGCGCAGGGTGCCCCGCCCCTCCAGACGGCGGTATCCAGGGCAACGGCTCCATCAGGGGAACCCTCCCCTCCCCCTGGCGTAGTCTGGAGATGGGGGCTGCCCCCCTAAGATTGCCACGGCGTGCTCCCCGGTCCTCAATGCTTCCGGCCCTATTCAGGGCCACACGCCACCCCTGTTGCCGCGATCTTTTTAGAAACGTTCCCGCAGACACAACCCCCATGCCCAAATGCCACCCTGGCCACGGTTTCCACCCAGGCCAAGTGAAGCGCAAAAGTCTCCTCCAGCGTGATAAAACGGCGCCCTCTTGTGGCCAGTCCTTGGAAACTCGCTGGAGAACGGGAATCGTCGCTGTAAAGACCCCGCCAGACTCAAGCTAAGGCAGACAAGGTGTCTAAAACAGAAGAAGGGGGTAAAGTCTGCATCGCAGGCGTGAGTAACATTCTGTGAGCTCTAGCCCTGCGGTTCGGTCCTCTCGGAACCCTCCCTGAACCCCTCAATCTGGATCAGGAGCCTCCTGATCAGGGGCTCCTTCGACCCCCGAGCTTTGGCCTCTGCCTCTTCGCCCCAGTCCAGCCCTGACCTGTCTGGGCGGCCACTGTTGGTCTGTGCGGGCACAGACAAGGGCCGTCTTGTCGTCAGTGTATCCCCATGACCGCCTGAGGCTGGCGGCCAGACATTTTAGGGAACATTCATTTACTCCCTCAACACATATCTTGAGGTATAATCTACACATCGTAAAATTTGCCTGTTCTAAATGATTTAATTTGAGCGCTGCCTAGCTTCCCAAAAGAGGTTGGCTACGAAGGTGCTGGAGGTGAGGTGCCGCCCCAGTACACCCTAATTCCCAGCCCTGTTTCTATACAAGGGATGCCCCCAAATCACAGATAAGGGGTCACCAATCCATCCACAAGGACACTTTCACATTTGAACTGTACTACCCCCCAGGCTGGGGCACAAACTTTGGCCCAGAGTTCCTGGGGGGGGGGGGTCCCTGAGAACTTCTTTCTGCAAGTGAAAGCTAAATTCATAGTAACACTAGAGTGTTTGTTTTTTTAAGATGTATTTATTTATACGTACAAGAGCTGGGGTACAGGCCAGAGTGGTGAGAGGATTCACCAGACAGAGTGGGGACCAGAACAGGCAGACCGACTGAAACACACTGCTGAGGGGAGCAGCGGGTGAGGCATGCGGGTCTCCTTCCTGGCCGGAGGCAGGGATCGAACTCGTGCTGCAGTGACTGCGGTTTGCTTCACAGTGTGAAGCTTAACCCACTGCGCCACCAGAGAGGCCCCACACTTGAGTGTTTTATGCCTGTTTCATTGCCATTCTCTCCTGTGGGTACAACCACGCTGTTGAGGTGCATCATGACATGGCGATGGCAAGTCTGGCCAGCTAATGGCCTTGGCTTTCTCGTGAATTCTTGCAATTAAAAATTATCAGTTTTGGGCCTCCCTGGTGGCGCAGTGGGTTAAGCAACACACTATGAAGCAAACCGCAGTCACTGCAGCACGAGTTCGATCCCTGCTGCCGGCCAGGGTGGGGACCCACATGGTGCAGCAGACCTCTCCTGCTGTGCCCGCTGCTCCCCTCAGCAGTGTACTTCCATTGATCTGCCTGTTCTGCTCTCCGCTCTCTGTGGTGAATCCTCTCACCCCCACCCACACCTCTGGCCTGTACCCCAGTGTTTGTATGCATAAATAAATAAATCTTTAAAATAAATAAATAAAAATTATCAGTTTTAAGCAACTCTCTGCCCTCCTGTGACTATGCAGGCACCTCTCTTTTCCCCCTTTTCCTAAGAAAACTGTCTTTTAAAAATGTAAAAATAAATACATGACATCGTCAATTTTAAGTTCTAAAGCGGTGACTATCGGGGCCTCCCTGGTGGCGCATGGGGACTGCCCTATGGGGCTTCTGCAGCCACTACAAGACCCCGGCCAGGCGCAGCAGACCTCTCCTGTCTCACCCACTGCTCCCCTTAGCAGTGTGTTTTGGTCGATCTGCCTGTTCTGCTTCCCACTCATTCTGTCTCTGGTGAGTCCTCTCAACCCCTTCCCACCTCTGGCCTGTACCCCAGCTCTTGTGTGCATAAATAAATAAAATCTTTTTAAAAATTAAAATAAAGCCATAACTATCAATCGTTGGGGCCCACGTCAAGTCTTTAGGGCTCTCAGAAAAAGAAAACTTTTAGGAATGTAAAATGTGTCTGAGAGCAAAAATTTCCAGAAGGGCTGCCCAAGGCAACCCCTCATGAGTGACTGTGACAGTCACAAAACATTTCCAAGAAGCCACAGAATCACAGCCATCAGCGGCTGAGAGCCAGAGTCGATCTTTCGGATTTCCGTGATAGGATGTTGAACAGGATTTTCCAGAGTCCGCTAGAATCCCTGCTAAGGACCTGGGGACTACAGGATCAACTGCGCCATAGCCCGAGTTCAAGGCCACCTATATCGGAACCAGTCACCTACCCAGAGAGCTCACAGAGAGGACACAGGTCTTCCCACCTTTCTCCACCCTCCCCCAGAAAAAGATGCCGAGGAGAAAGGAAGTACCAGGTAGTTTGGGGGGGAATGAAAGGGTAAACATCTCAAGAGAAGCTAGGGCTGCTTCTCCCCATGACCTTTAAATTAGATTCTAATCAAAGGGTTTGTCTTCCTTTATTTGTTCTAAAAAATTCAAACCTATGGAAAAGGTGGCCAAGTATCATAAACAATCCCATACCCTCCATTTAGAATCAATGTATCTTACTCTTGGTTTCCTCTCTCATACCAGGCTCACACACACAAATGTTTGCTGAACCATCCTGAGTCTTAGCTCCTAAGTATCTTTGTATCCGTTAAGAATAACAGCCAAGGGGTTACGTCTCAGCACTATGAAGCTGTCCACAGCCACTGCAGCACAAGTTTGATCCCTGGCCAGGGAGGGGACCCACATGGAGCTGCAGACCTCTCCTGTCTCGCTACTGCTCCCCTCAAGAGTGTGTTTCAGTGGATCCACCTGTTCTGCTCCCAGCTCTGTATCTGCTGAATCTTCTCACCACTCCCATGCCCCCGCACCTCTGTCCTGCACCCCAGCTCTTGTATGCATAAATAAATAAATCTTTAAGAAAATAACATTCTTATTTGGCTCCTAAATATCCCAGTATCCTCTAAGAATAACAGCCTTCCTTCACAGCGCCAGTATCACCAGCACCTCTCACAAACGGGAGCAGCCACAGTGAGTGATATTAGATTGACTTGTTTTAAGCCACTAAGTCTTGGAGTGATCTGTTACCCTGCAACTGTAACAAGACAGAGAGGATGGCGTGCTGAAAAGGAGGAGTGTGCTGAGAAAGGCAGCCTAGAGAGCTGAGACCCATCACAGAAAGACAATAACAGCCGCTAACACTTAAGTGCTTCCTGTGCATAAGCACCATTTTAAGTGCTTGGCTTTAATCAATATGTTTAACCCTCGCAGGAGGATTAAATCAGATTGAAAAGGTTTTTTTTTTCCTTTAAATATTTAGGAAATGAATGTCACATGTTAACTCCATTTTATTTATTATTTTATTTATTTGCTTAGCATAGAAGAACTGGGGTATAGGGAATGAGAGTGGGGAGCAGAACAGACAGAGCTACTGAAATACAATGCTGAGGGGGGGCAGCGGGGCGATAGGCTCATGTGGGTCACCTCCCTGGCTGCAGATCTAACTCAGGATTGAACTCGTGACCAGAGCAGTGATAGATATTGCTGAGACTTAACCCCTAGGCCACCAGGGAGGTGGTGATCTCCACGTTACAGAGAGAAAACAGGGCAGTGAGGACAGTGGGAATTGATTTAGAACAGAATTTGAACCCAGATCCTGACTTTAGCGCCCTGTGTTACCAGCAAGGAACACGTGACTTAGCTCAACAAATCTGGGCTTTCTGTGACCCTTGGCCACTGTGATTGGCTCTAGCAAGGGGCATGTGACTTCAGCTGGCCAATCAGTGCCAGCCTCATTACTTGGTCGGGCAGTGGACCGTCAATCACTTTTTATGTGGACAGGTGAGTTTTCCTGTGACCGGAGACTGCGGGAAAGATGGAGCAGAGGGAGGAGAAGAATTGGGGTCCTTGGTGATACTGCAGAACTGTGTCACCTTTAGCTTAAGCCAGTCAGGTGTAGAATTTCCCCTTAGAAATTTCCTTTACAGTTGAAGCTATGGTAATCAACTTTTCTGTTTCTTGTCTGGAAGACTAATCATCAGAATATTTAACGGCTAGCACTTTGGGCGCTGAGCAGTCAGAACGGCCCAGTGCTGGCCAGATAGTAACACTTTTCCTGCTGCATTGGGGGGAGTCTTGGGAAATCCTAGAGAAGGGAGCTGGGGCTTGGAGCCTCTTGATGGGGGGCACGTAGGGGTCTCCAGGCAGCCCAAACCAGCAGAAATACTTTCGAATTTCCACAGCCCACATGACCAAGCCAGCTCCTCCAAGCTGAGTATTACCTCTGCGTGCAGACTGAAACAATCTCCTTTTGACAAGAACTAGTGTGAATGGATTTCTGTTTCCTGTAACTGAACACATCCAGAAGACTAAGGAAAACAGACATCCTCTCTGGAACCTGAGTCATGAATCAAACCTTTAGGAAATAACAAATGGCCGTGAAATCTCACTCTAGCCATATGAGGTCATGGCTGCCTCGGGTCAAGCAGAACCTCGGCGGAGATTCTGACCGAGCTGCCAGAAGGTCCGCACCCTTTGGCCCAGCAATCCTGCCGTGGGCCGCGCGAGGATGTACATCGCCTTATTATTTATAATGGGAGGAAATTGGAAACAGCTTCAATGTCTGGCAACACTGCCCCGTTGAATAAACACGGTGCAAACATTAGCGATTGTGTTTACACAAAGATGTTTTAACAGGGGAACAGCTTACATTTGAAGAAGGGAAAAAGCAGGACTGTATAAACAATTTGCTCACGCAGCTATGTAAAACACACACACTTCTAAAAGCCTGCATAAAATTGAAAAGACTGAATAGAAATACATCAAAATGTTAACAATGGTGGTGATGTGGGAATGGGGAGGGGAACACAGAGGCGGCTTTGTCTCCCCTCCCCTCTCCTGAAGAGCTAAAAAAAAAAAACAAGTGATGGACATCACGTTTATTCCTAAATACTGCCCCCCAAAAAAGGAGGGGGGCGCATTTCCTTACATAACAACAATACCTCATCAGAAGTGGGGTTTTCGGCTCTCTGAGCCTCCCTTTCCTTATCTGTAAAGTGGGTGTCCTGGGGACCTAGCAGTTAGGAAGGGTGCTGGAGAAGGCCTCAGTGACTGCGGTGGGTCTGACCTGCCCTTTTTTTTACAGCCCCCTATCTCAGGCTGAGTCATCTCCTTGACTACGCCCCAAAACTGAGGTTCCAGCTCCTCCTCCCTCCCCCAACAGCCGGCTCAACACTAAGTTCAGTGTTTTCCACCTGAATTCAGTGTGACTGAAAATCCTCTGCCCCCCACCCCCATCCCACGGAGACCCTAGGGCCTGTCCCAACCTGAGCACCACCTGGCCTCGAGCCATCTCTGCATCCTGGGACCTCCACGCGCAGCCACCTAGGCCCTTTGCTGCCTCTCCCCAGAGCCTCCCCCACCGCGCGGGGATGCCCCAAAGGCCTGCCTGGCACCTCCAGCCAGACACAATTATTTCCAGTAAAAATCAGGAAATGAAACGAACAATATTAATGGCCAGAAAAGAAATGCAAACAACGAACACTTTCTTTTCTCAAGCCTCCTATGTATAAAATCCTGCCAGTAAAAAGGAATTTTAAAATAAACAGTACGGTACCAAAAAAGAAGGAAAAAAAGCACTACTATTTATTCAAATTATTGAAAACTTCAAATTTGAAGTTGGATTCAATCTTTGGTTACAGTCTGATGTAATAACAGTTTTATATAAATAATTGTGAAATTTTTTCTTCTTGAGGAGCAAGAGGTGGGGAAGGAAGAGGGGAGATAGGGGGGCTCTAGAGACAGGACAGAAACAGAGCGCAGCAGGCCAGCGGGGGGCCTTTCCAAAGACTCCATGAAGAATACTGGTGCCATGACCCAACTCAGACCCTTGGGATGGGGGAGGCCGAACCCCCCAGTCCCATTAGGATTGGGGGTAAGCATTGCCTGGAAACAGTTCCTCCCTCTGGCATGGTTCTAGGGCCCAAAAGCCCTGTCCCTGGCAGGGGGGTGGGGTCGAGGAGAAGACGGTGGGGGAGTTCAGCTTTGGCACCATCCCACACCCCGCCTAGACTAAGCTCTCTGCCGACTTCCTAACCTGGGGAAAGGAACTGAGGCCCCGCCAGGGTGTGCCCCTATAAAAGCACCTTGTGACGAGAGAGGAGCCTGGGGCCTGGAATGTCCTGTTTCTTAAACTAGATGTGGGAACACAAAGACTCATTTTATGTTATTATTTTTTTAACTTCACTGAAGTAGGCGCACATGCAAAACTGCACAGTTAAGCGTACAGCGAACAAGGTGAATTTTCATAGGCTTTTCAGGTGAATTGTCCACACCTGTGTCTCCAGCGCCCAGTCCAGACCCATGTCTGACAGGCCCTCATCCTCCTCCTCTCTTCAGTCCTCTCCCCCTCCCTTCCAGGTCCCCAATATTCTGAATTCTGACTGCACAGACTGACTTTTCCTGTGTTGATTTTATGTAAATGGGTCAGAAAATATATTTTCTTTAGCGTCTGGTTTTTTTTTCATGCAACACAGCTTATGATTCACTCTTGTTATTTTTGGTGATTATAGGTTATTCTCAGGGCCGTGCAGGATCTCACTGGGGGACTGTATGCAGTCTGTTTATCCATTCTCCATTGAGGGAGTGAGCCAAGTGGAAAGAGGCCCCCAGGCAACAGGAGCAGGCAGTGCAAAGGTCCTGAGGTGAGACCATGTCTGGTATTTCATGGAAATGAGGTCCAATGGCAGGAGCAAGGAAGAGAGGGGGCAGATAAGGTCAGACAGAATGAGAAGCAGATGGTGCTGAGTCTTATGGGTCACAGTGGGACCTTGGCTTCTACCTTATACTCTGAGGGAGGTGAAGCTCCTGGAAGATTCTCCATGGGGGAGGGACCTGATGGGATTTGGGTGTTCATACCCAAAATGTGGAAGCCTGCAGATGAGGCTGTGAAGCAGGAGGAAGCAGTGGAAGTGACCAAAAGTGTTTAGACGTGTGTTTATATGTGATTAGTGCTATATTTACTTCTATTACTTCTGCTGTCTTACTTGGTGATTCTTTTCTCTCTATTTGTTCTAAATTTCTCCTCTCCACCCCCATCTCATTTAGGCTTATTTGAAATGACTGTGTTGTTTTGTCTTATAGTCTCCTTTCTTTTCCCTCTGCCAGTTTGGAATCTCTGTACCCCTTCTAGTCTTTTAGTAGTAATCCTTAAAATTTGATCTGAACTTTAATCGTGTTTAATCTCCATCCCAAACACAGCCTGGGCCATGGTACACTTTCTCTTTGATCGCCACAGTTCCACCTGGATCGAGAGAAGTGGATTTCAGAGCTCTCACTTCTTAAAAAAAATTTAACTTTATACTCCAAATTTGCAAGACTAAAAATACTACAAAGAACATTCCTCTACTTTCTTCTCCAATTCATCAATTGTTAACATTTTCATCCAGCTTGCTTTATCATTTGCTCTCTCCCTCTTTATTACGAGTGTGTTATTTTTCTGATTTTTTTCCCCTATAACATGTGGTGCTCAGTTACATATACCATGGCCTCTTACTCTTAAATACGTCAGTGTGATTTCGGATATTCTCTTGTGTAGGGTAAAGGTTGATCAAGTATTTCCACCCGCCCACCACTGATGATGGACACCTGAGGTGCTGCCAGCATTCCAGGGTGGGCGTGCGCAAGTGGGCGCACCTGTGTTGGACACGGGCATAAATGGGTAGTGTCATGAGAACTGCAAGGACCAACCAAGAGAACCAACAGGACCGACAGTAATGACGAGCAGCAGCAAAGAGAGAGAAGCAGCCGAGAGGGTGAGATGCGCTGGGGGCTGGGCGGCCTGCCAGCATCCCGGCCCCCTGGCACCCCTGCCTGCCATGTACCTAAATAAAACATGAAAAGCCACCTAGGGCTCTAAGAGACTCCTTCCTTGACCCGTCTGCCCAGAACCATCCCAGACCTTGCTCCTGCGCCCCCTTCCTGCCGCTACATCTTGCATAACCACAGCACAATGATTAACTTACATAAAACCAGCATTAATAACAAAAGTCCCCTAACCCACTCTCTGTATTCCAGTTTTGTCAATGACCCAATGGTATTCTCATTTATAGCATAACTTTTCCTCCTGTACTAGTGGAACATGTCACTCTGGGGACTGGCTGGACCCAGAGGTGCAGATGACACATGTCAGATACACGTCTCTGTTCCTCTCCCTGGTGGGCAGTGGGAAGCATTCACTCGTTCTCCAGGCCTGTGGGGTCAGCCTGCTGGGCAGAGCCAAGGAGGCATTTTTCCCAAAGACAGAGAATGTCTGCAGGACACACAGAATATCACATGGTAAAGACTTACATTTTGGGGGGCGGTGGTTCTCAGAGCTTGGCCCCCAGACTGTCAGCAGCAGACACCCCTGGGAACTTGTTTGCAGGCTAAATTCTCCATGGCTACTCCAGACCCACTAAAAATGAGGCCCAGCAGTTTGTGTTTTAACAAGTCCTCCAGGTGATTCTGATGCCTTCATCTGGGGCTGGAAAGCTAGCCTGCAAAAACAGAGCTCAAAATACCGTGACCCAAGTAAAAAAAAAAAAAAAAGGAAATGTGCTGCGTACTCTCTAACATAAAACTCCAGAGAATGACCCAAACTTGGACACTCAGCGGTTTCGTAGTGTTATTTGGAAGCAATCCCCAACCCTTCTATTATATCACTTCATGATTATTCTTTGAAAGATTCCGAAAATGAACTTGAGAGCCAGACTGTCTAGACTTGATTCAGGTTCTGCCACTCCTGGGACCTTTATACAGCTGGGTGATCTTGGGTAAGTCTCCTTACCTCTCTGTGCTTTAAAAAAAAAAAAAATGGAAAGGGTAATAATATCCATTTCATAGGGTTGAAGTGAGGAGTAACTGAGGTGATAAAGCAGCACAGTGCCTGGCACATCGGAAGGGCCGCTGACTTGCTGGTTATGCTGCTGCTGCTAATGATGATGTGATGATGACGACGACGATGACGATGACGATGACGACAGAGAAGATAATCCCAGTTTGCTGATCGAGGCTGGCCCTGGGATCCAGGGCGCGTTGGTGACTGCTTGAGCGCGCGCCACTAGGAGGCATGGGCTGCGCTGACGCGCGGCGGCCGTCAGGGGGCGCCGTGGCGCTTGTCGGCGGGAGGGTAACCCCCGGAAAGTTGGCCTCTGGACATTCCTGAGCAGAACACGTAGGCCCCTGCCGATGCCAAGGGTCTCACAGCGCTGCATCTGGAGCTATGTGCGGGGGATGGAGACAGGATAAAAGCTGAGATCTTGGGGGCAGTGTTTAAAAAAAAAGAGCTAGGATCTTGGTACATCTTCCAGGTCCGGGGTGTATAGGGAGGGGGGAAGTGAGAAGAATGTGTGGGGTTCTCGAAACTACACCCCACTTTACTCCTAGGATGCTGAAATTTGACCTCAAAGTTTCTTGCACTGTTGGTCACCCCATCCCCATTCCTGGGACATTTATACAGCAAGGCGTGTGTGTGTGTGTGTGTGTGTGTAGTTGGGGGGAAGTTGCCCCCCCCCCCGCCTCTCCACACCCCAAGGGTCTCCCGAGGACAGGGATCTGAAGGAATGGGAATACTGGAGAATTGTTTGGTGCAATTTTTCTTCTGTGAAGGTCCAGAGATTTCACAGGTTTTCAAAGGGATATAGGGCCCCAGAGACAATTTGGGACTCTATCTCTTCCTCCAGGAAGCCTTCCCTGATGTTCTCTCAGACTGAATCAGTTGTCTTGGAGCACCCATGGCTTCTAATCCTTCTTTCCAAACCTAACCTGACCCCCCACCCCAGCACAGACTGTCGCCTGTGGCTGTGTCTATGCTTCTGACTTTATGAAGGCAGGGATCAGGGATTTCTTCCACACCAAAATGTGACCCGCGTTGTCTTACACAAAGGCTGACATACGAGAACAACAGGTAGGTAAAAGATACTCACCTTCCACGCCTCTGGGCAGATGCCCTCCGCCTGGAACACCCTCCTCATCTCCCCACGCGTCATGTCAGCTCACACATCCTCCAAGTGCTCTCCCTGTGCTCTTACCCACTACGGCCAAGCTGAAGTTTGCGTCCCTGACACTCATTACAAAGTGGGTATTATACGGAAAATATTTGTGGAATAAATGGTCAGTGTTTGGACACATGCTTCCTTGTATCTGATGGAGTTGCTTCCTGACCTTTTTGTAGAGCTTCTTCTTCCTTTTTAACAGCTTCATTGAGCTAATGCACACATCCTACAACTCACCCTTTAAAGGGAGACAACTCAATGGTTTCGACAGCAAGTTTGTGTAACCTTCAATCCCTTTGTGGCATTTTGAGTTCCTTGCGGTCTGACACCCTACTCTGGCTAGGTCTGTGCTAGGTGTTTCTCACTGTCTTCTAAATTTGTTTTTATACATAGGAGAACTGGGGTGGCCCATGTGTTTATTTTTGCTTAGAAGAACTGGGGTGTAGGCCAGAGGTACAGGGGAGAGAGGCTTCACCAGAGACAGAGTGGGGAGCAGAACATGTGGATCTACTGAAACACACTGCTGAGGGGAGCAGCGGGTGAGACAGGAGAGGTCTGTGGCATCATGTGGGTCAGCTTCCTGGCTGGGAATTCCTTCCTGAATTGGACTCAGGCCCAGTGACTGGCCACAGTTTGACAGTGCTGAGACCTTAACCCCAGGGAGGTTCCTCACTGTCTTCTAGAAGGATCTGGCATCCTCCCTCACCCTGGGAGGGAGAATGAGTAAACGAATAAGACAGAGCCATCTGCCCTCTCCATCTGTCAGCCACGGGGCCCGGCATTCTCAGGGAGGCCTGGGATTGTAACAGTGAGCCCTTGCTACATGCCAAGCACGTTCGAGGCACATGGTGTCCATAATGATTCACTTAAACGCCACCCACACTCCGGGTGTGTGTGTGCTGTGTGTTCGATCCTCTGGTGCACTAGTATCTCTTGGGAATTCTGTCCCTCCTGGTGCATCCTGAAGGTCTGGTCAAGAAGGTGTCCCCAGCCCCCCATCTACACACTTGAACTGTACTCAAAGGATAAGACTTGTGGCTCATGGTCCAGATAGAAGGTTTTTAGTGTATTTTTGTTTAAAATAGGGGAGAGTTCCCTCTGTCCCACCCACTCGATCCTTAAGCAGACGCCCAGGTGCGCAGCCTTGCCTCTGACCTTTGATCCTATTATCACACACCTCCTTCCTGCTGCCATCACTTGCCCGGCCCCTGAATCATCCTGCTTTGAGACCTGAACATGAATGCTTGTCACAGACCAGCTTTTGACTTTTCTGGGGCATAAGGGAAATCTGGATTCCCAGCACCCTGGACAGGACCTGAGGCTACCCCGTCCTCTCTCTTCCTGGACCTCACGTGGGGAAGAGGCACAGAATGACACAGACAGGGAACTAGGCAGAGAAAAAGAAGCAGAAAGGAGGGAGAGATGAGAAAGAGACCAAGACAGACAGACTAGGCAAGGGAGGCTCGAACCTAAGAGACGGGTGGAGTCAGGGAGAACAAGATGTAATTTAGTGATTCAAAGAAAAAAACTGTGGTGCCTGCCCTCGAGAAACAATGGCAGACAGAGGCAAAAGGTACAAAATAGGTGTTTTTTACTGAAAAATTTTTATAAAAGGGTGCAGGAATGTTAATGGAGGCCTGGGCTAGGTCCCAGCCCACGCGTGGATAGGAAAGGCTGAGGATGGTGGGAGTAGTTAAGGGGGTCCCTCCTTCCATCTCACAGCTGGCCAGAGGTCGGCATCCAAAGGCCACTAGCCCCGCCTCTGGCGCGCAGGTATAGCCCGTGTGCTGCGCAGGCTCAGGCGCGGGAGGGAGCGGCTGGGGCTCAGGCCCGGGGCCGCGCGGGCGTGCAGTGGTGCGGCTGGTGCGAGGGCGCGAATCCCGGGCGGCAGATGCAGCGGAAGGAGCCATCGGTGTTGACGCAGCGCGCGTTGATGCACAGCGGGGCGTCCACCTCAGCCTCGTCACACTCGTTGATGTCTGGGGATGGGGATACAAGGAGGGCTGCTCAGGACCGAGGGGCCTGGGGGCTGCCCTCCCCTGAGGCAGAAGAGCGTAGACCCCAGCCGTTTGCAGACGAATCCAACACAACCAGAACCTGGCACTACTACTGGCTGGCTGTGTGAGTCTGGGCAGTGGCTCCACCTCTCTGTGCCTCAGCTGGGGCGCTGGAAGATGTCGTCCCTAGGGACTCCCTGGTAGTGTGGCAGGTTGAGCACCGCACTGTGATGCCACAGTCCTCGTGAGTTCGATCCCACCCAGAGAGGGGACCCACATGGCGCAGCAGACCTCTCCTGCCTCTCCCGCTGCTCCCCTCAGCAGTATGTTTCAGTCAGTCTGCCTGTTCTGCTCCCCGCTCTGTCTCTGGTGAGTCCTCTCACTTCCTGCGCCTCTGGCCTGTACTCCAGTTCTTGTATGCATATAAATAAATCTTTTTTTAAAAATTGTCAAAGGCATAGAGTCTAAAGGGTAAAACAATTTAAAAAGAAAGAAAGAATACTGATGCTGTTTACCAGACATTGTTTGAAACACACTCTCTGGGCTAACTTATCCTCTGATGACCCTGCGAGGCTCGCGCTGTGATCCTATCAGAGGCCCCGCCTGGGGAGCCCCTGGCGCATAGCGACAGCAAGCCCGGTGGTCCTCGGGCAGTCTGAGTGCCCAGCCCCTGGCTGTTTCTTGGCTGTGCGACCTCGGGCAACTCAATTCTCTTTTCTGAGCCTCGGTTTACACATAGGCCTCAGTAGCATGATAAATCAGCATCAGTGAAGTTCACAGCGAGTCTGAAATGACTGAAATGGGGCTTATGACTATGCTCATGTTTCAGATGAGAAAAATGAAGCAAGTGACAGTGGCCTGCCAGGGTCACGACGCAAGGGGCTGGTCTGAGCCAAAGTCTGCCCAACCTGCCCAGAGTTCTTGGTTCCTGCTAAACTAGGCAGGAGTTTAGCCTAGTTTAAACTTGGCTAACAAACATCTTACAAACAGAAAGACAGAAGCTCTCCAAGGTGGTCAGGCGAAGCTGCCCCAGGCGGCACTGGGCATCCTTAGACTCACACCTGCAGGAGCCTGCCGGTCTCTTCAGCTGCCATCCTGTGGGCGAGCTTTGATCGCCTCGCCCCCTGCACTGGCCCGGCAGGCCCCATCGAGAGCCAGAAGCACTCCTTTCCCTCCCTGCCGGCCCATCCCTTTAGTGAGGCTCTGCCGGGGAGGGGGCTGCGGTCGCCGACCCCCCAGCCCTAGTCAAGCCTCCCACCCTCTCCCCATGCGATCTCGCCCTCACCAACGCAGGACATGCGAGTCATGTCCAGGCGGTAGCCGTCGAAGCAGTCGCAGGTGAAGCCCTCGGGGACGCGCACGCAGCGGCCATGGGCGCAGCCGTCCAGGATCCCGCACTCCTCCGCCTCCAGCCCCTCGTAGGGCCCAGCCAGGGCGCCTGGGGGAAAACGCTCCACAGTTGGGGCCCCTGTCCTCTGTCCTCTGCCCCGCTGAATGTGTTCCCTTCCAAACGGTGCTTCCCGCTCCGGGCTGTGGGGGGCGCTATGGAGCCCGGAGGCTTCTGTTCTGGGGCCGCTCTGGGTTGCTCACTCTGAGGGTATGTTTCCCGCCTCGTCGAGCCTGCCCCTCCTCGGGCTTCTCTTCCTGTGCCCCTCCCTTTCCTCCTGGTCTCTGCACACCTCCCTCCTCAGCTGTTTCCTCCCTCCTCATCTCCCTCGGCCCGCTCGGCCCGCAGTGCTCACCAGCGTAGCCTCCACCCTCAGGTGGCTCCTCGGGCTCTGGGAAGGAGCCCCGGGTGTCGCGGGGCCGATAGCGCCAGCGAGTGCCCGGGCCGGGTGGTACCGGAGCCTCAGGTTCACCGTAGGGGCCCCCGTCGTCCTCAAAGTCGGGCATGTCGTAGGGTGGAGCTCCATAAGGGGCCTCCCGGCGGGCGAAAGGACCAGGTGGCGGCGGGTAGGGGTCGTAGGGGAGCACAGGGGGCGGGTACAGCTCGGGGCCATAAGGCAGGCCCTGGTAAGGAGGACCTAAGTCTGGGCCATACTCATAAGGGAGCCCAAAGCCACCTGGCCGAGGGGGGCTATAGGCAGGGGGGCGCAGCACGTTGCACAGAGCCTCAAAGTCATCTGCAAACAGGAACCCAGCCTAAGTCAGTCCCCACTTGCTTCAGCACCCACCAATCAGGCTCTCCAGCCGCCCCCCACCCAGCGCCCCTAGGGACTTTGGCTGAAGCATGGGAGGGACAACAAAGGGGCTGGGATTGGAGTTGGGGTTCCTGGAGCCAGGAGTGAGGGTTGGAGGGCTGAGGCTGGGATGCCAAGGCCCTGGGGTCAAGCATACTAGGGATTACAGTTAGGAATCAGGGTCTAAGAATTGGGGGGGGGCACAGGATCTGGGACTGGGAGCCACAAAAATGGGATGGGGGTGTTTTAGGAAGCAAGACTGGGCAATTCCAGGGGCTGCTACTAAGAGTCTGAGCCCCCAGGATGCAGGGGGTGGATGTGGCTCACGCACCTAGAGGCTGGGGCCTGGGGGCTTTAGGCCTGAGGCTTGGGGCTGAGGATAGGGGGACAAGGGGGTTTTAAGAGCCAAGACTTGAGGACCTCTGGGGCTCTGTGTTGGGGTCTTAGGCACCTGAATGTGGGCGTCCCAGGCATCGGGACTTGGAAGTCTGTGGCACTACGACTGGGATGTCTGTGAGCCAGGATGGCTGGGACTGAACACCTGGTTCTGAGGTCTGAGGATGCAGGATTTGGTGGAGGGGGTTTCGGGACTGGTGTCATGGAGTTTTAGAGACCAGGAGCTGAATGAGGGTCTGAGACCAGATCTCAGGGATTATGGGGCCTGCGCGGTCAGGCTGTGGGGTCACTGTAGTTGACACTTGGAGGACTTTGGGATGTGACTTGGGCTCTGACCCAAGACCTAGGGATGGGCTGGGGTGAAGGGGCCTGAGTTTGGGGAGATCTGGGAGGCGAAGTCTAAGATTGGATATCCGAGGACCTGGATTTGGAGCCTGAGGGGCAGTACCTGAGTCCTGGGCAGGGCAGAGGGCACAGTCCATGCCCCAGGCCTCGCCATAGAGGCAGCAGCATTCTGTGTAGGTGGCCTGGCGGTCCAGCCGCGGACGACTGCATACAAGGTCAGCCCCGACTTCCTGCCAGCACACTCCCAGATTGTCGTCTGAGGACGGAGGCAGCATCTGTCAGGGTGGGGCCTCCCACATGCTTGGCCACCTTCCCTGCTGAAGCAGCCCAGCTGGCGTCTCTCTGCCTGTCACCCACTCCTTTTCTGTGCTCTGACTCCCAGGAGCCCTGGACATAGCTCCAGGGTTCTGGACAGGGCTTGGTCTGCTTGAGGTGATCAGATTCGAGAGAGAGGAGGGGGCTGGTGGCTGGGAGATGGAGTCTGAGCTCCTTGGGGAGCCTGACCTCTGCAGGGCTGAGTGACCTCGGGCCATGGCTCTTCCTCTCTGAGCATTGTTTGAATGAAGACAGAGAGGGGCAGGACTGGGGTCACTGAGTCAAAAGAGAGGAAGAAAGGACCCAAATCCCAAGAGTGAGAGATTAAAAGAAAAAAACAGGAAGGCAAAGCTGCAGGGAGTGATGGAAAGAAACAGCCCTAGAACAAAGACAAATCAGAGGAAAACTTGAAGACAGAGACTCAGTGAGGCGGACAGAGATGGCTGCGCAGGGAACTAACAGGAAGCACTCATTTGGCACTAGTAAGACCAGGATGCATCCGCCCTTAAAAATTAATTCCTCAGTCACCCTATAAGGTACAGGCTGTTGCTGAAAGGAAGCCTGACCCGAAGGGGCGATATGCGTGCGACGTGCCCGTTCACACCGGGCCAGTAAATGGCAGGCTTCTCTAAAACCTTCTTTTCTGGAACTTTGGCCGTTAACCACCGCACCGGGCCAGCTGGTTTCTCAACGTTTCATCTACAGACCCGGGCTCAATGAAGCTGGAGGGGCCTGGCGGAGTCAAGCGTGAGGGGCGTGGCCTGGGCCTGGAGCCGCCGGCCCTAGGGGCGGGGCGA
This sequence comes from Galemys pyrenaicus, assembly GCA_019455555.1. Taxonomy (NCBI): domain Eukaryota; kingdom Metazoa; phylum Chordata; class Mammalia; order Eulipotyphla; family Talpidae; genus Galemys; species Galemys pyrenaicus. Next base: position 374,184 of record JAGFMF010011834.1, on the reverse strand, counting down.
CGCGGTGGGGGCGGGGTTACCGAGGCTCTGGCTCTCGTTGGAGACGCAGCGGCGCCGCGAGCCGTCCAGCACCAGCGGGGGCTCGCACGTGCAGTGGTAAGAGCCCACCGTGTTGACGCAGCGGCCACCCTCGCACGCCGGCTCCTCATCCGCACACTCGTCGTTATCTAGGAGGGCAGCGGAGGGAGTGTCATTTCCCCAGAGCAAGGTGGTAGATGGGGTCTAGACTTCCCGCGGGTGGTGGCCACATTCCAGAGAGGAACTGGGTGGGGGCCCAGGTTTGGGGAGAGGCAGGCGGGTGGATCTGGAAGACGGAGGGCAGAGGGCTCTCGTACCCACACACTCCAGTCGCTGGGCGTGGTAGTAGTAGCCGTTGCTGCAGTAACAGGAGTAGCCCGGGGCGGTGTTCACGCACACGCCACTCTTGCACACCTGGTCTCGGAAGAGCTGGCACTCGTCCACATCTGTGGGAAGGACAGTCAGAGACTATGCTGGGGGCAGGCCAGGGCGCAGGATGGGCTGCGCTGGGGGATGACTTCAGGGGGTGACCAAGGAGAGGAATAGAGATGGCAGCAGGGAGCGGGAGGCCAGACAGGAGCCGGGTGGGGAAGACAGAAACAAGGTGAGACAGAGATAAAGACACCTGACAGGGACAGGCTGGAATGGGGGTCGTGAGTGGGTGGGGTTTGAAGTGTGGCCTCACCTCTCCGGATGCTTGGCTCTCCACTGGACACCAGATAGCCCCGGCCGTGGGGGCACAAGGACTGGTACTCGGCTGCACACAGAGATGAGGCTGTACACGCACACTACCCTTCCCAGGGCCTGGCCTGCTCTCCCGCATGTGTCAACGCCTCCTTGCCCCGTGCCGTCCCTTCACCTCCAGTCTGCAGCCTCTGCGCCCACTTCTCAGCCCCATGCCCACCCTGCCCACCTGGCTGGCGGCTCACTCTTGCCACTGCATACCAGCAGTGGCCCTGTGTCCCCTGTGTCCCCCGTCCTAGCCCCAGACCTCCTATTCTAACCAGACCCTCGGCCCTGTGTCCACCGGCCCCCCGTGCCCACCTGTCTCGGTGCCTGGGCACTGCTGGATGCGGCAGCCGCTGCCCCAGCCTTCCCCCACGGTGCAGCAGCACTCTTGCCACGTCACGTTCCGCGCCAGGATGTTGTCACAAGCGTCCGGAGCCGCGGTGTCAAAGTAGCACTCCCGGCGACCACTGCCCACAGGACCTTGCCGAGGCGGGCTGGGCCGGCGGGGCGGGGGTGGTGGGAGCGGTGGGGGCGGCCTGGCTGGCAGACCAGGGCTGGCGGGTGCCTGGGGCTGCGAGCCTGGGAATGGTCCTGAGGAGGCAAGGGGCGTTAGCCCGTGTGGCTGGGCTGCCAACCCCACGTGACAGGTGGGGAAACTAGGGCCCACAGGGCCCCCAGTCATCAGGGGCAGAGTCAGATTGCACACCTGGGGCCCCCCTGTGTCTCTCTCTCCCCTTCTAACCTGTCCTTTCCGAGTCTCTTGCCCTGCCCACCCCCAAGCAAACTTCTCATCATCACAGCTGGGTTTGGGTGGTCTCGGGGAGCTCACATCCAACATGTCTCACACCGGCCTTCATCCCAAAGCCTAGGCCTGATCCTGGACACCTTTCCCCCAGCCAGGCAGCCTCACAGCCTGGCCCCTTGAGCGTTCCCCCTTCTCCCTGCCATGGCCCTCGTCTCTCAGCCAGCTGTACCTGCCCCAACCCCCAGGTGCACCGCCCTCAGATCCACCTTCACATGGAGAAGAGATGAGGTTTCAAATTTTGACTATACCCCTCAAAACCCTCCATGGTGCCAGTGCCCTCAGAGAGAGGACAACTTCCTGACGAAGGTAAGTCGGCATGACTTGGCACGTGCCTCCCGGAGCCTCCTCTCTCCCACCCCTTCCATCGCTCTGTAAATCATGCCTCCCCGAACTCAGTTCCTCGAACATGCCAGGCCTCTGTGCTCTTGCTATGTCCTCCGCCCAGAAAATCTCCCTCACCCCCTGACCTAGCTCCTTTCTACCCATCCGACTGCTCTGAGATCAGACATCACCTCCTACAGGAAGCCCTCCCTAATGCTCCTCTCAGGCTGGGGCAGGATTCCCACCCCCTCGCCTCTCTCCACCACAGCCTTGTTCTCTCTGGCCTGTGCTTCATCTGTCCAGCCCTGGTTTCTCTGGGTTGTTACCATCTGGTGCTACATCTGTCTGCCCCTGCTGGATTGGGAACCCCTTGAAGACTGACGTATTTCCTGGTTACCGCTGTGTCCCCAGAACCCAGAATAGGGCCTAAACACAGTAGATTCCCCATGAACGTTGGCTGAATGCAGGTCAATCAGGGCCAGGATCTACTGTTGTCCTCCTGACTCCAAATCCTGCTACCCAGGTTAACCCAGGTGCTCTACAGTTTTTTTCAAACAATAGTATGTAACTGAATATAGCTGTCCACATCAGGAATAGCCGGGCCACAGGATTTTTCTGCAGGGCCAGCAGCCATCAGTTAAAGAGCACTGACATCAGTCTCACCCGCAGGAGCCCGTGGGGGAACACAGCGTCCAGTCATGGGGTCAAACTCCTCAGGGCTGGTGGGGCAGACGCAGAGGAAGGAGCCTTCGACATTCTCACACAGGGCAGCTCCACACACACCCTGTAGTGTCTCACACTCGTTCACATCTGCGGGCGAGAGGCAACAGGGGAGAGTCAATAGTTGCAAGCATCGTTGACTGCGAAGTTCTAAAGGTCTGAGCCTTTAAATATAAAGGGTATTTAAAAGGAAAAGAATATAATGGGGGCCTCCCTGGTGGTGCAATGGATTAAGCATCACACCATGATGCAAACTGCAGCCACTGCAGCACAAGTTCGATCCCTGCTGCCGGCCAGGGAGGGGACCCACATGGCACAGCAGACCTCTCCTGCTGTGCCCGCTGCTCC
>JAGFMF010011834.1:343937-370382 GCA_019455555.1 Galemys pyrenaicus | reverse complement strand
TCTCCTGCTGTGCCCGCTGCTCCCCTCAGCAGTGTACTTCCGTTGATCTGCCTGTTCTGCTCCCGCTCTCTGTGGTGAATCCTCTCACCACCCCCCACATCTCTGGCCTGTACCCCAGTGCTTGTACGCATAAATAAATAAATCTTTAAAAAAAATAAATAAAAAATAAATCTGTCCCCCAAATTAGGTAGATAAATGGGTATGTGAAAAAACAAGTATAATAAAATATAAGTCTGGGTCCCCCCTTGTGGGACAAGGGATTAAGTCTCAGCACTATGAAGCATCCGCAGTCCCTGCAGCACCATTTAGATCCCTGGCCAAGGAGCTGACCCACATGGCACAGCAGACCTCTCCTGTCTCCCCACTGCTCCCCTCTACAGTGTTTCAGTCCATCTGCCTGTTTTACTCCCCATACTGTCTCAGGTGAATCCTCTTATCTCCCAACCCTGTAACTCTGGCCTGTACCCCAGTTCTTGTATGCATAAGTAAATAAATCTTTAGAAATAAATATTAGTCTGGGCATGGAGGGATTCATTTTATATGCCTTTCTAAGTGCTGTATGGTTAGAAATTTTCCTCATAACATGTTGGGGAAAATGTTTACATATACTTAAGATTAGTGCATATCACATACTTCATGCATGTATTATTTAAGCCTTTCCTCTCATTAAATTGGATAAGGTTTCTGTTGCTTGCAACCAGACAATCCTGACTGATACGGAGATGAGCTGATCTTCCAAGACCTAAGTGGCATAATTCTGACGTTCAGGTCTCTAGAAAGGAGAGGGGCTTGGCCAACCTCTTCCCACCCTCTGCCCCCCTTGCCCCGGAAGCCCCATACCCACGCAGTGACGCCCGTCCCTCGCCCCCTCGTAGCCCTGGTCACACAGGCACTGGAAGGAGCCAGGTAGGTTCTGGCACACGGCGTGGGCCCCACAGAAAGACCGGTTCCGGCATTCATCCATATCTGCAGGAGAGTCAGTGATCAGTGATCGGGCCACTGCTGGACCTTGCACCCCTCCACATCTCCCACCCCGTCCTCCCTCCATGCCCAATGGACACCCACCTTGGCATCCCCCCCCTGGCGTGGGCTGATAGCCGGGATCACAAGCTGGTACGCAGCGGTAGGAGCCAGGGGTGTTCTCACAGCGCTGTGCTCCGCAGATCGCTGAGCCGTATTCCTGGCACTCGTCCACATCTGCAGGAGGATGGGGCGGGTGCAGGGAGGGAGTCGTGGACCTGAATTCTTTCCCAACACTGCTTCCACCCTCTGTGAATCTGGTATTCTAGGCATCTGAGCTTCTGCAGACTGACAACTGTGATAACACAAGTACCGGGGGAGGGCCCCTCGGATCTTGGCGCTGGCTCTTCCTTCCATCTAGGACACTCTTCCCTCAGCTATCAGCTCTCCCCACTCCCTCCATTCAAGGGTTGGATGTCCTTCCCCCACTGGCTGGCATCTCTATCCATTTATCCTGCTTCACTTTCCTTCTTAACCTTGACACTGTATATCCACGCATATGCCAGCCTGCCCCTCCCTGAACCTCCCTGGAGTGCAGACTCACTGAGGGGGGGGGGGTTGTATCGTCCTTGGTGCTCACCATGTCCCCAGGCCTGAAAGTAGGTGCCCAAACCTGTCTGCTGAATGAATCTTTTTTTTTAAAGATTTATTTATTTATGCATACAAGAGCTAGGGTACAGGCCAGAGTCGTGGAAGGTGAGAGGAGTCACCAGAGACAGAAGGGGGCAGAACAGGCAGATGGACTGAAATACACTGCTGAGGGGAGCAGCGGGCAGACAGGAGAGGTCTGCTGCGCCCTGTGGGTCCCTTCCCTAGCCCAGGATTGAACTCACGTTGCTGTGCCACAGATGCTTCAGTGCCCAGCCTCCCCCTTCCCGGGGTCCTCACGGGAGCTGCCTCCAAGAACTTGTGGGGTGGGCTGGGGGTCTCACCATCACAGGTGCCCTCGGGGCCGGAGTGGTAGCCAGGGTCGCAGTCCCGGACACAGCGGTAGGAACCGGGGGAATTCTCACAACGCTGTGACCCGCACAGGGCCGGGCCCCTTTCGCGACATTCGTCCACGTCTGAGGGGTAAGGCAGGGCACTCAGATGGGGAAGCAGAAAAAGCAGGGAGGAGGCAGAGAGGATGAGGAAGGGAGGGTCAGAAGTAGAAGACGGGGGACTAGCAGGAAGAAAGGAAGGAGGCAGAGGGGAGATCCCCAAAGAAAAGGGGAGAAAGGGGAGGAAGCCGGCAGCCGAGAAGAGGCAGAGGTGGGAGAGAGATGGGGGAGACCAGGAGGCTGAGCAGAAACAGATGCAGCCGAGCGGGGTTTCTCACCCTGACAGGAGGCGAGGTCCGGGCTGGCGCGGTGCCCCGGAGGACAGACGCACTCGAAGGAGCCGTCGGTGTTGGTGCAGACGCCGCTCTGGCAAAGGTCCTCCTCGCTGCACTCGTCCACGTCTGCGCGACAGCGTTGGAAACTCGGACCCACCTCCTCCTCGTCTTAATACTCCGGGCCACGCCCCTCGGACGCCCTTTGCCCGCCCCCTGACTCCAGGACCCGTTCATACTCCGCCCACCTGCCTTAGGCCCCTCCCTTCTCTGCAAGCCCCACCCCTCTGGTCGGCAAAAGTCAGGCTAGGTCCAGCTATCCTGACTCCGCACTTCCCCTCCGACCCCCCAACCGCCCCCTTCCCTGGTTGACTCCTGGACCCTCTGCAAGCCCCTCTCGCAGGTATGAATGACGCTTGAAGACCCGGGTCAAAGTTCAGCCTCCCCATTCTGCTTTCTCTTGTCCTTCTTTTTTCCGATAAAGCCCACCCTCTCCCGATCTGGGCCCTGCCTGGATACGGACCGAGGCAAGAAGCTCCGCGGGGTCCAGGTCGGTAGCCGGGGGCACAAGTGCAGGCAAAGGAGCCGTCGGTGTTGAGGCACTCGCCGTGCGGGAAGCAAAAGTCGCCTTCCAGGCACTCGTTCACGTCTAAGGAGTGGGAGAGACAGGGCAGTGGGGTCACAGGAATGCACCCCGAGACCTAAGACTCCCCCCCCACACCTGCAAGGCAACAACCGGTTCCGCGCCACACACCCTAGACAGCAGGTTTCTAAGCTCCGCCCACCCACAGTCCCTTAGTCCGGCTGCCACCCCGACTTCCACCCGTCCCTCAGCGGACTTGGCTAGGAACCCAGGCTGTGGCTCCCTGGCTCTCCGGCCCTTCCCCGCTGCCCACCTGCGCAGGGCCCGGGCTGGCCAGCGGGCGCCCGGTAGCCCGGCGAGCAGCTGCAGTGGTAGGAGCCTTCGGTGTTCGTGCAGTGGCCGTGAGGGCCGCAGGAGGCGCCGGAACTGCACTCGTCCACATCTGTGGGCACCGGGGTTTCAGAGGGGGCAGGCTAGAGTCACACTGGACAAGTGGCCTTGGGCAGAGAGGTCTGGAGACGTGACAAGTGTCTTAAGTTGGATATGAGTTGAAGGTTCCTTGGGAGAAGTGGGCAGGAGAGAGACACCAAGGTTCCCCCATTCTGGGGCAGTGGTTGGGGCGCTGGGTGTCCGGGTGTTCTCCCCTGTGCTATAACTGGGGTCAGGTGCAGTGACTAGACGGGTCAGAAATGTATTAGGGTGAGGGGTCAGGTCTTAGAAACTAGGGTGATGTTCTGCTGAGTCAGGGGCAGAGTCGGGGAGGGGGTTCGAGATCATGAGCCCACTCAGGTCCTAAGGAAGGGTCTCAGAAAAGGGGCTGGGGCAGTGACAGAGATGTGACCGAGGGTCCCCAAGAGTCAGGAGCCACATTCAGGAGTTATCCTTAGGTCGAATGTCAGTCAAGGTCAGAGGTCACAGTCACCTTCAGGGCAGGACACAGCATCAGGAGGCTCACTATTGCCATCAGTGTTGGGATCAAGGGTCATCAGCGGGGTCATGGCTAGGGTCAAATGTCACGGTCACAGAGGGCTTCTGGATCACCAGGTAAGTCACATTCAGGGCCAAGGGTCCTGGTCCGGTTCAGGAATTGCAGCTTGACCGGGGCCGTATCTAGGCCAAGAGTCACTGTCAGACTCCGCGGGATCGAGGTGCAGCTGGGAAGTGTCTGGGCCAGGTTGGCACTGTGGTCTAGAACAGGGCTCGGGGTCTGGGTCAGGGCAGGCTCGGGGTCGTGGCAGGCCCTGGGTCCGGCCGGGGCCGGGTCTCACCAGCACAGCGGCCGCGTTGCAGGTGGTAGCCGGCCAGACAGGCTCTGCACTGGAAGGAGCCGGGTGTGTTCACACACTCCTGCCCAGGGCAGGCCAGGTGGTTCTCACACTCATCCACATCTGGGGGCAGGGGAGAGGTGGCCTTGAAGGAGCGGTCCAACGCCCCCCTCGCCCATCTGCAGCCCTCCCTCCCCCACCTCACCCTCGCACTGGGAGCCAGCAGAGTTGGGTTGAAAGCCCGTGGGGCAGACACACTGGAAGCTGCCTTCTGTGTTCTCACACCGGCCGTAGGCACAGGGCGGGGGGCTCCGGGCACACTCATCCACATCTGGGCAGAGGGGACAGAGGGACTGCAGAAGGGGCTGCATGGGGGCAATGGCATCCCCATTGCCATGGCTGCCCGCCCAGCGCTCCAGTCTTTGCCCAGGCTGTCCCCATCCCCCAGGAGGACAAGCCGCTGCCCCATGTCCTCAGTTCAGGTTCTCTGCAGCTGCCAGGCTGAGCCCGGACACTGTTGTGCCTCAGTTGTCCCTCCTCAGGTCCCACGAGCACTTATCATCCAAGAAGTGACATGAGAGGGGAGCACCCTCATATCTAAAGGGGAACTGACTCTGGAGTTGGGCCTTCCCAGCCTCAGTCCCCCACTGCCTGCCCTGGCCCTCATCACTGAGCCCCATCACCCTGCGCCTCTGACCCGCGGTCACGCCTCTCTCCAGTCCCACCGCACACGGGACGGCGCTGGGGGGAGCGCGGAGCTCACACCTCACCTTGGCAGGGGGCCCCCGGTCCTCGGGAGCGGAAACCAGCAGGGCAGGCGCAGTGAAAGGAGCCCACTGTGTTGTCACAGCGGCCTGGCCCGCAGGGCGGTGGCTCCTGAGCACACTCATCCACGTCCTCTTCGCACGCCGAGCCCCGGAAGCCGGCCGGGCAGACACAGCGGAAAGAGCCAGGCAGGTTCTCACAGACCCCTCGGCCGCAGAGGCCTGGGCTCTGGGTGCACTCATCCACGTCTGCGTGGGCAGGGGCTTGGGGTCACACACGTTTACGCCCTTCCTCCACTCTGCTTCCTTGATGCCACCTCAGCACCCAGCGGCTTCCCATCCTCCTTCCCTCTGCCTTTCCAGCCCTTCCAGCTGCCAGCCTGCCTGCAGGCACCCTGCCGTCCCAGCGCTGCTCAGCGTCCTCCACCCCTGCACCCCTTCCACCTGACACCTCCCCGCCCTCCTCTCAGGCTTCCTAGCTCAGCCTTTCTGTTCCCATCACTGAGCCTCTCTGTCCCTGTGCCCTGTCTCCACCGCAGCCGCAGCATGTCTGCTTCTCAGAACCAGCCTCCTCAGTCTTATGCTCTCCGCACCTCATCACTGCCACGCCCCCCTCATCCCTGTCTTCTCTGCCCCGCCCCTCCCAAACCCTCACCCTGGCAGCTGGCTCCGTGGGGGGCAGCCTGGTACCCAGCCGGACACACGCACAGGAAACTGCCCGGCGTGTTCTCGCAGCGCCCGCGCTCACACGGCGGCGGCACGCGGTGACACTCGTTCACGTCTGCGGGCGCAAACCGGGCGGCTGAGACTGGGAGACACGCTCACCCGCACCCCTCCCACACCCCAGCTCCAGACGCCGCCAGGGGGTGGGGAGGGCAGGGGCGGTGCCAAACTTCGGCAAAGGCGGGGCTGGGGTGCGTTGGGGGTGGGGAGGCTCAGGGAGAAGGCGGGGCTCGAGCCGCGGGGCGGGGCGTGGCCTGGGGTCCTCGCCGGGGTAGAAGCGGAGAGCAGACCCGGATAGAGGGCAACCTTGGGAGGGCAGGGCCTGAGCAGAGCTAGGGCGGGAAATGAAGTTAAGGGGACCCAGCAAAGGAAAAGCAGGAGCGAGGGAAGGGGTGGTTTGGGGACGCCGCACAGCTGCGGGGCGGGAATCGGAGAATTAGGTTGGGATAGTTACAAGCCAGGGAAAGGATGGGGGAGATGGGCAGGAATTTGGGAGGCTCGGGACCCAGGGAAGGGCGGGACTGGTGGGGGAAAGCGGCCGGCGGTACCAAGGTTGGGCCGGCCCGGTCAGGAAGAGCCAGGCCTGGGCTTAGTGGGGCGGGTGTGGGCCTGGGAGGGGCCTGGGGCGGATTTCTCACCCTGGCATTCCCCAGGCCTGGGGCCGGCTCTGTATCCCGGGCCACACACGCAGCGGAAACTGCCAGGCGTGTTTTCACAGCGCCCGGGAGTACAGGGCGTGGGCACGCGGCGACATTCGTCCACGTCTGAGGGCACAGAGGAGGCTGGTAAGGAGGCGGCTGGCAGAGCACCCGCATCCCGCCTCTGCCCGCCCTGTCGGCCCCGCCCGGCTCACCGATACAGTGTGTGCCCTGCGGGCTGAGTCGGAAGCCGGAGTCGCAGGCGCAGGTGTAGCCACTGGGCCGTGGGATGCACCGTCCTGAGCCGCAGACCTGGGGATTGCGCTGACAGACACCCACGGAGGGACCTGGGGGGGTCCAGTCAGCCAGGATTCCCCCATCTCTGAATCCTCTGTCCCTTTCATCCCAGTACAATCCCCTCAGATTCTCTGCCTAAAACAGCCATGGAGGTCCCTCCCCCAGCCTTCTGCCTCCGATCCATCTCTCCTTTATCATGGGACATTCTCGTCAGACTCTCAGCCAGGAGCATCCCATAATGCCACCCCAAAGTCTCCACCGTGGAATATTTTGCTTCCAATCCTCAGCCTGAACTATATTTCCAGTGCCTCTGAAACAATTATTTGCTTAACATTAACTGAGCACTTCGCCATCTCCAGAGAGCTCAGTGAGGCCTCACTAGATACCCACTTAACAGATGAGGAAACTGAGGCTCGTCGAGATTAAATGACCCACTCACTTGACAGGTCTGTCCAACTCCAGCTCCTGATGAAAGCATCGACTAACCCTCCAAGCCTTTCTCTCTGCCCATCCCTTAGTTCCTCTAACTGTGGTGTACCCCCCTAGGGGTCCTCCCCTAGGAGCCTCACCATCAGACCCTCCCATTAACACCCTCACTTCCCTCTACCACACCTGATTCGGGGGACCCGGGCAGGGGAAGCTCAGGGCCTGGCCGGATGTCCGGCCGACGATCGGGCCGTGTCTCTGGCCGACGATCAGGCCGTGGCTCTGGCCGACGATCGGGTTGTGGCTCTGGACGATGATCGGGCCGTGGCTCTGGCCGATGATCGGGCCGTGGCTCTGGCCGACGATCGGGCCGTGGCTCTGGCTGACTTTCAGGTCGGGTCTCTGGCCTTCGCTCGGGCCTGGTTTCAGGTCTGGGCTCTGGAAGATGGGTGGGGAGAAAGCCTAGTAAAGAAACCTGGACTTGAGAATCCCCACTCCTTGGCCCCTTCTTTTCCCTATGGGCCGGGGCAGTCCCTTGGAGATGACACCCCCCCTTCCAGAACCCAGTGCACCTGCAGGTGGCCGAGAGGTGGAGGGCGGAGCACGGGGCTGGCTGAGGGACACGCGGGGCGGCTCCTGGCTCAGGGGCCTGGTGTTGTAGCGGAGGTCAGAGGCCGAGTAGTGGTAGCCCGGGCCGGCAGGGCAGATCTCTCGGAAACCCTCTGCGAGCAGGAAAGGGAAGGGGAGAAAAAGAGAGGTGAGGGGGGAGTCTGGGTCTTTCTATTTGTGATGGTGGGGGAAGGTTGAAGGCGGGGTCTGGGCTGGTGACTGCGTTGAAAGCCACAACAGTAAACAGGTTGGTGTTGGGGTGGGTGGGGGGGTGGATTTGGCTTTTGGCATGACCTGAAATTGCCAAGGCTGTCACTTGGGGGTGCGTGTTTGGGGCGGGCCCAAGGGGAGGCTAAGCTGAGGCAGAGTCAGGAGCTGAGGACTTGGAGAGGGGGCACCTTCTAACTTCAAGAGGGTGTGTCTACTGGGTGGGTGTGGCCAGGGATAGAGCAGGTCGTGGGTCGTGGGGTGGAGCCCGTCAGGTAGGCACCAGCCTAGTTTGAAGACCTGGAGCTTCAGCGCCTGGGGGCGGGGCCCGGGCTGAGTCCTGTAACTGGACAGTGGGGCTGAAGGCGCTCACCTGAGCCGAAGGGGGGGCAGAGCTGGCAGCCGTGGCCCCAGGCTTTGCCCACGCGGCTGCAGCAGCAGATCTGTTTGGTGATGTTGCGGAGAATGGGCAGCGAGCAGCCGCCGTCGCGGAGCACGCGGAAGCAAGGCCCCTTCGCTTCTGAGATCACGTGTTGGGCTGGGGGCAGGGCGGGAGGCAGTGCTTCAGGGTGGGGCGGGGCCGTAGCGGAACCAGTGGGGAGGGAGGAGAATGGTCCCCAGGAGGGTTTACCGGGTGTGAGAGGGCCTGAAGGAGAGCTGAGGGGTCTGAAAAGAGCTTGGAAAGTCTGAGGGATCGATGAGAGAATCTGAGAAGGAGCTCAGCATCTTAAGATGTGGTAGTCGAGGAAGGTGAAGGGATTTGGGGTTCTGAGAAATGCTGAAGAAAGTGGGGAGCTGAAGGAATCTGGATCCAGAAGGTGTGAGGGCTTATTAGTGGGGCTGAAGAAGATCCAGGGAACCTGAGTGTGCACGAGGGCCTAGGACGTCCTAAGGGCAATCTAAGAGTCAGCGGAGGGACTTGGGCACCTAGGGGAGCTGAGGGTGTCTAAGGGAATGTAAGGCCCAGGGGTGCTCTGGGATGGAGCCTGAGGGCAGGCGGTAGACTTGGGACCCCCACAGTCCCCTGCCGGTGACTCACAGATGCAGCTGCTGCGTGATGAGTCGAGCAGGAAGCCGTCGGGGCACACGCAGGTGTACCCGCCGCGCGTGTTCGCACACTCCCCGTGCTGGCAGCGCCCACCTGTTGCGCACTCATCCACGTCTGCGGGGGCGGATGGTGAGCGGTGGCGTCCAGGGCTAACTCCCTGCCAGCCCCGCCCCTAAGTCGAGCCCCTCCTCCATCTCACCTTCGCAGGACCCATTAATTCTTTCAAAGCCCATAGGACAAGGTCCATCAAGGGTGTTCACTCTGTTGGAGTTGCCTGTGAAGCGGGGAGGGTGTGGGCCAGGCACCAGCGCGCCCAGAATTGAATGCCCCGGGATCAAATAGGTGGGAAGGATTAAAAGGCGCCCGGTGTGATTTGTGCAAAACCAGTCAGTCCCAGGCTGCAGGTCTGACAGAAGGAAACGAAGGGGGGCACCGGAAGGGCCCGAGCCGGGCCAATGCAGGGTGAGGCCTGAGTAGTCCAAATCAGAAAGCGGACGGAGACGGGGGTCCCATGTCGGAATGGACTAGACTGGAAATGATCCACGCAAGGGGGTGGGTGTGGCTAGAACTCACAGGTAGGGAACAGGCACCTCGGGGGCGTGGGGTGTCTTAGGCTTACCCAGGTACTCCGAACACGGCTGGCAGTCGTGAACGCCCCAAGCCAAGCCAGCCCCCCGGCAGCAGACGTCCTGCGTCCGGAGCCCGGGTAGGGGCGATGCGCACTGAGGGGAAGTGTTGGGTGAGCGCGCCCCCGCGCGGCAGCATGCTCCCGGCCCCTCCCCACCAGCCTCCTCTCACTTCTGCTCCGCGCAGCTCCCGAAAGCAGTAGCCGAAGCCCGAGGCGTCGGAGTAGCCGTCCTCGCGGGGCGCGCTCTGTGCCAGCACCGTGTAGGGCGCCGCCGCCTCCGCCCGCGCGGCCGCCTCCGCCCGCGCCACGGCCTCGGCGTTCGACTCCTCCCAAGGGCCGGACACTCGCTCCACCTGGTGCACCACCACCGACGCCTCCTGCGGGTGCTCCACGTGGACGCTCACCATGGACGCCACGCCTGGCGGGAGGCACGGCGGGCAAAAGGGTGTCCACAGAGGTTCTTACGGACTGGGACTAGGAGTGGGGCGGAGGGCGAACTGAGGAAAGGCACTCAGGGAAAGACATGAAAGATGGGGGCCGGGGCAGTGGCGAGGCGGTGGGACAGAGGAGTCGGAGGGGGTTCCAGCCGCACTCTCCTCACCGTGCTCTTCGTCGCGGTGGTTGGCCAGTGGCATGGTGTACACAGAGCGGGTGAGGCCTGGCATGGCCGGGGCCGGTGGCCGGGCGCCCGAGGAATGCAACTGGCAGAACTTGCCAGCGAAGTCCGGGGGACAGAGGCAGCGGTCAGGTCTCATGCACACGCCGCCGTTGTGACAGATCAAGGGACAAAGGACTGGAGGGAGAACGAGGACATTCAGGCTCGGCAAACCTCCTGGCGGGCACGGCCGGGGCCAGGACACCCCGGCTAGCGCAGCCCCTCACGCTGTAACCATACCCTCAAAGATGCCGACTCTAAACGCTCCGCCTCGAGCTGCCTCGTGCCTCCCTCACCAACCCGGCCCTCTGCGTCGACCCCGCCGTGCAGCCTCCAGGGGTAGAACTCCTCTGCCCCGTCGACTCGCCACGCCCTCTTCATTCATTTTCTCGTCCAGCCTCTCAGAAGCGACGGCGCCCCAACCCCGCCCCGACAGCGCCGTCCCGCCCGGGGACTCGGCCCCGCCCACACCCTCTTTCCCCAGCCCCTTCCCATCTTGTCATTCGTCTGGGTCTGTCCGTTCCAGCCCCGGGCCCTTCCACTGACTAAGGCCACACTTTAGTCACTCCCCGGCGCCACTGCCCCCTTTCCCAGCCCTACCTCCTAATTCCAGGCACGCCCATACCCCCGCCGGGCCGGGTCCGAGCCCCGCCCGTCGACCACGGAGTCCGCCCCCCGCTCACGCCCCGCCAGCATCTTCGACCAGCGGGACTCTAAGCCCCCCATTCCAGGCGTTTAACCTGCGGGCTTTAGCCCCGCCCGTCTACCTTTCCTCGCGCTGATTTGCCCAGCCTCACTCGCTTGCCTGCTCCCATCCCTCCGCCCGACGTTCAGGACTCCCGGCCCGCCGAGCTCAGTCTCCACCCCCCCCCCCCCCCCCCCCCCCCCCCCCNGGCTCTGGCTCCGGAGAGCAAGCTCTGCCTTCCCGCCTCCGGTAGCCCCGGGGCGGGGCCACGAACGCGAACGCGCCTCTTCTCCCCTCTGCGCGCCCTCGCTGGGCCCCAGGCCACCTCTGGGCGGGGAACTGCCAGCTGTGTGGCGGGGTAAACAAAGAGAGGGGTGCGGCGGGGGTAGGGCGGTGGCTCCGCATTCCGGACCCTTGGGGAGCCCCGGACCCGCTGAGCCAAAGAAGGCCGGACGTGTCCTGCGAGGGCAACCCCCCTTTTTCCCCCAGGGCTGGCGAGAACAGCTGGAAACAGCTGTACCGAGGGAAGGAAGGGGGCTGGCGGCTGGGGTCGTCCAGGAAGGCGTGTGTGGGACCCCGAGCCACAACCAGAGAGAGGAAAGCATAGAAGGAGCCCCCTCAATTTAGAAAGGTAAAGAAACTGGACTCCTGAGAAATCAGCTGGCGGACAGAACTGTGGGATTCAAAGTCGGTTCATTGGGGAATGGAGAGGAAGCCCAGCTCAGAGGAAACAGGGCCCTCAGGGCCTTTGGGGGAGGATTCGCTACAAAGTTGCTCTAGTGCCGTCTAGGGGATGACCAAGTTGAGGTTGCTGAAAACGGTTTAGACAGAGAAGCAACATTCCGGGGAGTTCCAGCACATAAAAGCCTCAGTTGTCTGGAAAGACCCTAAACCACAGAGGAAACCTCCCTCCTGTCCCAGTAAAAGGAAAGGTGCCTTGAGTTTTGGTTAATGGCTGCATGGGGAGAGCACAGCATCCAGAGTCCTCCAGGACTATCAGCTGATCAAGACCAACTCAGGGGTTCTCTGAAGAGAGATGGATCCAGAAGTTCCTGGTGAGCTGGAAGAGCAGGAGTTAGAGAGCCAGGATCTGGGAGTCTCTAATGGGAATCAGTTGGAAACAAGAAAATGGAAGTCTTGTGGAGAAAGGAGTAGACTTGAGAACTGTCACTGCGCTATTGGGCTTGTAAGCTGGGTTTTCTCCAGGAAGTGGGGAGGAGAAGCTGGGACATTGTTAGAGTTCTCTCATGAGGGGTGCAGGGCTTTTTTGGGGGGTTACATGAGAAGAATGGCAGGGAAACACTAGAGGGGTGGTCTCTGGATCGCTGATGAGGGTGGGTGGGGGCTCTGAGAGCAGAGACTGAGTCCCTCCAGTTGGGGAGACAGGCCAGGGCTGCAGAGTGCATGAACAGAGGTTCTCAATGAGTGGCAAGCCTAGGAGAGCCTTAACTAGGAGCCAAGATTCCAAAATAGCAAAGATCTCTGCGGGAGGGGGAAGGAGGACTGGTAATCCAACCAGGTCTGGGGGCATTTTCCAGCCTCCAGGGGTAGTTCCCCTCCTTCTCTTGGCGTCAATGCAGGCCCCAGCCCCTGCTCCCCAAGGACCCCCACACCGGACCTGGGGCAACTGCTAGATGGGTATGGCCAGCTCCATGCCCCATGCCCCTGGAGGAGTGAGGACCTGAGGACATCAGGGTCCTGCCGAGGTCAGCCCCCCCTTCACAGGCCCCTCCTTGTGCCTCCAGGGGCTTGGCACCCGCCTGGGCACGGCGCCTGGCACGGTCGCTTTGAGGCTGGGCCGGGAGGGAGTGAAGGAAGGAGGGAGGAGGGGGAGGAGAGAGGGAGTGGTAGCAGGCGGGGGCTCAGGCGGGAGATGAGCTCACGCTGGCCAGGGCTGGGTTGGCAGGGAGCCAGGCTGGGCGAGTTCTAGGCGCCAGGGGCCCCGCTCCCCATTCCAGAGGGTGCCAGGGTTGGGGGCAGGTAAGCCTGGACCCCAAGAACCTGCCCACCCCTGCACTCTGGGACAAACAGGTGGCCTGCTCACCTCACCTCACCTGAACTCCTTTGGGGGCTCATCTCTGGAGTACCTAGGGTGCGCCCTCCTTCTGTCTCTCTGCCTCCAGGGGGCGCCCTTGCCCCTAAGCCTCCTATCTGAATTTCTGTCCCACGTGGGACCCTTGCAATTCAGGGTCCAGCAAAGACCCTCCTTCTAATGGTCCTTTCCCACTCATTTCTCCCAACAACTTTCCTCACCCCAGTCCTCCTCCTCACAGGCACTCTCATCCCGGACTTCACTAATCCTTCCCATCCAAAGACGCAGAAACTGGGAGCCTCCCCCCCACCCCCGCACCCGGTTCTGAAATGCTTTTTTGGTGTCTGGACCCCCTTACTCATTGTCTCATAATTTGGCCCCCTTCCCCAAAGTTCCCAGGCCCCTCAATTCTGCTACCCCCCCCACCCCCGTTTTGACTCCAAAGCATGAAAGCCGGCCCGGTCCCCTCACGTGGGACGCCACAGATCTCTGAGAACCCTCAGTGTTGCAAAATCAGGATCCTCAGGACCCAACCCCCCAAAACAAGGAATTTGAGGCTCCCTTCCTCAAACACCTCCAGGGATTCCCCAGCATGACTGCACTCGGAATCTGGACTTCCTCTCCCTGGGGACTATCTTCCCCCATCCCCGGGGATCCTCCTCCCCTTGGGAACCCCTCCCTCGGGACCACCACCCCGCACTCACAGGCGCGGAAGCCGGATCCCCCAGGGGCCGCCCCGCCGGGCGCGCCGCTGTCTACGCTGGTGGCGTTGCGGGGCGCGCAGGTCGGGGTACAGCGGGGGCCGGTGGGCCCATGGACGCAGCGCAGGCCGCACACGGCCGGGGTGAAGCGCACGCGGAGGCGCTCTCGGGGCCGGCCCTGCCCGAGCTGCGGCCGGAGCGGCGCCAGCAGCACCAATAGCGACACCCAGAGCAGCCGCGCGCCGCCCGCCATGGCTGCAGCGCCGCGCTCCGCCGCGCCGCCGCCCCAGCCCGCCGGAGGGGCCCGGCCGCGCCCGCCCGCCCGCCCGCCCGCGGGGGAGGGCGGCCGCGCCCCCGCTCAGGGCCCCCCCTCCCCACTACTCCCTCCCCGGCGGCCGCGCGGGGGCGCGTGGGGCTGGGCGCTCAGCCAGAGGCGCGCAGGCTGGGCGCTAGACTCGCAGGGGGGAGGGGGGCGCCCTCTCTGCCCCCTCCTCGCTCGGACAAGTGAACGGGGCCCGCAGGGGAGTGGTGGGGAAGGGAACAGGTGGGGGCGGGAGGGCTTCTCCCCAAATAGGGCCGAGTCCATGAAGAGGAAAGAGCAGTGGGGGCCGTATTTGGGGAGACGGCTGAAGGCTGATTCTCCGCCCTAGGCACGACGAAAGACCTTCATCTGGATAGGAGGCTGTCATGGCACATCTGGGCAGCCAGGTGATACATTTGGGAAGAAGAGAAGGGTCCCTGCACCTGGGCACAGGAAGGAATTGGGGGTCTGGATCCTGGGGCAGGACGCTGGGAGGGGCCACATTTGAGGATGCAGTCACATCTGGTCAGGACCCCCCACACCTGGTAGGAGAAGTCAGAACGGATAAAGGGAAGTAGTGGATTAAGGCTGTGGGCGGGGGTCCTTATATCTGGCCAGAGGCCCACATCTGGAAGACTTTAGGAAGGAGGGGACACATCTGGGCAGAAGGCCACAGCTGGAGGGGAACTTTTGAGGGTGATTTAGACTAGGTGTGCTAGCCCGGGGGGCCGAGAGTTGGGGCGTCGTCAGGACGGCAACAGGAGAGTTGGGGAGAGCAAGGGGAGGCCTTTGGACCCCAGACGCCAAGAAATTGTGGGCATTCGGTGACTGGGCAGGCGCCAACGCGTACAATCGCTTTTGTTGTCTGGGCTAGTTCGACTGCGCTCTGCCGGGACAGCGCCCCCCTCTTTGGCCGCGGGGAACCGGGACGCCTGGCTTCCCGGCCCCACCCCCGCGGGTCAGCGCCTCTGGCTGGCGTCTGGTTCTGTCCTGGGCTCACCTCTCCCGGCCGGACGCCGGGGTCCCTAGAGGGGGCTGTGTCCTGGTTGGGGAGGGGGGCTGAGCTACAATGAGGGGTGGCTAGGCGGTGGCCTGACCGTGGGAACCAGACGGCTTTATCTGGCCCGGAACCCCACCTCCCCCCCACCTCCCACCCCCCCGCTCCCGGGGCGGAGGAAGGGCGGATGTTCTTACCCCGGGCCTGGCTAGCAGGGGCGTGCAGTGGGGGCCTCCTTCTCAGCAGGGACCGGCCCCCCGGCCCGCGGGGCCTGTGTCTCCTCAGCAGAGCTCGGGCCTCCTGCAGCCTGGGTGAGAGGTGGCAGAGAAGGAGCTGTCATCGCCGTTAGACTGACCCCCCCCCCTTCCCTGGAGGGGCCCTCCTAAGCTAGGAGGTCACCCAGTAAAGTCACCCAGTAGCGGCTCTGCCCTCCCCACCCCCTATCCCTTTAGGGAACCAGGCCTTGGGCATTCTCTAGCGCCTGGGGGCCAGAGAGGATGCTGGTGAGAAAGACAGAATGGAAGGGAGGGAAGAAAAAGGCAGGG
Organism: Galemys pyrenaicus; assembly: GCA_019455555.1. Taxonomy (NCBI): domain Eukaryota; kingdom Metazoa; phylum Chordata; class Mammalia; order Eulipotyphla; family Talpidae; genus Galemys; species Galemys pyrenaicus. The sequence goes on along the minus strand of JAGFMF010011834.1, from coordinate 354,946 downwards.
ACCCCGGGAGAGGGACAGGTAGTACTGAGACAATCAGAAGAGACCGATGGAGAGGACAGAGGGGGAGGGGGGCACGGAGACAGAGAAAGGCTAAAAGCCCAGAATACGATGGGCAGGAAAAGGGAAGACAAGGATGGCGTGTGCGGGGAGGAGTACAGGGAGAGAGACAAAGGTGTTGGACGCCAGGGCCAGGGCTCACCCACTCACGTCAGTGGTTGCCAGTTAAGGGACACCTGTCTCTTCTTCACGCTGGGGGTGGGGCTGGGGCTCGCAAGGGATGGGTGAGCTGGCGTGGGGCACCGCCGGGAGCCTGCACACTTCTCTGGTGGACAGTTCTGGAGCCTGCAGGAGGCTTTGGAGAGAGCCAGGTGTAAGTGGAGAAGGAAGGGACTTGCTCCTCTTCCCATCAGGTGCCCCCAGCTCTCCACCTGGGTCCAGGGGTGGAGAAGCGAGGTCTCAGGCCCTTCCCTCCTATGTCCTGTCACCCCCACCTAGAGAAACCCACCTCTGTAGCAGCGGCTCCTTCTGGGCGACCAGCCTGGACAACAGCGGCAAGCAGTAACGCTATAAATAGAGGTGGGACGTCACTCAGGCTTCTTTGGCTCCAAACACCCCCCAAAAGGGCAACGGAGGCTAGGCAAGCTAAAACCGAGATAAGGCTTGACTGCTCCAAAAGCTGCGTGACTACGTGGAGGCGTGACCCTCCGTGCCTCAGTTTCCTGCTCTGCACAGTGGGAGGCAAATGTGTTTAGTCGCTCCAGGGATCAAGGTCACACAGCAACCTTACCTTTACTTGTCTTCGGAAGTGTGTTTAGTAGTAAGATTATATTGAAAACATACATTTTGAAGCCTTTTCATAATGATTTTAAAACGTTCAAAGAGGACTTCTAAGCGCACTTCAAGCCGGCACTGGCTGGGTGTTTAGAACCCGGCCTTCCCCGCATCCCAGTCCCGGACTCCGCCGTCATCCCGCATATGACCGGCAGGTGGCGCCACCCCCACGGTCCTCAGCAGCTGGGGAGGGAGGTCCCTTCGCCGTGGGTCCAGCAGAGTGCTGAGGTGGAGGGGGCTTCATAATGAGCCGCAGTTCAAGAATATGAATCCTGTGGCCTAAGTTCTAGACCATTCTCGCCCTTCCACGCTGTGCATTCTGGATCCAGCCTTTCCTAGTCTTAAGGCCTCAGTTTCCCGCTGAGGGGCGGGGGAGAAATGTGGGATGGGGAAGAAATCATACTTGGAGAAATCTCTCCGCGCCCAGAGGGTCCCCGATTCCGGGTAGCGCTCGGGCGCAAGTGAGTCCCAACTATGGGGCCCCCCAGACAAATCCATTATTCCCAGGCTAAAGGGGACGAAGAACGAGGGAACGAGCGCAAGCCCCGAGAGAAGGGCATTTGGGGACACCGTGAAGGGGCATCTGGTCCGTGGGCTCTTTCCGGAGGAGGGGGGCCCAGTGGAGGAGGACGATGCCTAGGTGGGAGTCTCCGAGACCCCCGAAATTTCCGTCCTCCCTCCCGCCTTTTCTCCGGGTTAACCCCTTCCCAGCCCCGCCCCCGGAGCAGCTCGGGTTACTAAACGCATTCGCAGAGACCGAGGCGGGAGTAAAGCCCTGGGCCTTTGTAACGGAGCACAGGGCCGCTGGGCGGGGGCTGGGGTGTTGGGCGGACTGTTTCCTTAGAACTCGTCACCCTTAGACAGGAAGGGTGGCTGTGACCCCCAAGTCTCTAAGAAATTTTGCATCTCTCACCCAGAAATCACTGGCTCTCCATTCAAGCCCTGAATCCTCTAATTCTAGGAAACAAGGCATCCCAACTCTACTGAAATATGCGGACCCCCCCTTGCACAGCTCCCCGCAAGCCCCTCCACCTTCAACCAAAGAGCCCACTCTTTCTTAAGCTCGGGAAAATCCAAGGGTCCCTTTCAGTTAATCCAGTCACCCCCAAAATCCTAGAAACCCAGGACAGCTCACTCAACGAATAAAACTTCTCAACAATCCCATACTCCTCCTCCTCCTCCTTAAGCACCCAAGAAACTTGGGGAACTCTAGGTGAGTGCGGGTCCCCCTTACTTGTTACCCTAAGAGAACTCAAAGTCCCATCCTTATATAAATGACTGACTCTTCTCCGAATAAACCCTAGACTCGCCTGGAGCCCTCTCTACCACACCCAAGGGGACTCCTTCCCCACAAAATCTCAGTACTCCCCCATTCAAAATCGGAGGCTTTAATAATTCAAGGGCTCTGGCCCCTTCATTCCCCGCTCGAGACAGTGAGTTCTTATTCACCTAAACCCAGAAGTCTTGGCACTCCCGGACCACCTTATATACCGGGTGCAGGAGGCTGGTGCGGGGCTTACCCAGCTGGGCTGCCCGGCATCACCGCAGCCTCGACGGCCTGGCTAGGGCTGGGGCTGGCGGTGGAGACAGCGGTGGCAGCGGCTGCGAGCATCGGTAGCAGCAGCACCAGCAGGAGGGGGGAGCCGCCGCTGGGGCCAGGCTGCCGCATCGTGTCAGGCGTGGAGTCCTGCTCCAGGCGGACAGTCTGTCCAGCAGGTCCAGCTCCGAGCGGCCCCGCCCCCGCCCCCGCCCGAGACCGACTCCATTTCTCCACCGTCCAAGCAGCGGCTGCGAACTTCCTGCCAATCAGAGCGCGGTGCCGGCAGGGGGCCCTGCCTCCGCGGCCAATCAGGAGGCGGCGGGGGAGGGGCTCGAGGCACAGGTGCCGGGAGGGGGGCGCTGGGGCCTGGAGTCCTCCGTGCTTTGGTAAGGAATTCAAGAGAACACTTTCGAGCAGAGGCTCCAAGTGTGGAGGTGCTGAGACCCCTCCCATGACTGGGGAGGGATGTGGAGGCGGTGGGCAGGGACCCCTAAACTAGATTCTCACTGGCAGGCATCAGCTCTCTGATCGGTTATGGGACAACGCAATTAAAATGTGCTCCCTGGCTAGTAGATGCCAAAACCCTCACAGGTGCGCATTTCTCACGGAGAGACTCAGGATTCTGGGGGCAGGGCGTAAAGTTTACATTAGATCCCCAGGTTTCGCCTCTGAGGGTCCCGGGCTCACCGTACACCTTCCCATAGGAATGGCCCCTTCTCGAGGCCTTTATTTCAGGGGTTCCAGCTTCAACAAGCAGGTGTTTGCTTGTTCCTCGAAAGGCGGTAGCCTCTGCCCCTAAAGGATGTACATTTTGACCTCGACCCACACTGTGCTTCCATGGGACTTCCGGCTCCCCTCTTCTTATCTCTCTCCACCGACTGCCTCTGGAGGACTAGAAAGCCTTCCCTGCCCGAATCACTAAGGGTTCTCAAGAGCAGCCTTCTTGCCCGCCCCCACCCCCCCCCCCCAGAATCTCAGACTATCCTTAGAGAATTCGAGCTTTCTCCCTTCCTAGGGAACTTCACCCTTCAGAGCCCCAAGCCCCAAGCATCCCCTCCACTGGATTCCGGGCCCCAACCTCTGCTCACAGCCTCCCAGCTCAAAGGGTTTCAAGTTCAGCCCCTTCCCCTCATTATGAAGCCAAGGCCCCACCTTCTTTCTTTGCAATTAACAAACCCAGCCGCTCTTCTCCCGAGGGCACCGCCCCTAGAGCTCCAGACCCCGCTCCCTGGTTGCCACCTTTCCCTGAATTTCAGGCCACACCCTTTCCCACACAGAATTTGGGCGCTGCACCACGGTTAGGGTCCCAAGTCCCACCCCCTTCATGTTTGCCTTAAGGGGGTCCGGACCCCACCTCACAGCAGCCTGATTCCGAAGGTTCCCAGTTCTGTAGCGTCAGACCCGCCCCCGTGGCTCCCAGGCTCCGCCCACACAGGCACACTCGCTCACCCCTGGCCGTCGGTCCACCGCAGACTGAAAACAGCAACCACGTCAGCTTCGACCTCATCTCCCATTCCCGCTCCTTCTTCCCGTGGAAGGTATGCGTGGCAGAGGCAGACGGGCACCCCCTCACCCTCCCCCGGTGCAGGGCAGCACACAGGCTGACACAGTCACACTCACCCCTTTCCTGCCACCTACAGCAATCCACGCCTCCATCCCCCACAGACACCCAGAAATCTGGGCCCACCCATTGCCCAGGGACTCACAGCCCTCTGGAACAGTAACGACGTCTCTCAGGCCCCACTCACAGACATTCGAGGGCTGTCCCAGCGCGACGATGTGCCCCGCGTCCTTGTCTTTATGGAGCCCCGAAGATTCCTGCTACCGTGGCCTTGCAACCCCCGTAGCCCCCCTACCCACCTCCTACACTGTGACTGGAGCATTTGCTGGGGGAGCTGCCGAAATTTCTCCCCTCCTCCTGGGATCCAGGGCATCTTCAATGCTCGTTGCTAGGCAACAGCCTTTGGCTCACCACTGCAACTTCCGGGGATGGCGTTGGCTTCCCCTCCCCCACAGAATTTGTAGTCCCCAGCTCCCAATCTCTCCCCTTCAAAGTTATCATCTCCCAGGATGGTTCCCATGTCACCCCTTGGGCCCTGATCTGATCTCAACCCTTCAGCAACCCTCATTTCTACAACCATGGCATTCCAGAAGCTTCCTCCCACTGTGTGCTCACTCTTGGTTTTAACCCTGGTCTTAACAAATGTCTTTCCTGTTCTAGATTTTTTCTGACATTCACTTATTCTCTGTTCAAAAATCACCAGTTTTCCAGAAACACAAGTGTTCTGGACCCCCTGGCATGGAAGAATTAATCACAGTGTTGTAATCTTTTTAAGACTTATTTATTTATGCACACAAGCACTGGGGTACAGGCCAGAGGTGTGGGGGGGGGGTGAGAGGATTCACCACAGAGAGCGGGGAGCAGAACAGGCAGATCAACAGAAGTACTGCCGAGGGCAACAGCGGGCGAGGCAGGAGAGGTCTGCCGCACCATGTGGGTCCTCCGCCTGGCCAGCAGCAGGGATCGAACTCGTGCTGCAGTGGCTGCGGTTTGCTTAACCCACTGTGCCACCTGAGAGGCCCACATGTTGTAATCTTGAGCATTACAAAACAGCTCCACATTCTAGATTCCCTGACATCCCAAATCCTCCTAAGTTCTAGACTTCCTAATATTTAAACTCCCAACATACCCCAAACTTGCAGAATTTGAGCACAGGCATTCCAGAACATCCAGGTTTTAGAACTACTCACTCCTATTTATGTTCTAGAGTCTCTGCGATCCAGAATCCCTGTTATTATGGATTTCTTGGAATGCAAACAAATCCTCTAGTGATCTAGAAGGACTACATTCCAGAACACCTCCTCTGTTCTAGACAGCCTAGTAATCCCCTCGTTCTCAGAATTCCAGATATGAAAATATTCCTGTTGGTGGAGATCCATAAACATTCTAGAACACTCCCATGTTCTAAAACCAGTGACTTTCCAAACCTTTTTGTGAGAAACTTCTGTCTGGAATCTCTGATATGCTAGAGAATACAAACTGTTCATTCAGTAGCATTCTAGAATATCTGTATTCTAGATTCTCCACCATCAAACCCCACTCCACTTACACCTCTGGCATTGAGAAGCTCAAAGATTCTAGAAATATTCTAAAAATCCTTATTCCTATTTTGGTCTACTTTGTCTCCCCTTCACTGGCCTGAGGAAAAGAGGTAGGAAATTTCCCTGAGGAGTATCCCTAAGAAAAGGTATTATTTTGGGGGGGAGAAAAAAACAAACCAAGATGTCTGGTGAGCTGACATGTCTCACACACCTCCCCTGGTGTGGGAAGGAAAGGGGTGAAAGACTGGCAGCCAGGGACGAACGCAAGGTGTTTGTGGATGAAAGTTTTGGGGTACAGACATTCAAGCTACAGCAATCACATGACGTATCTGCTGCTGCCAAGCTGTCCTCTGTTCCTTCCTACAGGTAGGAACTACTCTGACTCAGAGACACACCTCTGCAGTTCTGTCCACCTGGGGCTGACCTCACCTCCCGACTCGTGCCACATGACCCAGAGTGGAACAGGAGCCCTTCACCAGCCACAGTGATGAGGTCAGGGATGACCACGACTTAACCCAAGCAAAAGACAATCACTGACTTTTGCTGCTACAAGAGAGGGAAAAACATGCTAAGAAGCCGCCTGGAGTCATCTTGGCAGAGAAGGCAAAATTTGAGAATGATGCATCCTGGAGGAAAATTAAGTCCAAGGATACAAAGACATCTGGATGAGTAGAAGTCCTGGATCCAGCCCATCCTGAAGCCTGCTGTAAATCCATGTATTCTACTGCTTAAGATCAGGACACACAGGTGTTCTTGAGTCTACAGTCACGGACCTCAGTGGCCCCACATCTCTTCCACCCTTTCCTTGGGGGTCTCTGAGCCCTCTAAGAATGTAAGCAAGGTGTTGGCAGTAAGAACTTTATTAGAGAAAGGTAACCCTGGCTCCAGAAAAGGGGAATAGTGTGGACGTAGTAACAGCGGCCACTCCAAGGAGGCCCCGGTCCTGACTCCAGGCCTCAGGCAGGAGGCCAGGAAGCACCTGAGCCCCCCCAGGACCTCGTATCCAAAGGCAGCTATGTTCAGAAGGAAGTTTCATTGAGTTTCACCTTGGGGGGTGCTAGGGGAGCCCCAAGACTCGCAGAGGGCCGGGGGGCTGGTGTCGGTGGCCGTCGGGGTTCTGGCCCACTCCGTACTAGTTCCTGGCAGCGTTCCACGAAGCTGCCCCCCCCACGACGCCGGGCCTCACCCTGAGGGGGGCTCGGACTCCCACGGCGGCCAGGCAGGCCGGGGATGCTGGAAGCGGAGGAGTAGAGGCTGGAGGGAAGGGGCTGGTCAGTGCGGGCCATCACGGAGAGGCCGGGCCACACGCCTTCCCCAGATCACCATGCTGTCCCTTCTGCCCCCCTGCACAGAACGGTGAGTCATCCTACCTGGTGAAGGAAGTTCGGGGGGACGGGCTCGGGGGGGTACTCCGAGAGGGGGCCAGTGGGGTGATCTCACACTGCTCCAGTTGCTCCATCAGCTCTGCTTCTGTCAGGCCGCCTGCTGGGGTGAGGGAAGAGGGGTGGGGGCAAGATAAGCACCACAGGGCAAAGGGCAGAAGCCAAGAGTGGGGACAGAAGGAGAGCCAGAGGTCAAGGGCCAGGCGCAGCAAAGGCGCAGAGGGAGGGCCAGGAGCGGGGAGGCAGAGAGAGGGCTGAGGGCAGGCGTTCGGTGCGGGCGATCACAGTGAAGGTGAAGGGGGTCAGGGTGGATCTGCGGGGGCAGGGTGGGGGGTACCAGGGGCCTGGCCGAGGCCGTCCATGGCAGTGGTCAGGTCCCACATGGCCAGGCTGCCGTTGGCCTGGCCGGTGAGCAGGTAGCGCCGGGGCCGAGAGCCGAGGCGCCGGGAGCCCTCGCACTCGAGCACCGTGAAGGCGGTGGTGGGCGAGCCGTCCACGGAGCGCACGGAGCACACCCTACGAGGGACCCGGAGTGTCACCAGGCCACGCCGGTCACTTCCATCCGCGCCTTTCCTGGGCCGCAGTCCCCACGCTCTAGCGAGCACCCCAAGCTTCTCACCTTCCCCACTCCACTCTTAGGTTCCAGCAGTCCCAGGAAGCCCCCACCCACCCGCACGACACGGGGTCTGCGTCTTCCCTGCCCATCCCTCCGCAGCCGCGGGCCACTCAGCATCCCCCAGCCTCCTCGGGCTCCCCGTCGGACCCAGCCTTGCCCTCTCCACTCAGCTTTCTCCCTGGGGCCCTGGCCCTATCCAACCTCCAGTCCCTCCTCACCCAGCGGTCTCAGCTCCTCTGAATGTTGGATGAGGCCCTGCCCCGGCAGCCCCATTGCTGGCTCTGCACTCCAGCCCCCAGGGGTTACCTTAGGGGACCCCCACTGTGCCACCACCAGCTTTCCATGTGTTTCCCCCTCAGCACGGCACCCCGCCCCCTTCTCTCCACGCACCCTCTCGCCTGCCTGTTCTCGGGTCTGTGCCCAGAGTCCCTCTGCCAGCAGACGCGCCCAGGCACCCACCCGGCAGCACCAGGCCTCCCTGCTGGCCCTTGCGGCTCCCTGTGCTTCCCACCGTGCCCTGACCCCTCTGCCTGGCCCCCACCCCACCGACCCAATCCTGTGCCCCCATTCCCACCCAGACCCCTCTGCCCAGCCTCCCCACGCCGCCCTAACCCCCTGCCCATGCCCACCCAATCTGGTCACCTCCTGGAATTTCCTGCCCCAAGGTCCAGGGGTAGCCCCCCCCCCGGCCCCAGCCTTTGCTCCTCAGTGCTGCCGGGAAGCCCTTCTGGCCTCGGGGACCCAACCTCCTCTGCGTCTCCTCCGACCAGGTCCCTGTGCGATGCGAGGGCCTCACCTCTGTCCGGTGGACGAGAGCCGCACGAAGAGCTGGCTGGCGCTGGGCACCACCTTCTGCACGAACACCTGCTGGTCGTCCCGCTCGCCGTAGGGGCCTAGCCGGCGGGGCAGAGGTGCGTCAGGGCCAGCTGGGCCCTGGGCCTCCGGCGCCCCAGACTCTGCCCTCCTCGTCCCAATGCATCCTGCCCAGGACTGGGTATCCCTCCCCAGGATCCTGGAGTCCAGTGGGCTCGCAGAGGGTTGGGAGTCAGGCAAGCAGGGGCGGGGGATCCCGGGTTGGGTGGCAGTCAGCAGGAATGAATGAGGGGTCCATCCAATTCAACAGGGGGGTGGGGTCAACAGAGCTCAGCTAAGGGTGTGAAGGAGGCCAGTGGGGTCAGTGTGGGAAGGGGGCCGAGGCACCGATGTCATTGCCAGCGCTGCAGCCGCCGTGCCCATCCGCCGACTCCAGGGCGAGGATCTTGAAGGAGGCGAGGGGGGTGGAGCCGGGCTGGGTGGAGATCATGCCCCGGAAGCGGGTCACGGACCATGTCCGCACGTGGTTGTTGTCGGCACAGACTGCGGAGCACAGGGAGACGGCAGGTCAGGCCCCGCCGGGCCCGCGGAGCCGCTGGTGACCCCTTCCCAAGAGGTCAGGATTAGGACCGTCGAATCCTTCCCTTTCAGGTAACTCTCTTCCCCACACTCCAGGTGGCCCAAGCCCCATCTTGTGGGCACCGCCTCCACAGCTGTTTCATACCACTCTCACCTCACCCTACGCACTGCCCACCCAACCCTTCCTGTCCTCCTCTCCTCGAGGCCCTGCTCCCACCCCACTGTGTGTTCCCACTCGCAGCCACAGGGAGTCTGTGAGGCCTGCAGCAGGCCCCGCCTCTGCCTGGCGCACTCCCATGGCGCCGTTGCACTCAGGGCCAAGGACAAAGTCTCCTCTGCTCCAAGGTGCCCCCTGCGTGCTCCACTTTGGGCCCACAGGCGCTTGAGGCTCTTCCTCAGACACGCCAAACATCCTCCCAGCTCCCCAGCATTTGCAAGGCCTGTTCCCTCTGCCTGGAATGCTTGTCCCTGCCCTTCATTCCCTCATTCCTGCATGAAGCTCCTTCCTCAGAAAGGGCTTCGGGCACTGCCCCCTTGCCAGCAATCCTGAAACTCTCCAGCCACTTGCATTTTGTTTGTTTATTTGTTTGAACCCATGACCTTTAACAGCATTGCCAGATACTGGTTTACAGTTTTATTTGTTCACTACTTGCCGTCCCTACAAGGCCAATTCCATGAGGGTAGGGTGTTGGCCTGCCTGGTTCATCACTCGCTCTCCTCCCTATGCCTGGTACACAGTAAGTGCTCAATACATGCGTGCTGAACCGATGAAGTCTCCCCTCTCCCCCACAAACTCACTCTCCCCCCGACTGGTCTCTTCCATAGTCTGGGGGGGCTAGGGGATCCCCGGGTCAAAATCCTCTCCCCCTTGAGGGTGCTCCCTACACCACTCCCTCCTCCCCAGGGGGACCCTCAGCCACCTGGCTTGGCGTCCTCTAAGCCCCCCTACTGCAGGCCAAGGCCCACCTGAGATGAGGTGCTTCTCCGACAGCATGATCTTGGTTACGGGGCTGCGGTGCACCGTGAAGGTCTGGAAGAGCTGCGGCCCCGAGCCCACAGTCTCAGGGTGCTGTACGATGACACGCACCCCCCCCGAGCTGGTGCCGTAGGCGATCTCAATCCAGTTCCCGCTGTCACCTGGGAGGGCCACAGATGAAGAGAGGGGCAGGGTCGCAGAGAGCCCGGAAACGAGGCGGAGAGAGACAGACATGAAGAACCGGGTCAGAAAGGAGAGCAGAGGGACGGAGACAGCGAGGTCTGGGCCGTGGAGACAGGGGCAGACGCGAGAAGACACACCAGAGAGAGGTTAAGACACAGGGAGGCAGAGCTAGCAGGGGGAGAGAAACAGGAACACACAGGGACTAAAAAGAAAGAAAGGAAAACGGAGACTTGGAGAGAGAGAGACAGAGACAAACAAGAACTCAAGTCACCGGGAGGGATACTGAGACAGAGGCAGACAGGGACACACAGAGAAATGCAATTAAAAAGACAGAAAAGCATTGAAGGAGGCCTCCCTGGTGGCGCAAGGGATTAGGCACTGCACTATGAAGCATCTGCAACCACTGCAGCACAAGTTCGATCCCCGGCCTGGGAGGGGACCCACATGACGCAGCAGACCTCTCCTGCCTCGCCCGCTGCTCCCCTCAGCAGTGTGTTTCAGTCAGTCTGCCTGTTCTGCTCCCCGCTCTGTCTCTGGTGGATCCTCTCACCCCACCCATGCCTCTGGCCTGTGCCTCAGTTCTTGTAGGCATTAGATAAATCTTAAAAAAAAAAAAAAACATAAGAAGAAACACAGCCAGCAAAACAAGAAATTGCAGCCCAGTATTTCTAAGGGATCCCTCGATGAGGGAGTCAAATATCCAGAGGGGAAAAGGGAAACTTCTGGGGTGATAAAAAAGTTCCACAATTAAATCAAAGTGATAGTTGTGCAAATTTGTTACTCTACTAAAAAAATCACTAAATTGTCTGCCTTAAAATAGTGGAATATGGGGCCTCCCTGGTGGCGCAGTGGGTTAAGCAACGCACTATGAAGCAAACAGCAGCCACTGCATGAGTTCGATTCCTGCTGCCGGCCAGGGAGGGGACCCACATGGTGCGGCAGACCTCTCCTGCTGTGCCCGCTGCTCCCCTCAGCAGTGTACTTCTG